>OX104114.1:79018622-79618622 GCA_944474755.1 Limnoperna fortunei | reverse complement strand
TAGCTTTTGGCAATTATCCGTTACATTCCATCATTTTAATTAGGTATTAAAATTCTTCATAAAAAGACTTGCGGATAACTGATAAGACTGATGGGGCATAGTTTGTTGTATATCAAGAAACAATTATTTAATAAATGAAGAGAGTAAACAATCGCAAACACTTGCAGATCTCTATTTGTTGAATAATGTTTTGTTAATACCTGCATCTGGTTGATTGTTTTTCATAGACATACAGGGTACTCTTTTTTAGAAACTTGCTACTAACAAATTCTTAATCGTATGGGTTCGGCAAATTAAATGAAAACTACCCACTTTATTCTAAAAAGGCATTGGTGTTTCCTTTAAAATGTTTAAGTAGTTTGAAACTTAAGATAAAGCATTAGTGCCCTTTTATATTTATATTTTAAGTGGAGATCTAGCATTAGCATTAGCATCGAGAATCATTGGTAACTTTGTAACAGACCCCTACGTCTCAAAACATATGATATAAATAAAGCTTTCAAAGTATTTTAAATAATACGTGCATGGATGCGCGTCATAATACTAGCAAACGTACAACCTAGTGGTTTTCAAATAAACGGTGGTGATGTGAAGAAATCATAACTGTGCTTACCCAGTGATCAAATTTCGGTCGGATAAGTAACCTATACTAGCTTAAAGAGTTTAACGCCCATAGTTAAATACAAATTCAGCATTCATTTTAAGTGCAAAACATACCAGAGCAAATTTACCGCTGGCAAAACCATAACTTAAAACATATTAAAACACCAATAGACGTTATTTTATGTAGCAAAAGGGGTTAGTGTAAGTCCCTTCTGGGCGTGTAGTGGTAGTACTTTGCACCAGATTCGATCATGAGGATACACTTGTTGCGTTTTAAATAATGGCTGTAATAATTAAGATGATGATGCGCGTCATAATACTAGCAAACGTACAACCTAGTGGTTTTCAAATAAACGGTGGCGATGTGAAGAAATCTTAACTGTGCTTACCCAGTGATCAAATTTCGGTCGGATAAGTAACCTATACTAGCTTAAAGGGTTTAACGCCCATAGTTAAATACAAATTCAGCATTCATGTGAAGTGCAAAACATACCACAGCAAATTTACCGCTGGTAAAACCATAACTTAAAACATATTAAAACACCAATAGACGTTATTTTATGTAGCAAAAGGGGCTAGTGTAAGTCCCTTCTGGGCGTGTAGTGGTAGTACTTTGCACCAGATTCGATCATGAGGATACACTTGTTGCGTTTTAAATAATGGCTGTAATAATTAAGATGATTTAAATAACAAAATATTTATTCAAAAGATTAACAATTGTAAATGTACTGAAAGTAACAGTACAATTCAAATAGAGTAAAAACTAGTCAAAATAATATAATTATACAAAAAAAATTCTACTATAAATAGTAGCACCTATTGACTAGGAAAAACAAATGAACATCTCTATTTTATAGAGTTTACAGCAATAAATCCTTATAAATACAATAAATTTCACTCTTATTCAGAAATATAAATATGAATTCGCGTTGTGAAAGGGTGTAATAATTAAGTTACGACGTTCGCCAAGTGTGTCTATGGTTTTGAGACGGTCCCTAAAATAGTGAATACACATACCTTATGTAAAGGTCAAGATCTAGAACGTCTTCTCTAAAGCCTAATAGAACTAATATAGTTCTGTAGGGTAGAGGGTGACCTGGCTGCAGGTCGGCTCAAACTGCAACTAACTTGAAAACTAAAATCTCGCTTTATTTATACCCAAAGAGACAATAGAAGCAAAACCTTGACCGACAGTATCATATTAACAACGGGTAAGACTCGAAAGTTACGGGAGCAATTTTGAATCTAAAACTTGTATTGGCCAAAACCAACTAATAGTCGAGGGTCATATAAGATGTTTTTAATATGGTCACTTCTGGTCAGCACGGTAAACATGTGGACTAAAATACTTGGAAAATTCTCATAAACCAGAATTACTATACCAAAATATGTAAGTGCAATTTGTTTCTTAACTATTCTAAATCTTATAGAAAAATTTATAGCCAAATATTCCTAGAAATATTCATAAAAATTAAAACCTTTAATTCGACTCTACTACATTCCTCCCCACTTAAGAGCAATTTTAGAAAAAGGAAAATTCATCACCAAAAATTTAAATTTAAAAAAACAACATGAGTGGTGAATTAAATCAACAATATATATATACATAAATAACAAAATCAAAAGAAATTTTAATTGTAACAATGTCAAAATGTCAATAAAACTCCTCCATCAATCTCTCTAATTCCTGACGTTCCGAAAGTTTTATGGCACTTGATGATTCAGCCTGTGCACGACGGACACGTTGTTCCCATTCTTTTTCCTCCTGAATGCGGGCTGCTCCTGCTCTTTCTTCAGGTGTTCCAATCCTAGGAAGGATGGCATCTCCAGGATGTATATATTGTTCGTTGTTCACAACTAATGAAATAATATAAATATAAAAATTATCCTGGATTTTATTATTCCTTCTTAGGTGTTGAATACACCGATTTCTCTGACTGAATAACGTCGGCATTGTTTACATTTAGGAATTTGTCTTGTGGGCTGGTGTACATGTTGCCAATGATGGATTAAGTCTCTTAGAGTGTGGTATTTAACCATGGAGGCATATCTTCGTACAACACAGTATTGTCCCAATGGATTAAAAACAGGTTGGGAGGGCCTAATAACATCGCGGTGGAACTGATCCAGTTCCAGCGAGTCAGGCGTTAACTGTAATATATCAGCCATTTCTGAAACTATACAAAAATAATTACAACATATTGTCTTCATTACTAAGAACTTATGTATTTGGCAAGAAATCTTATATCATACGAAAAGAAAATCATGTATCAAAATCGAAAATTAACTGGCATAATGCCAAAAGAAAAAAGCATAAAGTATAATATTACTGTACACAAACAAATCAAAGAAATATTTAACACTAATTTCTTTGAACAAGAAATAACATAAAAACTATAAAATCCAGCAATAACCCACAACTGAGTTACAGTTTGAGTTAAGGAGAGTACCGGTCGCTAGGTTTTACCACTCTTCCTACTCGAGTGCGAACTGGTACGGGTGTACTAAAACTAGATGGTGTAAATTGAGTGGTGTCCCCTACATCTGACTGATTGTTAATTTCAGGTGTTAAATTTTGTGTGATTTCTGTGTCTGTTGAATTTGTATCTGTTTCATGTGTTTGTTGTATAAACCAGTTTTTAGGTGGATTTCTACCTAAATAAGGTTTGAGATGATCTACATGTACAATAATTGGTAATGTATTTTCCTTTTTTGTATTTTGTAGGTAAGATCTGTTAATTTTGCAAGTACAAGATATGGTCCCGTCCATCCAAGGCTTAAAGTCTGGTTTACTTTTGGAGGATACCATCTCCATACCCATGAATGTTCTTCAAATGTTTTAGGTTTTAAACCTATGTCATAATAAAGTTTTTGTCTTTTGGCTGCCTGACCAGAATTTTCATATGTTAAGGAAAAAGCATCTCTGATTGTTTAACCCACTCTACATATTCAATTGGACAAAAATCATTTTTATCTGCAGGAAGGCCAAACATTAAATCTACAGGACATCTGATTTCTCTTCCTAACATTAAGCTATTTGGGGTACACTTAGTAGTAGAATGGACAGTACTCCTTTATGCCATCATGATATATGGTATGTGATCATCCTAATCATTAAGATGGGAGTTTACAAACATTGATAACATTTGTTTCATGGTTCTATTATATCTTGCCACTAAACCTGAACTCTGGGGTCTGTAAGGGGTTGATCTTGTTTATGAACACCTAATTTCTCACATAGGACTTGAAATAAGTTTGATTTAAATTCTTTGCCCTGGTCACTATGAATTTGTAATGGACATCTAAATCTACATATGAATTCAGTGATAAGTTTGTCTGCCACCGTCATTGCCGTATGGTCAGGTACTGGGTAGGCTTCTTTTCATTTTGAAAAATAATCCCCAACAACGATAATGTAGGAAGGGGTCCTACAATATCTATCCCTATTCCTTCTAAAGGGACACTACTCTGTGACTGTTTTAAAGGGGACTTTCCTAACCCTGGCCCTGGCTTACAACGAGCACATAGGTCACAATCTAAACACCACTGTTTTATATTTTCAGTCATCCCAGGCCAATAAAACCTATTTCTAATGGCGGATAAAGTTCTGTCTTTTCCTAAATGACCTGCAATTTTATTATGATGAAGTTGATGAAAGATTACCTCCCTTACTTGTTGGGGGCAACTAATTGATAAATCTTATTTCCGTCTTCTTTAAGAAAAACTCTATATAAAATATTGTCTTGAACATGTAAGAGCTCCCATAGTCCACAACGAACTTTGGCTTCTGGGTGTTATTTAATGACTTCGTGTTTATTGGGTTTTTCTTCTTGATTTAACCTCAACTTTAATATTTCGCCTACAGCAGAGTCATTTTCTTGCATAATTTTTATTTCTTGTTTACTCCAAAAGTTTAACCAGTTAGGTTGTGAGCTTTGATTTGCAGAAGTTTCTGTGATAGTGCTAGTTATAGTTTCTAGTAATTTATTTCCTCAGTCGTAACTGTAGGACAGTTTCCTGATTGAGTCTGATGGCAAACTCGGCATTCAACATTTTCCTCAGTTTGACTTTGGATATTGGGAAGGGTGTTGGGATATCACTTACTAAATTCTTCCCGCTTACATTTACGAACTGGTCTTCGAGACAAACCATCTGCATTTGTGTGTAAACTACCTCTTCGATACTGAATTTCAAAATTGTAATTGTCAAGTATACTGATCCAGCTAGCAACCATACCTTCTGGTTCCTTAAAATTCCTAGGCCAAGTGAGAGACGCATGATCTGTTCGTATTATAAATTTTCTACCCCAGAGATAATGTCTAAATTGTCTGACAAAAGTAACAACAGCTCTAATTCTTTTTCAACCACTGGTTTTAGACTACTGGGTATCCTTCTAGGAGGAACTTTTACAGGTTTTGCTGATCATGTATTAATTTTATGTTTAACCAAGTCTGTTTGACCCAATTTACCGTCTGGTCCAACAAAAATATCCTGAAATTCTATTAACAATTGTTTTAATTTCTCTTTATTTTTCAGGTGTTAAATCATTTGATGACCTTTGAAGTAAATCTTGTAAATGTTCTGGAAAATCATCAGAAATTACATTTTCAAATGAGCCTGTTTGCTCTTTAATTGATTGAACTATGTCTATGGTTCCTATTTTTAAATTTCTCTTTTCAACTTTACAGGCATATTGTTTATATTTAGAACTGACAAAACAATTTGTTTATTAGCAGCATCATTTAATGATTTCGCAAAGAGAATGCCACTTTGTTGTTGTAATTTCTTATATGGTTCAATCATTCCATATATGTCTTGAAAATCTCCATCAATGTAAAGTTTACCAACATGACTGATGTAGTGATAGTATGTTTCTTCAAACTAAAACTCTCTTTATTTATAACAAGCTTTGCTTCTAATAATTTTAGATCACACTTGTGATTTTGTAAAAAAAATCCATCCCAAGTATTCCTTCGAGTTTTCCCAATTTTGTTACAATGGCATCCTGCTTAAATTCTGATTTGCCTATTTGAATGTTTATTTTAATTTGACCTGCCATCAGCTGCAGAAAGAGTTGACTCAACTCTGGTCAAATCTGACAGCCCTACTTCTAAACTTTGTATTATATCTTCAATTATTAATGTTACAGGAGAACCAGTATCAACCAACATTTCTAGTTTAGTTTTATTTATTTTAACTGGCATATACAAACTCTGATAAGTGTTGTCTACTAAATTCCCACATTCTAAAATTTCTTTGTGAAAATTAGGACTCATTTCAAATGAACTGGCTGTTTTGTAGGCCTCCAAATCAGCCCGTTCTTTTCCCCCAAATTAGAAGGTTTTGTCTTTGCAAGTTCATCTTTCATACGACCAAGCTCGTCATCTTTTCTTTTTAAACATCTTGTTTGTACATGCCCTCTTTTACCACAATAATCACAAATAATTACTGATCTCTTTTTGACATCCCTTACAGACTTTGTATCTGTATTTTTCATCCATGTTTTTCTCTTCATTTTCATTAATAACTAAGTTATTCTTATTTTTTAATTCCTGAATGACTATGTTTTTTATTTTATTTTCTAGATTTTTATCTTCGTTTTGTTTTCACAAACACTGATCAACAACATATGTATGATAGGTTACATCATCAGAAAATTGGGGTTTCTTCAAACTTTCAAGTGGACCCTCAAATGCTTCGTATTCAATGGCATATGAAATAACTTGGTCAAGAGTTCTAGGTTTGTTTAACAATCGAATGTACCGTTTCAAATCACGATTTCCTATTCCCTCTACAGACTGATCAACGACTAGAGCTTCTATAGAAATTAAATCAAGGGAGGGATAAAGTTGAGAAGCTGAACGACGTAAAGCATGTCCATAATCTGATACAGATTCCTCTCTCTCTGTTTACGACGATTTTTAAATTCAAATTTGTGAGCTGTTTCACTTTCAACAGGATTGAACCTCTGACTTAACATTTTTTTAATGAATTCATAGTCGTTTAATTGGCAGGGGTTAAGTTCACTGTTTTTGGGTCATTCCCCTTAAACTCATAATTAACTGTTGAGCTCTTTCATAATGATCCCAGCCATTCCAGTTTGCAACTTTTTCAAACTGTATTATATAGTCTACCCAGTCAGTAGTTTTGCCATCAAAATAGTCTGGCTCTTTTTGTTTCTCCTATAATTGGGCCTATAAAAACCAGTATTGGGATTATAATACCCTTGACTTTGATCATACTCAGGACTTGTCATTCTATGTTGTTGATTAGGCCAGTGAAATCCTAAATTTGGGTTTAAATTTGTGCCAACATTCATATAATTCCTACTGGTTTATAAAGCAATGAGCTTGCATTGTTCTGGATTTGGCCTACTGGATTGTGAAGCACCGAGCTGGTTTGATTTTGAACTTGCCCTATTGGATGATGGAAAATTGAACCCATGGAATGATTAAGAGCTTGTCCTATATCATCATACTGATTTAAACCTATTTGTTGATTCAAAAATTGAGCTGCATGGTTATGAATTGCTGGATGTTGTGCCCCTATAGGGATGTTATGAACAGGGTTTATAGGGGGATTTGAAAATTGAGTATTGTAACTTGCTAAGCTTACATGAGCTGAAATAGTAGGGTTTGAAAATGCTCCTCTACTTTTTCGAAAACTTCTAAAAAGATGTCGTATCCCCAATACTTTGTCACATCCCAGAGTCATAACCTTGAGAGTAAATTGGTATTCTAGCATTTTGATCAAGTTGTGAAAAAGAATATCTATCTTGGTTGCAAGATCTAACTATACTAGATGGGCCAGTACATGTAAAATATGACGGTAGTAAATGAGATCCTTGAAATTCTCGAATTATCTCCCTTTGACCAGAGTCATTACATGTAAATTCAACCATATCTTGAACAATCTGTGGATCCTGCATTGAAAGTTTAGAAAGAAATTGATTATCTTTACTTCTAGATGACTCATATGAGTGATTCTTTAATATATGACTATCACTTGGAGTTGTATGTAAATTTTCAATACCCCTTGTAACGCTATTTGTGGGTGGGTTTTCTGCAGATTTAACAGGTGTACTACTTGCTACGTGATAAGTGTCAACACAGATTCTTGTGGTGTATAAGAGTTTGCACCTTTACTACATGTACCTGAACCATACGACTCTTGTGGCATTTGTAATGATGTCAATGGTATCGACCTTAAAACTGGCATAGATGTATCATTGCGTTAAGAATTTCCTAACTTTGAAAAACTCAACAAAGGTAACCGGTGTCTTGTATTTGCACTTCTTTAGCTATATTTAATCTCTGTTTATTAACAGAGTCAGTGCTGACGTTTAAATTAGAAGGGCACCTTGTAAAATTGGCGTTCCAGGTATAGTCTTAGTGAGGCTGGAGGACTCACGAGTAAATGAAATTGTACCAAATGAATTTTCAGATGCCTCACTCTCACTATCATAATCCTTATCGAACTGTTTTCTTAGAGAATAAAAATCACTACTATGAGCCATTTTCAACAAATCTTTAAAAGTTAAATAGAAATAGAAAAAATTTCAAAAACTGTACAAAATATTTACAACAAAATCTGTTTAGAAAATTAAAATTATTGAAACACAAACGAAATGTATCCTGGTCACGGCACCTTTTGTAGCAAAAGGGGCTAGTGTAAGTCCCTTCTGGGCGTGAAGTGGTAGTACTTCGCACCAGATTCGATCATGAGGATACACTTGTTGCGTTTTAAATAATGGCTGTAATAATTAAGATGATTTAAATAACAAAATATTTATTCAAAAGATTAACAATTGTAAATGTATTAAAAGTAACAGTACAATTCAAATAGAGTAAAAACTAATCAAAATAATATAATTATACAAAAAAAATTCTAATATAAATAGTAGCACCTATTGAATAGGAAAAACAAATGAACATCTCTATTTTATAGAGTTTACAGCAATAAATCCTTATAAATATAATACATTTCACTCTTATTCAGAGATATAAATATGAATTCGCGTTGTGAAATGTTGTAATAATTAAGTTACGACGTTCGCCAAGTGTGTCTATGGTTTTGAGACGGTCCCTAAAATAGTGAATACACATACCTTATGTAAAGGTCAAGATCTAGAACGTCTTCTCTAAAGCCTAATAGAACTAATATAGTTCTGTAGGGTAGAGGGTGACCTGGCTGCAGGTCGGCTCAAACTGCAACTAACTTCGGAACTAAAAACTCGCTTTATTTATACCCAAAGAGACAATAGAAGCAAAACCTTGACCGACAGTATCATATTAACAACGGGTAAGACTCGAGAGCTACGGGAGCAATTTTGAATCTGAAACTTGTATTGGCCAAAAGCAACTTATAGTCGAGGGTCATATAAGATGTTTTTAATATTGTCACTTCCGGTCAGCACGGTAAACATGTGGACTAAAATACTTGGAAAATTCTCATAAACCAGAATTACTATACCAAAATATGTTAAGTGCAATTTGTTTCTAAACTATTCTAAATCTTATAGAAAACTTTATAGCCAAATATTCCTAGAAATATTCATAAAAATTAAAACCTTTAATTCGACTCTACTACATTTATACAAACCATCACTGCACAAATCAATGGGGGAATAACTAATGATGGCTATTTAGGCACTTTTTAAGTTATTCGTGTCTGCAATAAACCCAACGATTAATTTCTTGTGAAGAAAACATTACGAGTGGAATCTGCCAATTATTTTCATTTTTCCCAATTACAAGAAAAAACATTAAATTACCTTGAATAAACAAAACTAGTTGAAATAATTATTGTTTGGATTTAATGAATCTGCAAACATGTCAATTGTTTTGGGTCTCATAAACAATAGAAAATACTGTGTTTTCATTTTTATTCGTGGGGTACCAATTTTCATCGTTTTCGTGGATAGGACAAACCACGAAATTAAGAATTCAACGAATAATGACCTCTAGAAATCTAGAATGACGATAAGCTGACATGAGACACTGCTGTGGGACAGATGTTTACATGGATAATGACGACTGATGTACAAAGTGCATTGTTATATTAATATGTTTTCGATGGTTATGACAATTTTGCACTATGACACTAAACAGAAATAAAATTGATAAAAAACACATTGTTGTTATTTTTAATTGCGTAATCTAGTCAGTAATGAGCGTACTTCCTGTTGTGCCTTTTCGTTGTAAAGTGTTGATGTTTACACAAATATTAAAGTAACTTTCTTAATTGAAATAACGATCGATAAAAGCAATCTACTTTTTAGCTACTTTTATACTGATTTCTAACTTTAAAAACCACTAATTATATCATAAAGTCTATTGTCAAACAAACAAACTTAATCTTTGCCCCAGGGAATGTACGGCGAATTTACAATGAACTGTTCATTTAGATTGGTTTTAATAAAATGACATGTGAATTATGTTTACGGCTACAAAACAAAATCTGTTTAAGCTTTATTACTTCAAGTTGGTTTAAAAATGAAACAGTCAATACGCCGTTTTCAAGATAGATAGATGTACAGTTTCACGTGATTTATGGTATCGCTTATTTAGGGCACTTTTAAATACTAAATGCACCGTCTTTTAACATTTTGTTTACAAACGACATAAAACGATATAAAACGCAACCTCTTCCATAAATTTATATTTAGTGTGGACTTTGCAGCACGCCTCAACAAAAACAGGTTTTGTTTTGCATCGTCTTTCTTAAGCCGTCCCATTTCGTTTAAATGTCACCGCTTTTCACAAAACTACCGTAAATTTCTATGAAATCCTGTGATCAGCATTACAATTGTCACCTCCCGAGAGTGATAATGTTTTGAAAATGACGTATAGGAAAATGTACGGACTAACACTGTATGTGAATACCGAAAATTTGCAACTAATTCCCCCATTTTTATTTTTTTCGATTCCTCGAACCACGAATTTAAGAATCCCACAAAATGTCTTTTTTCTCCAACTACGATAAAATTTATACCCAAGAAAATAAATGAAACCGCAGTAAACTCTTGAAAAACACCCCGAGTCGCCAATATCAACGATTAGTTTGAAAACAAATTAGTTCTAACGTTTTAAAATCGATGAGAAACCCTGAAAAAAATGGTCAATTTTTTTCATAATTTGTGTCTGTTAAATCCTGAATGAAATTATAACTTTCTTTAATTGCATCAAATATTAATTTTGATGCACAAATTTGTTGCCAAATAAAGAGCTTTAAACAGTTTCTTTTTATAAAAATATCATTTAAACCTGTTTACTGATCACAAAAAGATGCAAAAGATGAAAATTGTCATTGTTATCATATTCCTGAAAATTTTCATGTAAACTTTATTTGCTTCAAAGATTGTTTTATCTGCCTCTTTGTTGTTCTTTTCAAATTTTGTCGTAGGTGTGTCAGTACTTTTCGCAAAAGGGAGAGCTCTTGTTTACATTGTCTAGTCTGGCACCTTTTCATAGTCCGACTCAAACGAGCAGAAGGTTAACCAATATTGTTTTTACCAATATAATTATGAGCAGACTGACTACGAGCTTTTAACGCTGTTATAAGATTTCATTTGAGTCTTTCTCGGTTATTTGCTGCACGTATTCTTATCTCATCAGAATTAGTTATAACTACATGGGAAAGATTAAACTAAACAGTGTTAAAGCTTTTATCACATTTATCTCAATTAACAGCATTAGTTAGTTAATGCTTTCTCTGAATAACGCCTGCTTTCAATCCAAACTGCGTTATGTTGTATTTGAGATTTAAGTTTGCTGTTTGTCTGATCACCTTTATTTTCTAAACAGTGGTTCTGTTAGACAATGTTTCGTTTGATTGCGTTTAGTTTTACGTTTAAGTACGTTTAAAGCAGCGACAAAACTTTTGTGCTGTGTCACGTCTTATTCTTTTCCAACGAACTTTACACTGCTGTCGTTCCTTGCAGTTCCTTGCTTTCTGTGAGATAAAACAAACATTGTTTACTGAAATGGTCGGTGTATTCAAGATGGTCGCCGCACTTGCAATTTCTTATATACCACAGAACCGCTATAAACCTGGGTTTCTTCGAATTGTTATTAGAATAAACTAATTGACAATAAAACATTCTTACTCAAATCCGTAATAATCTTGTTTCGGTATTAACCCTCTGGCGTTATACGTAACTTAAATGTTATTAGTATATATTCGCATAGAAAAACTTTAAATCTTTTGGTTTCGTTTCAAATTTCCACATTAAAAATAATGTCCTAAATATATGTTAAGTAGCGGATTAACCTTATTATTGTTTATTGTTTATTGTTTACAATGGGCTTTGTTTAATTAGTGCACAGAGTGATCAACGGTACCTTTATTGGTCAAGTTTGTTCACATCAATTTTTGGGGTACAAATTTACTCACGCTCGACTCCTTCTTTTTCTGTCTCAGATAACATTGTGAAAATATTTATAAAGTGGCCTCAAAACTATTAAATGTATGTATGCGATTCTTTAAAATCTATTTTGTTTCTAAACATTACGTTTAACAACCATCCTGTTTGACGAGTTTTATAACATTAATAAACATGAATATTGTATCATTGTGTCCATTTTATTGATAAGGTTTGTGTTTATGTACCCTTCCTAAAGCTATAACCCGAGTTGCAAATATTGTAAATGTTGATAATATTATTTATTACATTATTATTCATAACGTATTTAGCATCTAAATTTTTTTTTTATTTCAGCATATAATCAGATATAATGGTAATTGTCTTTCTATTATATTGTATGAGAAAGTTTCAATTGAAAACAACAGAATTAGGTTTCGAATAGATAAGTAGCACAACACAGATGCTCCCGTTCTCTGTGTTCTTAGTTTTCCTTTTATACTTTAATTTTAAATAGGAACAATTATCAATACAAACGATTGCCATACGTTTACATAATGTACAAAATATTTGACAGCTTATATACTTTTGTTTTCAGCACACGCTTAAACCAAGTGCGATAGCTCTTCTTTTCCTAAAAGGCCATCGATACCGTCACCTACAAAAGGCTATATCCTGTCCACTACTTATTACTCCACACTTTTCCAGTGGAAGCTATATTTTGTTTCCGATGTTTCACCGCCTTTTTCCGTTGAGTAATTGTTTCTTAAATTGTTTTTGTTCTTAATATAACTGATATATTAAGGAGACATTAAACCAATCAATAACATTCTTAAGATGATTATTTTAACATGTCACAACAACCGTTTCTCAATACCCTTATTTCAATTCTTATTATCTGTAAGGAGTTGAAATATGATCATTCTATAGCAGGATGAAAAAGTGTCATTCTGCAAGGCAAACCAAATAAATAAAATTAATAAGGAATTAAATAGAATTTGATTTATTTGAACACATTCTGATATCGTTAAGTAGACTACATACATATTAACATTTATACGTGTATCTATTTAAGGACACAAAACATTAGTGTTTCAATTAACTTCCGGTGAATACTATCCTTGCACTTGTGTAATACAAAGAATCATAAATGTGTCAGGAAGATGGTGTTCTTCTATATCATGTATCTATGTCTGTTCACTGGTGAGTTTTAATGTAATGTGTATGGTTAACGATAGTTCAAAATACAAAATCAAAGGTGCAAACAATAAATGGTTCTTACATATTGTCATAATTTCTATAATAGCAATGATTATATATATATATTTACATATTTATTTTATCAACATGAATATAAAGTGAATTAAAATCTACATAAAGATATAAACAGGCACTCATTAGCACAGAAAAATGCTTTGTTTTCAATATTGTTCAACGCTAACTAATTTTATTTCCTCTAATTTTGTGCTGTTTATCATATTTCCGTCTCCTTGCAAATTTTCTTGTATGTATCGTACAAGAACATTTAAGTATATTCTGAGTATTGTGACTCACTTCCTTGTTTTAAAATATATTTTTTACATCTCCTAAACAACGATATAGGACCCTAGTAGTTATTTCATTTTAAAAATTACTGTTACTACAGCAGTTACAAATTAGCAAATTTAGACGGATTTCTTTTTACCATAACTGTATTAAAAGGTTTTACTGTGGCTATTTACATGTAGCTGTATGTGTTATAAAATCATATGTCTCGAACGCCGCTTAAAGATTTTATTGGGATGACTTCAAATAAAAAAATTATAAGAGGCATCAGGCCACATACATTCAAAATAATTTGTAATTAATTCTCTTTAACCTTGCAATAAAGCCAGTTTTCTATAGAAGGACTCAAAATTCAAATAAAAATAGTGGTTTCATAGCTTATTTCCAATTGGTTCACAATGAAATATCAAATTTTCTAAATGCTTATAGGGAAAACAAAACAAAACACTAAAATAAGAGATTTAAGAAATTCTGTCCATGGAAATTTCTGATTTTTTTATATTATATTAAAAATCATTTTCGTGATTGAAAGAAAAATAGATTTTCTGAGTTAAATTTTGTCTTTTGGAAAATAAATAAAAAAAATTACCTGCCTTGGTAAACATTTTTATTTTCATTTTCTTATGGAAATTAAGAATTATTGATGCAAAATTATTATTAGCGGATAGTGTCCTGCATTCACTTAAAATAAAATCAATCGGGCATAATCTAGCAGACAGCCTTTAGTCGGCCCAATGTGGGCCTTTGAACTTGTCAGTGTCCATTTAGTCCATTGCTAAGCATAATCTGTACTGGTTTATATTTTGGAAAACAGTTTGAAGAAGTGTTGACTTTTATGCAGTCAAATTTTCAAATACATAGACAATATACATAATTGAAAATAGCAAATGTGTGTGTGAGGCAAATGTGAAAAGAGCGTACGAACAAAGTTTGATTTATTCTAGGACAATATATGTATACTTTATATCTCAAAATCAACGCTGCTGCGGTGGCCGAGCAGTTAAATTAGTTTGTGATCTATTACTGATGACGTGCCTTTCAACAATAAGATTTGCCCGTTCAAACCTTGACCGAATTGATTTTTTCCATACTTATAGCAATTATATATATTTAATAATAAACAAACACAATAGTTCAATATTGTTTAGTTGGTTAAATAGGTTTTCAGCTTTTCAGCTGCATCATGGTATCCAGTTTTTATTTGGAGAGGAAGCCGCAGTCCCTTGAGAAAACCTAGACCATCGGTAAAAAACTAGCAGCACATGTCAGTTAGGATTGGAATCGATCAATTTGAACTGAATAAAACACAATACATAATAATTATTATGTAAATCAAGTTAACGTCATACCATAAATATATTGTATGTAAGTTTGAAAAATTATTTCCTGGTCATAGTACCAGCTAAGTAAATTGTTATTTTAAATTTCGGGAGGTCTTTTACAAGGTTTTCCAAATGGTTAAAATAACTTCTATACCTAATCCTTGTTTTTATATTGGCTGACATTTTAAAAATATATTGAACTTTGCAGGTTTATGTCGGTCTGTTACAAAGTTTCCTCGCTTTTTTCTTTTATGCTTTAAATACTTCCGTACGGGATTTAAAAACTGCTGATTTGTTAAAATTAAAAAAAAAAGATCTTTTAACTGTAAAAGGCCAAAATTATGTGTCATTTTTAAATACAGTTGTAATTAAACATGGGAGATCATCTTAATTTCTGAATATTTCATACTAACAAAAATACAAATTGTGAAACATTATGGCAGATGTTAATGTATATTATGTTTATTTGAAATCTGTCATATTAGACTTTTGAACGACAAAAAATTGCACCAACAGGCTACAACCTGGAATCAACATGAACAAATTATATATTTTATTTATTGTAAATATAATTAAATACAAATAAACAGATTATTTATTTTAAACATTCGTTTTCCTCAAACCAACAAAATTACATGTTATCACGAGTGCCAAACAGTTAACAATAAAAAGAGATCTATCTCAATTGCAGTTAAAGGAAGCTTCTCAAAGATCATTCATTTTTCTAATGGGAGTGTGACAACGTATGATGGTGCAATTAATTACTGCAATGCGCTGAATGGATCTTTACTACATTATAGCAAAAATATTGTTTAAGCTGCAGAACAATGCAGAATGCAAGGCTATGTATGGGTTGGACAACCTTGGATCAAGAATATAGGTAAAATGAATATAATTTTTATGGAAAGGATACATATGATTATACACTATTCATAATATTCGACAAAAATAAGAAAACACTCATTTTACCTTTTTAAAAATTGGCTAAAAGTAGATTAAATTAGCATTAAAGCTTCATGAATGTTAATGTTCATGAATAATGGAAAGTGGTATGTACAGGTGTCTAGTATCATTTTTATTAGAGAGCTGTATCCAATCGACATGACATATTTACTTAATGGAAATACCTGGACTCATATTAGCCCTTTATCCTTCAAATTATAATGAGAAATAAATTATTTGTTTAAAGGCAAATTATTTGTTTAAAGGCAAAATTCCACAATTTTATAAACAAACAAAAAACGCACAAATGATTTTGTCTATATTTTAAATACCTAAAAAATGGTTTTTGACAATGTTTATAAAATTCGAAAAAAAATTAGACTTCATTGATTAAGAACCTTGATTAATGTATAGAGATGAAATTTCATGTGTATGGTATCATTTTAATGACATATATAGAAAATGTAAAATATTTTTTAATTATGACAAAAAAGTATCCGAATTTTTATATACCAGCCCTCTACAAAGAAATTTTGATTTTTTTCAGTTTTATTGTTTCCTTTTTCTCTAAAAACGACATACCGGTACTGACCAGCATATCATTGGTTAAGAAAAATATTACATACTACTCCTTCTATAATACATAAATCCAGTTGCTATAAACAGCGTGTGAAGACTTCAACAGTTTAGGCAGAATGAAGCTAGTTGCAATCAACTTGTATATTAACTGTAAACTTGATAGTTTTAACCTCGAGGCTAAAATAAAGTCGTTACCATCAATTTCGACAAGTATGAGACAAATAGCAAGGACACAGACCAAATAACAAGAGCCGAATGTCAACGGACAAATACGTATCCTGATATAGACCAAAATATGCACGCAAAACGAAAGCCAAAAACACAAAACAGAAAGTGGGTAACTCGAACGCCAAAAAGTATGTACTATAATATACGCTTTCATTTATTTGTTTTTTTTATCCGTTATCAACAAGTATGTTCTAGTAAAGTATATGGCACAAGCTTATTTAAACTCTTTTTTTTATCATAGTCTACTTACTTATAGTAGATACATAATTACACAAATAATAATAGACAATACAAAAGTCATAATGTGAAATATTGATCAACATAATTAAAGTTATTATTAACTTGTAATATATTTCAAATATGAAAATTGGGTTATAGTTACATGAAAGTGACAGTTATACTTTTATAATTATTATTTAATTAAAATGTATGTGAAAAATAAATTCCATTTAAAAGTTTGTTTTACACATTTCTCAATAATACCTATGAATGTTAGAACTGACTGCAGTATTCATTTAAACTGAGTTACGAAAATGTCATCTTAACGTTGTTTGTTACATTGAATAAATTGATTCTTCACTAATTTATTTTTAAAGATACGTTTATTTTCCTTTTGTACATTTACCAAATAAATCTTAAAACAGAAAACAAAAGTAAAAAGTATGAAAATAATGAAAACACATGAGAGTAATTCCGAATTAATTTAAATGCGTAATCAAAACTTCTGATTGGTTTGACTTTTTTATTCCTGTTGTGGGCGAATCAACTTACTTTATATTCATAACCATTATTTTATCTCATTTGTTAATAAAATAAATAAATAATGGAAGAAAATACATTTTTTTAAACCTATATATGTATATAAGTGGTATCTGGTGAGAAAGAACAATAACTGTGCATCCAAAACCACGCCGAGAACACCAAAATATCCAATAACTTCCGCAAGCCGCTATTGTTTATCACGGGAAACCAATGTTATTTCTGGGAAAAGAAAGGATTAAATTATCAGCATCCGATTGTTAGAACCTTACGTATTTTTCTGCACATGTTTCTCACTTTTTTTCTACATCGAAATTTGACCGATGGGCATTTCTACCAAGCCGATCATAAAACTGTAAGACTTTTGCTAAATTCTAAGCCACAAATGATAAAAATCTGCCAGTAACAAATTTTAAAATAGGTATGATCTATGACACCCAAACATTCAGATGACCATTTTCTTGCCAAACGAATTCACTTCAAACGGATAGATACAGCACTCAGTGGAATCCATTGCTATAAAAATCCATATAAATAGACAGATAGAGGATTTATCTTCACATTCATATCTTATTTATTCGAACATCAACACTAATTTCGAGCTATTTGAAGTTGGTCTAAATTGGACAAATTTGCCATATTTAGTCATTGTCATATACAAATAACTATATTATTACTTTTGACATCGCAAATTTTTTGTTTGTTTAAATTTTTGCAGGATGTTTTCTAGCAAGGCAGGATGATTCGGACAAAAAATCTGCTATTTTTAATTTTTCCAGTTTAAGTGAATGCTTGTCCACATGTGAACACGTAAGGTATACTTATATAGGAGTATCGGTATGTATTATAAGATAGTTTCAATTTAACAAAATTACTATACTTTTTATTAAAGTATTAACACATAATCCCAGAGACATTGACAATATATCGCAATGATTTTTTAGCATGCTACATGCTTATATACTCGTTTCGTATGTAGCGCCGTCTTGATTATTATGGTTCATGCATGGCTATCTTCATAAGAGTAAAACCTTGTTTACGGCATAATTGATACATGATGAACAGAATTATCATTCCTTTAATATTACTTATTTAACAAAAATGTTGTTAGGAACGTCTTTTGTGAATTATCTAGCATAGTTTATCAATACTCAAACCCGTAAATACGTAAAATCCAAGACGAGGAAAGACGTCCGATGACACAGAAAATATCTGGTCTTTTTTCTGAAAGAAGGATTTTCCATAGCAATCAATTAGGTACCATCATTACCAACAGTAGAATCTGCCCTGCCAGTAAACCTTATTACAAAAATGTTATTGCTAATGGCCATAGTAGTACCAATACGCAAGTAGTAAAGTATATTGGCCAAGCTAAACATAAATTTTAACTTTGGCACCAGATTGAAGACCATATAACTATAACTATAATGATAAAAAAAATACTAAGAAAACCACAAACTAATAGTTGAGCTGTATAATAGTCAATAGTACTTTCGTTTATATAAAAAATCGATATACCGATCACAAGATCTAGTATAACATTTAAGTTTTGAAATTTTAACAACATACTCAGGTGCTGATGGAATGCTTCTATTAAGTTTGTTTTCATTTCACAGTTGTCACAGTGTTTTTGCTTCGAGCAGTTTTTCGTCAATATACCAGAGTTAAAAGGAAAATGCAGAAGCACATGTTATGGAAACTTAGGTGAACAATTTGGAGATAAGGACTATATGAATTTGTACCAGAAAGGTGTGTTTCTCTTTAGAAACACTGCATTGTACCACAATGATTTGCTTGGCTTTATGAAAATACATTTGTTCTCATAACGTTGATTGTCTATTCTTAAAACAACGTGAATATTATAAGTTATGTAAGTTCCATATATCAGGAGATTTTTGAACACATGAAGTGCCCAAGTGCCAAAGGGAGTACAAGGGTGCGCTGAAGGTGTTAGTTAAAATCTCCATATCTACGAATATGACATCCTCAAAAATCAGGTTTTCTGTGTCCACATTCGTGAGGATGCGGATATGAACGTGTATAACAAATTTATCCCGGTATTAGTTTGAAATAATGGATTTTAGGTACTTTGTCAACGTAATGACAGACGTTAAAGTAACGTTTTCATCATTATCAAAGAAAGTTTGAATGAAATTTGATAAAAATGAGGTTTTTTTACAAGGTGTAGGGTACTAACTTTGGTAGAACCCTACAGTTCTCGAAAAAGAACAGTTTTTTGTTGGATTCAAACAGATGTTTAAGAAATAAATTTTGTCTTGCAGAGAATTAATAATAGTGTGACGTCATTGTTTGTCAAACTGCATATCTTTTGTTTCTTTTCTGTTAAAATAAAAACACATTTGGACCTTTTGTTATAGATTTCATCATCCTATATATAACACAAACCAATTACAATTTATAATATAAACTCATCTTAAGTACTTTTGTGCAACTAACGGTTAGCAACACCTGGGTATATGACTTGCGCCGGGTATATTGGTTTTGTAAAGACGTGTAGCTGACCAATCAAATTCCAGGAATAATACTGATACTGTTGTGTAAACGTCAAGACAATGTTGGTTACTTTCTCCTGATTGCTTGTAAGAAGACATAAACAAAATAATTTTTACATTTTTTGTAATCTGTAGCCGAAACTAATATTCAATTGAGTGTCAGATATGTAACGTAAATGAACAGTGCGATTTATGCTAAAATATTAAATTGTGTTTATTTTCCGGTGTTAAACAATGGAACTATAATGTCAAAACGAAACAATAATAAGCTCGTTTCAATGAATTAATATTTTTAATGCAATAAAGGAACATGTTAGCTAGTGTTTCTTCTCCATAACTAAGCAACTTATGATTTACGTTAAATGAGCAATAATACAGAATTTAAACTCCTTAGTTTAAAATGCTTACCGCGTATGGCCCAGTGTATGGAAACCGCCGTATTTTGTATATCAAAATCAGGTTCAAATGGTATCCAACGAATTTGTACCCCTTAAAGTTAACATAAAATAGATGGTGTGTCCACCATGCTTTCGATAGGGTTATTTCATAGCGAACAATCTTGCAGAACGAAAAATTATATTTAAAACGTCACGTTCTGTTAACAAAGCATTAAAACCTTATCAGTGATTACTACGTGGCTGTTGAAACAGATTATACCACAATTAAAATGTTAATTTTACATACACTAAAAATGACATAGTTACAATGTAAACATGTTACACATTATATGCAAAAATTAAAAAAACGAAAACTACGATATTACGTTAATCTGTTACATAATGAATCGACTGTTAGTTTCAGAGGGTATACCAACCCAGACATCACTCTTCGATGCTGACAAGAATAACACTGAGACTTTAATCGTCCACATTTAATGTCATGACATTTAGAAAATAATTAGGTTTTACTACTCATAAGGTGTTGATGGCCGTAGTCGGATTAGGTACATCGTGTTAAAATTGTCATGATAAAAGGTCTACAATATCTTAATTATTTGTACTTTAAATATTGTTAGGCTTGATATAAGCTCTACAATATCTTACTTATTAGTAAATATTGTTGCTTTTAAGATCCACTAAACGTCTTGATCAGACGAAACTTACATAGATAATTTGTTAACTGCTTTTTAATGACATATTATAAGCTCATGATCGGCTTGGTTTGAGATGAAATAATTGAGTAATAGGAAATAGATAATAAAACGCCACGAAGAAACAAAAATGTGTAAATGTTATTTAATAAAACAGAATTTGACCTCTATTACTATCAAAATAATACACATTAAAGACAGTTAAAAATTGAATTTTTTAATGCTTTTTAAAGACTACAAATCAGGCAACCATGTGTAAAGTTTTTAATGTAGAGTTCAAATTATCAGACATTAATTAAAAGGCACTATACACCAAATGGTCCCATTTTCTTTCAGTCCTACTTCTTGCCATTGGTGGAAGAGTCGTTTTTGTGTTGATAATTGTAGCAGGAACAACATATTTCTTTAAAAGAGGTACTGGACTTTAGAAACTTATAAATAATAAACATCAAGACACCCATCAATCGTTAACCAATGAAACCATTACATCCTTTTCATTTTGTTTTCAAAAAATACGTAAAATTATGTCAAGTTTCAAGGTGTATGAAACAAAACCTGAGCACTGTTTCATAATAGTTTACAATGTTCAACGCAAACCGTTCTGAAATAAAGAAAAGAAAAGTAAAAAACATCTATTCATTAGATATATATATAGTCGTTGTCCTCTCTAAAACCATAGAAGTTTTGAGAAGCCATTTTAAAAGTATTATAGAATAGCTTTCATTCTCAGTAGTTTGTTCATATAGAAGGGAAAATGGTGGAGGGGCCTCGGTAGCCGAGTGGTTAAGGTAGTTCCTCAACTATTAATCCCGTGGTCTGTCAACACTGACGTTGCGGGTTCGAGTCTCACTGCGCGTATGGTATAATTGACTAGAATCTTAATTGACAGGATTAACAGTTTTCCTACCGAATGTCGGGGTTTTTCTCCGGGTACTCCGGCTTCCTCCCTCAATAAAATCTGGACGCCATGATATAGCTGGAAAATTGCTGAAAGTGGCGTTAAACGCCATTCAAACAAACAAACATATGATATAGAAATTTGAAATTTATCTCCTACTGAAACGACTTGTGCTAAAGTTCGCCGTGTCTAAAATTCTGTTCATTGTGTCGTAGTGAAAACTTCTTACCGTGTTTGACCGAGCTTAATATGCTCATAACGTAAATCCAGAAAATGTGCAAATTACGTTTAATACCCTTTTTCATGACAATTTTCTTCAGTAAATATAGACCTAAATTAAAACGGAAGTGTAAGATAGGAAGAGGCAATTGTTATTAGATTTCGGTAGTTGCATTTGCAGTTGAGGCATGAAAAGTTGTAGTTTGTTGAAATTCAAATGAAACGTCTCGAAATCATACGAACTCTTGTAAACAACCAAAGGTCCCTTTAGAATCAAAGATGGCTGACTTACAACGTAAACATTTCGGAGCAATAGTCAAGGACAAACAACAGAGGCATACTATGAAATATTGAAGTGTTATTGTGGAAAATTAGTTTCTATTGAAGTTTTGTACAACAAAGTTACATTTTCGATAATAAAAAATGCACGCAAAAACTGATGGGGGTAACGTTTAGTAAACCGAAGATTGCAACAGTTGTGTTAATGAAGATACTTGTCATTGAATGCCTTGTATGATTTTTTTTCAATTTCAATTATATAGGAAAAGGCCGGAAGGTGTCTACGATTTACCAGCAGTGGAAGCGCAAAATGATGACCATGCCTATTTTTCTGTTTTGCGGCCAACTGATAACAATATCAGGAAATTCCTAGAGAAGCAATGTATGAAACAGTAAACTGAATTATGTTTTTTTAAAAAAACGTTCTCACGATACAACTTGGGACCTGGCTAAAAATTTCAACAGAATAATTTGTACATGCATGTGATCCTTTTTTAACTGCTTTTGCTTTGAGAAAGAAAAGGAGGGGAAAAGTTTTGTTTTATACCTCAGTATGTATGTAGACACAGTTGGTTTATAGTATGCGATTCACAGACATGTTGTTTAAAGGCAAAAATATGTTTAAAAGAAAATGGATATTAATTGTGAACATAAAATTTGTTTAAATTAGTGTAAATTGTTTCTATGTTGATTGATTGATTGGATGTCTGCTTAACGTCTAGCGAGCAGTATTTCAGCTGTATTCAGGACGGGAACAAGTTAACAAAAAATAAATCAACAGAAAAAGCGGTTGGGATGGGTCACAGGGAATACAATTTTGACTGCCACTGGAAAAGTATGGCGTTTTGGGGAGGGGCCACAATGAGCCTACTTTTTATCGAAATCTACAAAAGGGGTCTTTATCGTGCAAGGAGCGTGACACTCTCCAAACACGTTACCAACTACGGTCCACGGTCAGGCTTTCCGTATTATGACCTGACAACCCCCAACGAGAGGGTCTCCTCTATCTGACTCCCGGGGACGCGCTGGGCTGCTCTGTGGGTCGAGCACTGGGAACCCTGCCAGTATGGTCCCAGGTTTCTATGTTGAAGAAAGTTATGAAATCTCATTGTTTATTTATCATTCAATCTTACATTTATGCACTGTGAAGGTATTATTGTTCGTCGGAAATCTATTTTCGTGGTGTTAATGGTTTGACTAAACCACGTAATTAAATGTCCAACGAACAATAGTTCTGAATGACCATTTCAATTTGTGACATGTGTAACATCTCGTAAGATCTGAGGCTGATCCATTCATCTGTGCTTGTTTTAACAAACATTAAGCAACCGTTCATACATTTAGAGAAAATAAAATCCATGTTGAATGTGTATGCTTTTTGTTTTAAGTGCTGTAAATAATCCATACAAGAATAGAATTCTTCCGGTCGTAAAATCATCGTTGAAGCAATGTCGTTATTTTCTACGCAGATAGAAGTTGCAATAATTGATGCTACTAATGCAAATTAACACATTCTAAATTTTGTTATTATTCTTAATAAGTAACGAAATACGTGTTTTGCAATGATAAATAAATTATTATAGAGAAGACTAAGAACGTATACAATATTTCAATAATACAATATACTTGTCAAGCATTAAAGTTAATAAAAAAAAACAGCTTGTCTGAGTCCCTGCTGAATAAGGTCGATCTTTTTTCCTTTTTTATATGTGTTGATTCAGCCACTTTGCATATTTAGGTTTAAGAACGGAGGATTTTAGGTCAATAATTCTAATATGATTTGAATATTTAGAAATAGGTTTGAATTGTTTTTTTTTTTTTTTTGAATGGTGTTTTAACGCCACTTTCAGCAATTTTTCAGCTATTTCATGGCGTCCAGTTTTTATTCGGGGAGGAAGCCGGAGTACCCGGAGAGAACCCCCGACCTGCGGTAGGAAATCTGGCAATCCTTGTCAATTAAGATTGGAGTCGAGTACACCCTGCCTGCAGTGAGAATCGAACCCGCAATCCCAGTGTTGACAGACCACGTGATCAATAGTAGACGAACTACCTTGACCACTCGGCCACCGAGGCCTAGAAATAGGTATAATTACGTTGACTAAACTATTTTTAGCGTAACAAATGTATACAAAGATAGCGGCTTTCAATATCGACGGCGATCAACTTACGTTATTTGTTTGATGGATTTTTAAATAAGATTTCATAAATTTAAAACTTTTCTTGTGTTCAATAAAGACAAACAGTTATATATAGATTAATGTTAAAAGTATTTTTTAAAATCGGAAGATGGTTTAGGGAATAATGGTACGTAAACATTAACAAAATGGTCATACATTCGGTCAATCCAGCTACCAAATACACAAAAGATATGAAAATGAGAATACCTTACACAAATTCTTTTCTTAATGCAATTTTAAGAATTAGAAGGATTAAACACATTTTAAGTGGATTTATTGGTATATCAACAAGACCAACTCACTCACAAACAAATATATTGTATGTTTTGTCATTTATAAACATATTGTGAGTGAGTTTGTCTTGTTGATATACCTATACATCCATTGAAAACTGTGTTTAATCCTATTATTACTACATTTCCACTGTGCATCATCTTCCTGTTCATGATCTGCTGAGTTTAACAGTACATGCCTGCTGGGACAAAGAGTGGTATGATGCCATTTTCTTTGTATGTTTAGAAGTCTTTCTCCACATTAGGCTTTATACACGTCGAATATTGCTATAGTCTTCTGGATTAGCTTAGATAGTGCTAGAGATTCCGGTATGTCCTCAACGTATGGAATGATGATTTTGTTGTGTACCGAATCATTGACTCCTCAGTACTCCAATGGGATTGGGTGTAGGTCACATCACAGTTCTTTTGAGAAGATTACTCCTTTTGGTAAACACTTGTATGTTTTACCGGCAAATATGACTTATGGCTACAATAAAGTCCCAGCTTTAGTGACACCAAGCAAGATGGTAGTGTGGCGTTTATCGTCCAGGCCTGCGATGGAAATTTGCTGTCTTCCCTCTTTCAACCGCCTGACACTAACTGACATCCGGTGTGGTCACAGTTAATAATTAATTAATCTGGAACATTATTATAATTGGTTACTTTTGCAAACTTTTCGGTGTATGTTTGAATGATGTCGCCGAAATCCTCTGGTAGATTGGCTTTGGTTCCCTTTCTCTTCACAAATCCCGCGTCTCAGAATGGACTTGGCAAAAGCTTTGATGACTGTGATGTGACCTCCATTGTTTCAAACGATGCCTAACAAACTGTGTCACAATAGTCCTGGCTGCAATCATTATTAGAGCATTTATGACGCCACCTTTTTCTTTCAGTCTTATACCTTAGATGTACCTTATAAATTAACGTACACGTACACATGTAGCAGAGGGTATCTTCTGGATTAATTGGGGATAATAGACACGTCTAAACCACCTGGAAAGACATAAAATATTGTAAGGCTTAGGAAAAAATATCAAAATATTTTATTTTTTACGTGAAACATGAACTTGATCCATTGACCGACTGACTGTAAACCATTTTTTAAATTGCAATAAAAATCACCTCATGACACTTTTTGTGAAACACCCGTTTACTGTGAGCGACAGAGGTTAAGAGTTGACACATTCTCGCGTAATTAAATACATGTACCATGCAATGACAATTCATGATATTTGCAAAACAAAAAAAAAATGTGGAATATGAAGCTTTAAAAAACAACGGTCTATTCTTAGGAGGGGCAGTGGGTACAATTTACAATTTACACCATTGTCCATTGCATATCTGGCAATCTTATAATCTGAAAGTTCTTTCACAGTAGTTAGAATATATGGCATTCTTTACAGAATATTGTAAACAGTTCATGACAGCGCTGTAAATTCCCATGAGTGCGTGGCACATTTGGATGACTAGGCAATGTTTTTGCAAAACAAGTTATAGAATGGAGACATGTTAAAATAAAAAAATTGTAAAATCCTTTATCAGACA
The DNA here is from genome assembly GCA_944474755.1 of Limnoperna fortunei. NCBI lineage: Eukaryota > Metazoa > Mollusca > Bivalvia > Mytilida > Modiolidae > Limnoperna > Limnoperna fortunei. Next base: position 79,592,286 of record OX104114.1, on the reverse strand, counting down.
GGACAATTGCTTAGAAACCATTGGTTTGATAAGATATTTATCTGACATACAAACCTGGGTTATATATGTGAAGACGGGTGGAGTGAAGCGTGGAGGTCGGCGAAAATTTATTTTTTGTAATAAACTACTTCTATAGCTTTCAGTTGTGATCTCTAAAACTTCACAATGGTTACAAATCTATTTAAGTTGTGAACTTGCTATTATAAAGTTGTTTGATGATGTTTGTGCAATTTTCTCTTACTTTAGGCAAATTTTACCGAACATGATAACTATGTTATAAACTTCTCCTTTTGCAATCAGATCTCAGAAACTTAAAAAATTATTGTTTGATCATATCATTTTGCTATTGCCTTCACAGAAACTGCAGTATTTTTAAAGGAGGGTGTCCCCTTTTGAGCGTTATAAACTCCTGTTGTATCGTTGAACCGAGATCACTAAAATTTCTCAGGGAGTCTTGTTTCATTTTTCCAGACATAGGTAAAGTCATTTTACAGGAAATTTTAAAGATTTCTATATAGGGTAAAATATTTTATTCATTTCTAGTACAGAAGAATTATAATATCTGTAGAAAAGGCAGTAAAATAGAACAAACATAACAAGAGTATCAAGTTCGGTGACAATATTCCTAAATTTAGGAAATCTAAAATATGTCCATCCTAAGTATGATCGCTTTTTAATCTACGGTGTATATTAAACAATCGGTTTTGTATTCCAATTTTACTAGCTGTTGCACCACTTGCTGCTTGAACCAATATGCGATGAGGCGGACATAACAGTTTCTACAGTCCATCACTTAAAACAATTAGATTTGTGAAAATACGACATAGATTTACAACTATGTAATATATGCATGAAGAAAAAGCTTATGAAGGCAGGTAAAATTCAAGAAAAGAAACAAAAAAAAATGACGTAATAGCTTTTGGCAATTATCCGTTACACTCCATCATTTTAATTAGGTATTAAAATTCTTCATAAAAAGACTTACGGATAACTGATAAGACTGATGGGACATAGTTTGTTGTATCTCAAGAAACATTTATTTAATAAAAGAAGAGAGTAAACAATCGCAAACACTTGCAGATCTCTATTTGTTGAATACTGTTTTGTTAATACCTGCATCTGGTTGATTGTTTTGCATAGACATACAAGGTACCCTTTCTTAGAAACTTGATACGAACAAATTCTTAATCGTATGGGTTCGGCGAATTAAATGAAAAGTATACCCACTTTATTCTAAAAATGCATTGGTGTTTCTTTTAAAATGTTTAAGTATTTCGAAACTTAAGATAAAGCATTAGTGCCCTTTTATATTTATATTTCGATATTTAGAAAGTGGAGATCTAGCATTAGCATTAGCATCGAAAATCATTGGTAACTTTGTAACAGCCCCCTACGTCTCAGAAAAATATGATATAAATAAAGCTTTCAAAGTATTTTAAATAGTACTTACATGGATGTGCGTCATAATACTAGTAAACGTACAACCTAGTGGTTTTCAAATAAACGGTGGCGATGTGAAGAAATCATAACTGTGCTAACCCAGTGATCAAATTTCGGTCGGATAAGTAAACTATACTAGCTTAAAAGGTTTAACGCCCATAGTTAAATACAAATTCAGCATTTATTCATTGTAAGTGCAAAACATACCACAGCAAATTTACCGCTGGTAAAACCATAACTTAAAACATATTTAAACACCAACAGACGTTATTTTATACAAACCATCACTGCAAAAATCAATGGGCGAATAACTAATGATTGCTATTTAGGCACGTTTTAAGTTATTCGTGTCTGCAATAATCCCAACGATTAATTTCTGAAGAAAACATTACGAGTGGAATTATTTTCATTTTTCCCAACTCCAAGAAAAAACATTAAATCTTTATTACCTTGAGTAAAAAAAACTAGTTGAAATAATTATTGTTTGGATTTTATGAATTTGAATTGTCATTTATTTTGGGTCTTATAAACAATAGAAAATACTGTGTTTTCATTTTTATTCGTGGGGTACCAATTTTCGTCGTTTTCGTGGATGGGGACAAACCACGGAATTAAGAATTCAACGAATAATGACCTCTAAAAATCTAGAATGACGATAAGTTGACATGAGACACTGCTGTGGGACAGATGTTTACATTGATAATGACGACTGATGTACAAAGTACATTGCTTTATTGATATGTTTTCGATGGCTATGACAATTTTGCACTGTGACACTAAACAGAAATAAAATTGATAAAAAACACATCGTTGTTATTTTTAATTGCGTAATCTAGTCAGGAATGAACGTACTTCCTGTTATGCCTTTTCGTTGTAAAGTGTTGATGTTTACACAAATATTAAAGTAACTTTCTTAATTGAAATAACGATCGATAAAAGCAATCTATTTTTTTAACTACTTTTATACTGATTTCTAACTTTAAAAACCACTAATTATATCAAGTCTATTGTCAAACAAACTAACTTAATCTTTGCCCCCGGGGAATGTACGGCGAATTTACAATGAACTGTTCATTTAGATGTTTTTTAATAAAATGACATGTTAATTATGTTTACGACTACAAAACAAAATCTGTTTAATCTTTATTACTTCAAGTTTCTTTAAAAATGAAACAGTCCATACGCCGTTTTCAAGATAGGTAGTTAGATGTACAGTTTCACGTGATATATCGTATCGCTTGATTTTATTTAGGGCACTTTTAAATACTAAACGCACCGTCTTCTAAAATTGTGTTTACAAACGACATAAAACGATATAAAACGCAACCTCTTCCATACATTTATGTTAAGTGTGGGCTTTGCAGCACGCCTCAACAGAAAACAGGTTTTGTTTTCCATCGTCTTTCTTAAGCCGTCCCATTTCGTTTAAATGTAGCCGCTTTCCACAAAAGTACCGTAAATTTCTACGAAATCCTGTCATCAGCATTACAATTGTCACCTCCCAAGAGTGATAATGTTTAGAATCCTACGAAATGTCTTTTTTCTCCATCTGCCTCTTTGTTGTTCTTTTCAAATTTTGTCGTAGGTGTGTCAGTACTTTTCGCAAAAGGGAGAGCTCTTGTTTACCTTGTCTAGTCTGGCACATTTTCATAGTCCGACTCAAACGAGCAGAAGGTTAACCAATATTGTTTTACCAATATAATTATGAGCAGACTGACTACGAGCTTTTAACGCTATTATAAGATTTCATTTGAGTCTTTCTCTGTTATTTGCTGCACGTATTCTTATCTCATCAGAATTAGTTATAACCACATGGGAAAGATAAACCTAAACAGTGTTAACGCTTTTATCATATTTATTTCAATTAACAGCATTAGTTAGTTAATGCTTTCTCTCAATAACGCCTGCTTTCAATCCAAACTGTTGCATTTGAGATTAAAGTTTGCTTTTTGTTTGATCACCTTTTTTCTAAACAGTGGTTCTGTTAGACAATGTTTCGTTGGATTGCGTTTAGTTTTACGTTTAAGTACGTTTAAAGCAGCGACAAAACTTTTGTGCTGTGTCACGTCTTATTCTCTTCCAAAGAACTCAGTCTCCTGTGAATATTTAGACTGCTGTCATTCCTTGCAGTTTCTTGCTTTCTGTGAGATAAAAAAAACATTGTTTACTGAAATGGTCGATGTATTCACGATGGTCGCCGCAGATGCAATTTCTTATATACCACATAACCGCTATAAACCCGGGTTTCTTCGAATTGTTATTAAAATAAACTAATTGACAATAAAACATTCTTACTCAAATCCTTAATAATCTTGTTTCTGTATTAACCCTCTGGCGTTATACGTAACTTAAATGTTATTAGTATATATTCGCATAGAAAACTTTAACTCTTTCGGTTTCGTTTAAAATTTCCACATTAAAAATAAGCAAATGTCCTAAACATATGTTAAGTAGTGGATTAACCTTATTATTGTTTAATGTTTATTGTTTACAATGGGCTTTGTTTAATTAGTGCACAGAGTGATCAACGGTACCTTTATTGGTCAAGTTTGTTGGTTCACATCAATTTTTGGGGTACAAATTTACTGACGCTTGACTCCTTCTTTTTCTGTCTGAGATAACATTGTGAAAATATTTATAAAGTGGCCTCAAAACTATTTAATGTATGTATGCGATTCTTTAAAATCTATTTTGTTTCTAAACATTACGTTTAACAACCATCCTGTTTGACGAGTTTTATAACATTAATAAACATGAATATTGTATCATTGTGTCTCATTGTATTTTATTGATAAGGTTTGTGTTTATGTACCCTTCCTAAAGCTATAACCCGCGGTGAAAATATTGTAAGTGTTGATAATATTATTTATTTCACTATTATTTATAACGTATTAAGCATCTAAGATTTTTTTTTTAATTTTAGCATAGAATCAGATATAATGATAATTCTCTATCTATTATATTGTATGACAAAGTTTGAATTGAAAACAACAGAATTACGTTTCGAAAAGATAAGAAGCACAATACAGATGTTCCCGTTCTCTGTGTTCTTAGTTTTCCTTCAATACTTTAGTTTTAAACAGGAACAATTATCAATACAAACGAGTGCCATACGTTTACATAATGTACATAATATTTGACAGCTTATATACTTTTGTTTTCAGCACAGGCTTAAACCAAGTGCGATAGCTCTTCTTTTCCTAAAAGGCCATCGATACCGTCACCTACAAAAGGCTATATCCTGTCCTCTACTTATTACTCCATACTTTTCCAGTGGAAGCTAAATTTTATTTCCGATGTTTTACCGCCTTTTTCGTCGAATAATTGTTTCTTAACTTGTTCTTGTTCTTAATATAACTGATATAAACTAAATATTAAGGAGACATTAAACCAATCAATTACATTCTTCAGATGATTATCCTAACATGTCACAACAACGGTTTCTCAATACCCTTCTTTAAATTCTTATTATCTGTTAGGAGTTGAAATATGATCATTCTATAGCAGGATGAAAAAGTGTCTTTCTGCCAGGCAAACCAAATAAATAAAATTAATAAGGAATTAAATAGAATTTGATTTATTTGAACACATCCTGATATCGTTATTTAGACAACATACATATTAACATTTATACGTGTATCTATTTAAGGACACAAAACATTAGTGTTTCAATTAACTTCCGGTGAATACTATACTTACACTTGTGTAATACTACGAATCATAGATGTGTCAGGAAGATGGTGTTCTTCTATATCATGTATCTATGTCTGTTCACTGGTGAGTTTTTATGTAATGTGTATGGTCAAACAGTGTTCCAAATACAAAATCAAAGTTGCAAACAATAAATGGTTCTTACATATTGTCATAATTTCTATAATAGCAATGATTATATATATATATACATATTTATTTTATCAACATGAATATAAAGTGAATTAAAATCTACATAAAGATATAAACAGGCACACATTAGCACAGAAAAATGCTTTGTTTTCAATATTATTCAACGTTAACTATTTTATTTTTAACGCCGCTAAAAGATTTTATTGGTATGGCTTCAGATAAAACTTTTTTAAGAGGGATTAGGACACATACATTCAAAATAATTTGTAAATAATTCTCTTTAGATTTGAATTATAGCCAGTTTTCTATACAAGGACTCAAAATTCAAATAACAAATAGGGGTTTTAGAGTTTATTTCCGATTGGTTCACAATGAAATATCAAATTTTCTAAATGCTTATAGAGAAAACATAACAAAACATTAAACTAAGAGATTTAAGAAATTCTGTCCATGGAAATTTTCTGATATTTTGATATTATATTAAAAATTATTTTGGTGATTGAAAGACAAATAGATTTTCTTAGTAAAATTTTGTCTTTTGGGAAATAAATTTAAAAAATTACCTGCCTTGTTAAACATTTTTTTTTTCATTTTCTTATGGAAATGAAGAATTATTGATGCAAAAAATTTTAATTTTACCAAAGCGGATGGTGTCCTGCATTCACTTGAAATAAAAAAATCAGGCATAATCTAGCAGACAGCCTTTAGTCGGCACAATATGGGCCTTTGAACTTGTCAGTGTCCACTTAGTCGATTGCTAAGCACAATCTGTATTGGTTTATAATTTTGAAAATAGTTTGAAGAAGTGTTGACTTTATGTAGTCAATTTTTCAAATATACACAAATGTGTGTGTGTTTGTGTGAGGCTAATGTAAAAGAGACATGCAAAGTAGCGTACGAACAAAGTTTGATTTTTTCTACGACAATATATGTATACTTTTCATCTCAAAATCAACCCTGCTGCGGTGGCCGAGTAGTTAAAGTAGTTTGTAATCCATTACTGATGACATGCCTTTCAACAATAAAGTTTGCCCGTTTTCGAATCTTGACCCGGATTGATATTTTTCTTTCCATAATAGTTAAAGTATTTTGTAATCTACTACTGATGACGTGCATTTTAACAATAAAGTTTGCCCGTTCCAATCTCGTTTATATCCAACCCAAAGTCGTTTATATCCAATAATCTAACCAACATTGGAAACCATCCTTAAATAAACAAACACAATAGTTCAATACTTTAATTGGTTGAATAGGTTTTCAGCTTTTCAGCTGCATCATGGTATCCAGTTTTTATTTGGAGAGGAATCCGCAGTCCCCTGAGAAGACCAGGACCATTGGTAAAAAAACTGGCAGCACATGTCAGTTAGGATTGGAATCGAGGAATTTGAACTGAATAAAAAGCAATACATAATAATTATTATGTAAATCAAGTTAAAGCCATACCATAAACAAATTGCATGTAAGTTCGAAAAATTATTTCCTGGTCATAATACCAGGCTAAGTAAATTGTTATTTTGAATTACGGGAGGTCTTTTAAAAGGTTTTCGAAATGGTTAAAATAACTTCTATACCTAATCCTTGTTTTTATATTGGCTGAAATTTTAGAAATACATCGAAATTTGCAGGTTTATGTAGGTCTGTTACAAAGTTTCCTCGCATTGTTCTTTTCATACTTCAAATATGACTTCCATACGGGATTTAAAAACTGCTGATTTGTTTAAATTAAAAAAAAGATCTTTTCATCTGAAAAAGGCCAAAAATTATGTTTTATTTTCAAATAATTATACATGGGAGATCACCTTTATTTCTGCATCTTTCATTCTAACAAAATACAAATTGTGAAACATTATGGCAGATGTTAATGTATGTTATGTTAATGTTAATTAGTTATGTTTATGTAAAATATGTCATATTAGATTTTTTAACGTGAAAAATTGCACCAACATGCTACAACCTGGAATCAACATGAACTAAATATCTATCCTATTTATTTTAAATATAATTAAATACAAATAAACAGATTTTATTTTAAACATTCTCATTCCACAGCCCATCAAAGTTACATATTATCACGAGTGCAAAACAGTTAACAATAAAAAGAGATCTATCTCAATTGCAGTTAAAGGAGGTTTCTCAAAGATCATTCTTTATTCTAATGGGAGTACGACAACGTCTGAAGATGCAATTAACGACTGCAATTCGCTGAATGGATCTTTACTAAATTATGGCAAAACTCTTAGAAAAGCCGCAGAACAATGCAGAATGCAAGGTTTTGCATGGGTTAGACAACCTTGGATTAAGAATATAGGTAAAATATACAATTTTTATTGAAAGTATACATTCGATTATACAATATAATATTGGACAAAAATAAGAAAACACTTTATTTATTTTTTTAAAGTGGCTTAAAGTAGAGTAAATTATGATTATACCTTCTTGAGTTTACGAATAATGGAAAGTGGTATTTACAAGTGTATCGTATAATTTTTCTAACAGAGATGTAGCCTATCAACATGAAATATCTACTTAATGAACATACCTAGACTCATATTAGCCGGTTATCCTTCAAAATATATAAATATATTGAGAAATAAATCATTTATTTAAAGGCAAAATTCCACAATTTTAAAACAAACAAAACACACACATGAATTTTTTCTATATTTTAAATAACTGCTAAAGTACCTTTGGCTATGTTTATACAATTAAAAAAACTTCATTGATTAAGAACATTGGCTAATGTATAGAGATCAAATGTTCATGTGTATGGTATCATTTTGATGACATATATAGAAAATGCAAAAAAAAATTATTATTTTTTTTTATATAAAATATCCGCATTCTTATTTACCAGCCCTCTACCAAGCAATTCTGATTTTTTTTAAAGTTTTATTATATCCTTTTTCTCTTAAGATGACGTTCCGGTAATGACCAACAGATAATTAGTTAAGAAAAATATTACATACTTCTCATATTATAATACTTAAGTTCAGTTCCTTAAAAACAACGTGGAAGGACTTCAACAGTTTATGCAGAATGAAGCTAGTTGCTATTAATATTTATATTAACTGTAAACTTAATACCATTAACCTCGAGGCTAAAGTAAAGTCGTTACCATCAATTTCGACAAGTATGAGACAAAAAGCAAGGTCACAGACCAAAGAAAAAGAGCCGAAAGTCAAGGGCCAATTACATATCCGTATATAGACAAAGTATACAACCCAAAACAGAAGCCAAAATCAACAAGCATGTTTCAGTACAGTATATGGCACAAGCATATTTAAACTCTTTTTAAATCATAGTGTACTTACTTGTAGTAGATACATTTTACAAAAATAATAATACACAATACAAAAGTTATTATTAACTTGTAATAAATTTCAAACTAATATGACAATTACACTTTTATGATTATTATTTAGTTAAACTGTATGTTGCAAATAGTTCCATTAAAAAGTGTGTTTTACACATTTAGCAATAATACCTATGAATGTTGGAACTGACTGCAGCATTCATTTAAACTGAGTTACGAAAATGTAATATTAAATTTGTTTGTTACATTGAATAAACTCATTAATTAATATTTAAGGATTCGTTTATTTTCCTTTTGTACATTTACTTAATAAATCTTTAATCAGAAAACAAAAGTAAAAAGTATTATTTTTATTTCAAACTGTTCCATTGATGTTCAACATGAAAAAAATTAAAACACACGAGAGTAATTCCGAATTGATTTAATTGCCTCTATAAATTTCTGGTTAGTTTGACTTTTTGCCCGGGTTGGAGAATCGACTTACTTAATATTCATGACCATTATTTTATCTCATTTGTTGATAAAATACATAAATAATGGAAGAAAATACATGGGTTTTTGTTTTTAAAAACATATATAGAAAGCGGTACATCTGTAACTTACCATAGTATTTGGCCTGGAAACATACTTCCAAACCAATGACAGATAATTGGTATCTGCCGAGGAAGAACAATAACTGTGCCCGCCTCCAAAACCACGCCGAAACCACCAGAATATCCAATAACTTCCGCAAGCCGCTATTGTTTATCACGTGAAACCAATTTTATTTGTGGAAAAAGAAAGAATTAAATTATCATCATTCGATTGTTAGAACTTACGTATTTTTCTGCACATGTTTCTAACTTTTTTATTTCTACATCGCAATTCAACCAATGGGCATTTTCAACAATCGGATCATACAACTTTAAGGCTTTTGCTAAATTTTAAGCCACAAATGATAAAAATCGCCCAGTAACAAATTTTAAAATAGGTATGATCTATGACACCCAAACATTCAGGCGACCATTTTTTCGTTAAACGAATTCACTTTAAACGGATAAATAGAGCACGCATTCCAATCCATTTGTATAAAATCGATATAAATAGACAAATTAAGGTCTTATCTTCACATTCATATTTGTTTTATTCAAACATCAAGATTAACACTACTTTCGAGCTATTTGAAGTTGGGCTAAATTGGAAATTGCGTAGCAAGAAAAATAATTTTGTTTATAACGGTCTTCTGCAAATTTAACCAGAACTTTAGTCATCGTCATATACAAATAAATTTATTATTACTTTTGAAATTGCAAATTTTTTGTTTGTTAAAATTTTTGCAGGATGTTTTCAAGCAATACAGGCAATACAGGATGCTGTAGACAAAAAATCTGCTATTTTTAATTTTTCCAGTTTAAGTGAATGCTTGTCCACATGTGAACATGAAAAGTATACTTATATAGGAGTATCGGCATGTATTATAAGATAGTTTCAATTAAACAAAATTACTATATTATGTTATAAAAGTATTTACACATAATCCCAGACCCATGGAGCAGTATATCGGAATGAATTTGCAGTTTGCTTCATGCTCAACTATTTTTTTTCGTACGTGGCGCTATGACTATCTCCATTAAATTAAAACCTTGTTAACGTCATAATTGATACATTATGAACAGAGTTATCGTTCCTTTAATATTACTATATATGTTGTTAGTAACGTTTGTGTGAATTATTTAACATAGTGTATCGATACTTAAACCCGTAAATACGTGAAATCCATGACGAGCAAAGACGGCCTAAAACAGAGAAAATATCTGATCCTTTTTGAAAGTATTTTTCATAACAATCAATTAGGTACCATCATGACCAACAGTAGAATCTGCTCTGCTAGTAAACCTTATTACAAAAATAAATTTATTGCAAATGGCCATATTAGTACCAATACGCAAGTAGTAAAGTATATAAGTTAAACATAAATTTTTACTTTGGCACCAGATTGAAGACTATATAACTGTAAATATAACAAATAACTAAGAAAACAACAAACTAATATTTGAATAAAATAATAGTAAATAGCACTTTCGTTTATATAAAAAATCGATATACTGATCACAAGATCTAGTATAACATTTAAGTTTTGAAATTTTAACAACATACTCAGGTGCTGATGGAATGCTTCTATTAAGTTTATTTTACATTTCACAGTTGTCACAGTGTTTTTGCTTCATGCAGTTTCATGTCAATATACCAGATGCAAAAGAAAAATGCAAAAACACATGTTATGGAAACGTAGGTGAACAATGTGGAGATGAGGACTATATGAATTTGTACCAGAAAGGTGTGTTTCCTTTTAGAAACACTGCATTGTACCACAATGATTTGCTTGGCTTTATAAAAATACATTTGTTCTCATAACGTTGATTGTCTATTCTTAAAACAACGTGCATATTATAAGTTATGTAAGTTCATATCCGTAGATATGGAGATTTTAACACCTGAAGTGCCCAAGTGCCAAAGGGAGTACAAGGGTGCTGAAGGTGTTAGTTAAAATCTCCATATCTACGGATATGACATTTTCACAAATCAGGGTTTCTGTGTCCACATGTTTTCACGAATGTGGACACAGAAACCCTGACTTGTGAGGATGCGGATATGAACGTGTAGAACGAATTTATCCCGGTATTACTTTGAAATAATGGATTTTAGGTACTTTGTCAACGTAATAACAGACGTTAAAGTAACGTTTTCATCATTATCAAAGAAAGTTTGATTGAAAGTTGATAAAAATGAGGCTTTTTCACAAGGTGTAGAGTACTACCTTTGGTAGAACCCTACAGTTCTCGAAAAAGAACAGTTTTTTGTTGGATTCAAGCAGATGTTTAAGAAATAAATTTTGGCGCTGAATGTCTTGTAGAGACTTAATAATAGTGTGACGGCATTTTTTGTCAAACTGCATATCTTTTGTTTCTTTTCTGTTAAAAATAAAAACACATTTGGACCTTTTGTTATAGATTTCATCATCCTATATATGACACAAACCAATTATCATCATGACCATTTATAATATAAACTCATCTTAAGTACCTTTGTGCAACTAACGGTTAGCAACACCTGGGTATATGACTTGCCCAGGGTATACTGGTTTTGTAAAGACGTGTAGCTGACCAATCAAATTCTAGGAATAATACTGATACTGTAGTGTAAACGTCAAAACAATGTTACTTTCTCCTGATTGCTTGTAAGAAGACATAAACAAAATAATTTTTACATTTTTTGTAATCTGTTGCCGAAGCTAATAATTCAATTGAGTGTCAGATATGTAACGTAAATGAACAGTGCGATTTATGCTAAAAAATTAAATTGTGTTTATTACCGGTGTTAAACAATGGAACTATAATGTCAAACGAAACAATAATAATAAGCTCGTTTCAATGAATTAATATTTTTAATGCAATAAAGGAAAATGTTATCTATTATTTCTTCTCCATAACTGAACAATTTATAATTTACGTTAAATGAGTAATAAGACAAAATTGAAACTCTTTAGTTTAAAATGCACTGTATATCAATATGCATGCTGCCAATAAATAAATGTAATGTAATTGTACTGGAAAATATAGTTGATTTTGTTAATTGCAGTTCTAAATTTGACGTCGACTATATATAGACAGACTGTTCAATACAATACTCTTCATCCAGCGGAATACGCCTACTTGAATCCCGACATACGGACAAATTAAATTTCTTCTGTATCTTACGGACAGGTTTGTATTACAGGCAATACTGCAGGAAGTACAACCAGTTTTAATGGGTTGTGTTTGCTTGTGTGGGTTTTTTCTTTTCTTTTTTTTTGTTGTTGTAATACATAATATAAGTATTTCTAGTCCAACAAACTATATTACCTATTTTGTACACAATATTACAGTTAGAAGGATAAATACCGTTAGCGTAACAAAAATCCATTATCTGTGACATGAATTTTTCATTATTTAATCGTGTGAATGAATCTGATTGATCATTACCAAATCAATGCGTGATTTGTATTCTGGTTGTTATATGAAATATTCAACGACTACACTTCGAAACCGTTTATTTAAACTAGTAAAATGTAAGAAAAACAGTTGTAAAAGGTTTTATTTTTGATTAAAATACAAAATATTGAATCATAAGCACGTAGAGATAGATTTGTAAAGACTTGCATATTAGTTTGTTTAATTACTTTCAATGTAGGAATACTGCAGTTTCGTTTGATATCCTGTTACAGAATACTATAAATGCATTAAATGTGAATTTGATATAAGACCTTCTACAGAGATAAATACAATAATGTAATGGTAACTAGAACTTCATTTAATGGCGGCTAAATAGTTTTGCGATTTTGACATATGATAATAATTATGTTTTTACTTTCACGTAGACGACCAACATGACGAAATAAAATGCGATTTAAAGAAGCACGTTCGAGAAAAAATCTTAACAAATGGAAGAAACAGGTCTGAAGTGTGGACAACTTTCAAACCAGTAACAACATCAAAGAGTTCGATTAACGATGAAAGTAATTTAGGTGAGTTTAAGTCACATGTAATAACTATTCAGATTGATAAGTAGTCTTTCATCTTCTTCTGATATTAATATGATACGTAACTCGACGGAATATTGACAAACAATAGATATCTATAGTAAAACTCAGCGCACATTGGCAGAAGTTATTTGAGTGACAAATGAAAACAGCTTACCGCGTATGGTCCAGTTTATGTTCCTGTAGATCAAAAAAGGTTCAAATGGAAATCAACGCTTATGTTCCACATTTTATCAGCGGTTTGAAGTAATGTCTTAAACAATACAACCTTTTTTATTACAAATGTGTACCCCTTAGAGTTAACATAAAATAGATAGTGTGTCCAACATGCTTTCGACAAGGATATTTTCATAATAAACAATCTTGCAGAACGAAAATTAGATTTAAAACGTCATGTTCTGTAAACAAAGCATTAAAACCTTATCAGTGATTACTACGTGGCTGTTGAAACAGATTATACCACAATTCAAATGTTAATTTTACATGTAAACATGTTACACATTATATGCAAAAATTAAAAAAAACGAAAACTACGATATTGCGGTAATCTGTTACATAATGAATCTACGGGGCTGTTAGTTTCAGAGGGTATACCCACCCCAGACATCACTATTCGATGCTGACAAGAATAACACTGAGACTTTAATCGTCTACATTTAATGTCATGACATTTAGAAAATAATGAGATTTTACTACTCACAAGGTGTTGATGGCAGTAGTCGGATTAGGTACATCGTTTTAAAATTGTCATGATAAAAGGTCTTCAATATCTTTGTTATTTGTACTTGAAATATTTTTAGGTTTGATATAAGCTCTACAATATCTTAGTTATTAGTATTTAAAATTGTAAATATTGTTGCTTTTGAGATCCACTAAACGTCTTGATAAGACGAAACTTACATAGTTAATTTGTTAACTGACTTTTCAATGACATATTATAAGCTCATGATCGTCTTGGTTTGAGATGAAATAATTGTGAGTAATAAGAAATAGATATTAAAACGCCACGAAGTAGCAAAAATGTGTAAATGTTAATTAATAAAACAGAATTTAACCTCTATTACTATCAAAATAATATACATTGAAGACAGTTACAAATTGTATTTTTAATGCTTTTTAAAGACTACAAATCAGGTAAAGTAAACTAAAGTTTTTAATGTTGAATTCAAATTATCAGACATTATTTAAAAGGCACTATACAATGAATGGTCCCATTTTGTTTCAGTCCTACTTCTTGCCATTGGTGGAAGTGTCGTTTTTGTTTTGATAAGTGTAGCAGGAACAACATATTTCTTTAAAAGAAGGTACTGGACTTTAGAAACTTATAAATAATAAACATCAAGACACCCATCAATCGTTAACTAATGAAACCATTGCATCCTGTTCATTTTGTTTTCGAAAAACACGTAAAATTATGTCAAGTTTCAAAGTTTATGAAACAAAACCTGAGCACTGTTTCATAATAGTTTACAATGTTAAACGCAAACCGTTCTAAAATAAAGAAAAGAAAAGGAAAAAACATATATTCATTAGATATATATATATAGTCGTTGTCCTCTCTAAAACCACAGAAGTTTTGACAAGTCATTTTAAAAGTATTATAGAATAGCTGCCATTCTCAGTAGTTTGTTCATAGGGAAGGGAAAACTCTTAATCCCGTGGTCTGTCAACACCGAGGTTGCGGGTTCGAGTCTCACTGCGCGGATAATCCATACAAGTATAGAATTTGAAGAAAAATTTACTTCCGGTCGTAAAATCATCGTTGAAGCAATGTCGTTATTTTCTACGCAGATAGAAGTTGCAATAATTGATGCTACTGATGCAAATTAAAACATTCTAAATTTTGTAATTATTCTTTAATAAGTAAGGAAATACGTGTTTTGCATTGATAAATAAATTATTATACAGAAGACTAAGAACGTATACAATATTTCAATAATACAGTATACTTGTCAAGCATTAATGTTAATAACAAACCAGCTTGTCTGAATCCCAGCTGAATAAGGTCAGTCTTTTTTCCTTTTTTATAAGTGTTGAGTGAGCCACTTTGCGTAGATAGGTTTAAGGACGGAGGATTTTAGGTAATTAATTCTAATATGATTTGAATATTTAGAAATTGGTTTATTTAATTGGTCGAGATTATTTCCGGTAAAGGTTTCCGACAGAATTTATTTATTGAAAAATGAAGTTGACTACATTTATTTTTTGGATAAATTACGTTGACTAAACTATTTCTAGCGTAACTAATGTATACAAAGATAGCGGCTTTCAATATCGACGGCGATCAACTTACGTTATTTGTTTGATGGATTTATTTATGATTTCATAAATTTAAAACTTTTCTTATGTTCAATAAAGACAAAAAGTTATAGATTGATGTTAAAAGTGTTTTTTTTATATCGGAAGATGGTTTGGGAAGTAAAGGTACGTAAACATCAACAAAACAGTCATACATTTGGTCAATCCAGCTACCAAATAAACAAGAAATATGAAATTGAGAATACCTTAGACACATTTATTTCTTAATGGAATTTTACGAATCATAAGGATTAAACACCGTTTTCAATGGATGTATAGGTATATCAACAAGACCAACTCACTCACAAACATACATATTGTGTGTTTTGTCATTTATAAACATATTGTGAATGAGTTTGTCTTGTTGATATACCTATACATCCATTGAAAACGGTGTTTAATCCTATTATTACTACATTTCCACTGTGCATCATCTTCCTGTTCATGATCTGCTAAGTTTAACAGTACATGCCTGCTGGGACAAAGAGTGGTACGATGCCATTTTCTTTGTTTATATGTTTAGAAGTCTTTCTCCTCATAAGGCTTTATACACGTCGAATATGGCTATAGTGCTCTATATATAGTGGTAGAGATTCCGGTATGTCCTCAACGTATGGAATGATGATTTTGTTGTGTACTGAATCATTGACTCCTCAGTACTCCAATGGGATTAGGTGTAGGTCACATCACAGTTCTTTTGAGAATTTTACTCCTTTTGGTAAACACTTGTCTGTGTTACCGGCATATATGACATATGGAGACAATAAAGTCCCAGCTTTAGTGATACCAAGCAAGATGGTAATGTGGCGTTTATCTCCAGGCCTGCGATGGAAATTTTCCGTGTTCCCTCTTTCAACCGCCTGGCACTAACTGACATCCGGTGTGGTCACACTTAAAAATTAATTAATCTGGAACATTATTATAACTGGTTCCTTTTACAATCTTTTTGGTGTATGTTTGACTGATATAGCCGAAATCCTCTGGTAGGTTGGCTTTGGTTCCCTTTTTCTTCACAAATCCCATAAGTCTAAGAATGGAATTTTAAATTGCAATAAAATCACCTCATGCCACCTTTTGTGAAACACCCCTTTACTAGGAGTGGCAGTGGTTAAGAGTTGTTGACACACTTCTCGCGTAATTAAATGCATTAAAAGCTGAAAAAAGAACTGTCTATTATTCTTGGGAGGGGCAATTTATATCTTTTATTAATCAAAATATTAGAACATTCAAATTATAAAATGAAAATTGAAAGTGGAATCGAGAGTAACACCTTTTCTCTTTATCATGCCTCTTTATCAGTCTCTCAAACTGTGGACAGTTGAATCAGAAACTTTACGACCAACGTCAAATGTAAATTTTCTTGATGCCCTCGCCACACCGTTGTCCAATGCTTATCTGGCAATCTTAAAATCTTAAAGTTCTTTCACAGTAGTTAGAATAATTGGCATTCTTTACAGAATGCTGTAAACAGTTCATGACAGCGCTGTGAATTCCCATGAGCGCATGGTACATTTGGGTGACTAGGCAATGTTTTTGCAAAACAGGTGATAGATTGAAGACATGTCTAAAATAAAAAAGTAAAATCCTTAATCAGGCAGGATAATTGCTTAGAAACCATTGGTTTGATAAGATTTTTATCTGAAATACAAACCTGGTTTATATACTATGTGAAGACGGGTGGAGTGAAGGTGTTAGGTCGGCGCAAACTCTAACTTATTTTTTGTGATAAACTATATCTATAGCTTTCAGGTGTGATCTCTAAAACGTCACAATGGTTACAAATCCATTTAAATTGTGAACTTGCTATAGTAAAGTTGTTTGGTGATTTTTGTGCAATTTTCTCATCGGATTTTAGACTATTTTAGGTAAATTTTACAGAACTCCTCCTTTTGCAATCAGATCTCAGAAACATAAAAAGTTATTGTTTGATCATTTTGCTATTTCCTACACATAAACTGCAGTATTTTTACAGAAGGGTGTCCCTATTGAGCGTTTTCAACTCCTATTGTATCGTTGAACCGAGATCACAAAAATTTCTCATGGAGTTTTGTTTCATTTTTGCAGACATCATTTTACAGGAAAGTTTAAAGATACATGTACTTCTATATACATGTAGGGCAGAATATTTTATATTCATTCCTAGTACATAAGAACTATAATATCAAATGTAGAAAAAGGCAGTAAAATAAAAAAAAACATAACGAGATTTTTAAGTTCGGTGACAATATTCCTAAATTTAGGAAATCTAAAATATGTCCATCCTAAGTATGCTCGCTTTTCAATCTACGGTGTATAATAAACAATCGGGTTTGTATTCCATTTTTACAAGCTGTTGCACCACTTGCTGCTTTAACCAATATCCGACGAGGCGGACATAACAGTTTCTACAGTCCATCACTTAAAACAATTAGATTTGTGAAATACTACTGACTAGATTTATAACTAAGTAATATATGCATGAAGAAATAGCTGATGGAGGCAAGTGAAATTCAAGAAAAGAAACAAACAAAATGAAGTATTAGCTTTTGGCACTTATCTGTTACACTCCATCATTTTAATTAGGTATTAAAATTTTTCATAAAAAGACTTACGGATAACTGATTAGCTCTGATGGGTCATAGTTTGTCGTATCTCAAGAAACATTTATGTAATAAAAAAAAAGAGAGGAAACAATCGCAAACACTTGCAGATCTCAATTTGTCGAATAATGTTTTGTTAATATGGTTTTGTATAGACATATAATGTACTCTTTTTAAGAAGCTTTTACAATGCTACGAACAAATTCCGAATCGCATGGGTTCGGCAAATTAAATAAAAAGTATACCCACTTTATGCTAAAAATACATTGATGTTTCCCTTAAAATAATAATCATTTCGAATCTTTAGATAAAGCATTAGTGCGCTTTTTTATTTCCATGTTTAGAAAGTGGAGATCTAGCATTATCATCGAGAACCATTGGTAACGTTTTAACAGCCTCAGAAAAACATGACATAAATAAAGCTTTCAAAGTATTTTAAATAATACTTACATGGATGTGCGTCATAATACTAGTAAACGTACAACCCAGTGGTTTTCAAATAAACGGCGGCCTTGTGACGCAATCATAACTGTGCTAGCCCAGTGATCAAATTTCGGTCGGTTAAGTAACCTTTACTAGCTTAAAAGGTTTAACGCCCATAGTTAAATATAAATTTAGCATTCATTTTAAGTGCAAAACATACCACAGCAAATTTACCGCTGGCAAAACCATAACTTCAAACATTCTAAAACACCAATGGACGTTATTTTTATACAAACCATCGTTGTAAAAATCAATTCGGTCTAAGAAAACACATTAAATCTTTGTTACCTTGAATCCAAAAAACTAGTAGAAATAATTATTTTTTTTTGATTTACTGAATTGGCAAACATGTCAATTATTTTGTGTCTCATAAACAATAGAAAATACTAGTAAATTCTTAAAAACACCCCAGTTGACAATATCAACGATTCGTTTAAAAACAAATCAGTTCTAGCGTTTTAAAATCGAGAAACCCCGAAAAAACTGGTCAATTTTTTCATAATTTGTTTCTGCTTATTCCTGAATGAAATTATAACTTTCTTTAATTACATAAAGTATGAATTTTGATGCACCAATTTGTTGCCAAATAAAGAGCTTTAAATAGTTACTTTTTATTTAAAAAAATATCATTTAAACCTGTATACTTATCTCATCAGAATTAGTTATTACCACATGGGAAAGATAATCCTAAACAGTGTTTAAGCTTTCGTCAGATTTATCCGCAAATTACAGCATTAGTTAGTTAATGCTTTCTCTCAATAACGCCGGCTTTCAATCCAAACTGTGTTATGTTGTATTTGAGATTTAAGTTTGCTTCTTGTTTGATCACCTATTTCTAAACAGTGGGTCTGTTAGACAATGTTTCCTTAGATTGCGTTTAGTTTTATGTTTAAGTACGTTTAAGTAGCGACAAAATTTGTGTGTTGCGTCAACTTATTCTCTTCCAACGAACTCAGTCTCCTATGAATATTTAGACTACTTCAGTTCCTCGCAGTTCCTTGCTATCTGTGAGATAAAACAAACATTTTTTATTGAAATGGTCGGTGTCTTCAAGATGGTCGCCGCACTTGCAATTTCTTATATACCACAGAACCGCTATAAACCCGGGTTTCTTCGAATTGTTATTAACATAAACTAATTGACAATAAAACATTCTTACTCAAATCCTTAATAACCTTGTTTCTGCATTAACCCTCTAGCGTTATACGTAACTTAAAATGTTATTACTAGTAGCATATATTCGCATCGAAAACTTTTAAATCGTTTGGTTTCGTTTCAAATTTCCACCTTAAAAATAAGCAAATGTCCTAAATATATCTTTAGTAGAGGATTAACCTTATTATTGTTTATTGTTTACAATGGGCTTTGTTTAATTAGTTTACAGATTGATCAACAGTACCGTTATTGATCAAGTTTTTTTGTTCACATCAATTTTTGGGATACAAATGTACTCACGCTTGACTCCTTCTTTTTCTCTCTCAGATAACATTGTGAAAATATTTATAAAGTGGCCGCAAAACTATTTAATGTATGTATGCGATTCTTTAAAGACATAATCTATTTTGTTTCTAAACATTACGTTTAACAACCATCCTGCTTGACGAGTTTTATAACAATAATAAACATGAATATTCTATCTTTGTGTCTCTTTTATTGATAAGGTTGGATTTTATGTACCCTTCCTATAGCTATAACCCGAGGTGCAAATATTGTAAGTGTTGATAATATTATTTATTATACTATTATTCATAAGGTATCTGGAATCTAAGAGGTTTTTTTTTATTTTAGCATAGAATCAGATATAATGATAATTCTGTATCTATTATATTGTATGAGAAAGTTTTAATTGAAAACAATATAATTACGTTTCGAATAAATAAGTAGCACAATACCGATGCTCCAGTTCTCTTTGTTCTTAGTTTTCCTTTAATACTTTAGATTTAAACAGGAACAATTATCAATATAAACGATGGCCATACGTTTACATAATGTACGAAATATGTTACAGCTAATATACTTCCGTTTTCTGCACACGTTACAATCAAGTGCGATAGCTCTTCTTTTCCTAACAGGCCATCGATACCGTCACCTACAAAAGGCTAAATCCTGTCCCCTACGTATTACTCCATATATTTTTCCCGAATTTTTAACCTTTTCTCTTGCATAATTGTGTCTTAACTGTTCTTACTCTTAATATAACTGATTAACTGCTTGCTAGATATTAAGGAGGCATTAAACTAATAAATTTCAGATAATTATTTTAATGGTTACATGTCACAAAAACGGTTTCTTAATATCATAGTTTAAATTCGTATTATCTGTAAGAAGTGGAAAAATGATCATTCTATTGCAGATGAAAAAGTGTCTTTCTGCATACTATTCATAAGGAATTAAACAGAATTTGATTGATTTGAACACGTTGTGATATCGTTATTTAGACTACATACATATTAACAATTATACGTGTATCTATTTAAGGACACAAAACATTAGTGTTTCAATTAACTTTCTTTGAATACCGTCCTTACACTTGTGTAATATTACGAATCATAGATGTGTCAGGAAGATGGGGTTCTTCCATATATTGTATCTATGTCTATTCACTGGTGAGTTTTTATGTAATTTTTATGGTTTTACGAGTGTTCCAAATACAAAATCAAAGGTGCAGACAGCAAATGGTTCTTAAATATTGTCATAATTTCTATAATAGCAATAATTATATATATTTAAGGTCTTTCCCACTACAGACCTTCTTGTCTTTCTTATGATTATTTTTATTATTATTATTATTATTATTATTATTATTATTATTATTATTATTCTTTTCTCTTCCGCCGTCATTTACAAAAAGGTTTAATGACATATCATTTTCATACTTGGTACCATTAATCGGTCATACTGTCAGATGACTCAGTTTACCCAATGAAACCGATCTATTTTAGTATCTGCCCCTACACTGTAAACCCTTGTTAGCAGATAAACTCAGAAACCGTAATCGATTCTCAAAATCTGAAGTGTACAAAATGTCGCTATGTTCTCAAAAACCGTAAGTCCTAGAGATTGGGGCAACCACCATTGATCCTAAGTGCAGATATTACATTTAAAAATGTAAAGGTCAAAGGTCAAAAGTCAAGGTCAAAGGTCACCATACGTCTTGTTAGCAGTATATCTCAGAAAAATAGAAGCAGACAATAAAAAAAAATACTTCTCTTTTCGAGACCTTCATTTGGTACATTTGGCGCGAAGCTGTGCGATGAACCGTTTTCCAGTTACATCCCTTGACGCGTTTTGGTTAATAGGTTTTTTTGGTTAAAACGGTTAGAGATAATATACTAAACATATAGTTTAAAGTGATCAGTAGGAAAAGAGCTTCAATTTGAGCCAAAGGTCAAATGTCATAGGTCAAGGTCATGCCATAGCAACAAGGCAACTCTTATAAAGAGTCCTTAGCAACCATATATTTGTAGAACCAGTATAATGTACTTTATTGAAATATGTCATGTCATGACCGGAAGTGGCATTTAGTCTCTAGCAACGGGCATAAAGGTCCTTAACAACCATCTATTTTTTGTCTCGGCACCACTTTCTTTTCTAAAATAAGTCATTTGTATGACTGGAAGTGACATTTTGTTCTTAGCAACAGACACAAAAGTCCAAAGCATCACCTAAATTTTCTGACTTTAGAAGAACAGTGGGAAATACCGTCTCATTTGTTCTCAGAACAAATGGCGGTTTATATATATATATGTACATAATCCACTTGAATATAATGTGAATAGAGTTCTACATAAGATATGAACATGCAGTATTTAATATTGTTCAAAGATAACTAATTTTATTTCCTGTTACAAGAATTTTGTATACATTTCTTTTGCTGTTTATTATATTTCCGTCTCATTGCAAATTTTCAAGGATGATATTTCTAAGTATTCTAAGTATTCTGACTCATTTCCTTGTATTAAAATACATCTTTTTATCTTATTGATTTACATCTACTAAACAAAGATGTTGGACCCTAGTAGTTTTTTCATCTTAAAAATTACTCTTTCTACCGCAGTTACAAATTAGCTGTTGGCGTGAAAATTTAAACTGGTTTCTTGTTTCCATAACGTATTAAAAGGTTATACTGTGGCTCATTTTATGTACATGTAGCTGTAGGTGTTATAAAATCGCATGTCTCGCACACTGCGTAAAGATTTTATTGGTATTACTTCAAATAAAACTGTTTGAAGAGGGATCAGGACACATACACTAAAAATAATTCTCTTTAAACTTGCATTACAGCAATTTTTTTATACAAGGACTCAAAATTCAAATAGAAGTTTCAGAGCTTATTCCTGATTGGTTCACACTAATAGATTATAGAAAAAAGAAAACAAAACACTAAAATAAAAGATTTAATAAATTCTGTCCATTGAATTTTTCTGAATTCTTGATTTTTATCTTTTGGGAAATAAAATTTAAAAATAACCTCCCTATTTAAAAATTTTTATTTTCATTATCTTATGGAAATTAAGAATTATTGATGTAAAAATTATTATTAATTTGACCATAGCGGATGGTGTCCTGCATTAACTTAAAATAAAATCAATCAGGCATAATCTAACAAACAGTCTTGAGTCGGCCCAGTTTAGGCCTTTGGACTTGTCATTGCCCGTTTAGTCGATGGCTTAACACAATTTATTAATAATTTTGAATACAGTTTGAAAAGGTGTCGACTTCTATGTAGTCAACTTTTCAAACACATATACAATATAGCAAATGTGTGTATGAGGCTAATGTAAAAATAGAAATCAAAGGTAGCGTGCGAACAAAGTTTGATTTATTCTACGACAATAAATGTATACTATTTTTTAAATATCAGTCCTCCAGTGGCCGAGAAGTTAAAGAAATTTGTAATCTGATAACGTGCCTTTCAACAATAAGGTTTGCCCATTCAAACTTTGACATGGATAGATATTTTTCTTTCCCAAAGTATTGCAATTATAGATATTTAATAATAAACAATCACAATAGTTCATTATTGTTTGGTTGTTGAATAGGACTTTAGCTTTTCAGCTACATCATGGTGTCCAGTTTTATTGGGAGAAGAAGCCGCAGTCCCGCGAAAAAACTCCGACCATCGGTTAAAACACTAGCAGCACATGTCCGTTAGGATTGGAATCGAGCAATTTGAAGTGAATAAAACGCAAATACATAATTATTATTATGTAAATCACGTTAAAGCTGCGAATATATTGCATGTAAGTTTGAAAAATTATTTCCAGGTTATAGAACCAAGCTAAGTAAATTGTTATTTTGAATTACGAAATGTCTGTTATAAGTTTCGTTTTTGCAAAATGGTAAAAGTAACTTCTATACCTAATCCCAGCTTTTATATTTGCTGACATTTTAAAAATATATTAGAAGTTGCAGGTTAATGTAGGTCTGTTACAAAGTTTCCTCTCCTTGTTCTTTTAATACTTCAAACATAACTTCCATACGGGATTTAAAACTGCTGATTTATTACAATTAAAAAGATCTTTTCATCTGAAAAGGCCAAACATTATGTCTTATTTTCAAAAAAATATACATGGAAGATCATCCCAATTTCTGCATAACTCATACAAGCAAAAATACAAATTGTGAAACAATATGGCAGATGTATGTTAAAAAGTTAGTTTATCTTAATGTGAAATATGTCATGTTAGATTTGTGAAAAAATTGCACAAACTGGCTACAACCATTAATCAACATGAAAAATGATATATTTTATTTATTTTAAATATAATCAAAGACAAATACACATATTATTTATTTTTAACACTCTCTTTCCACAATCCATCAAAATTACACATTATATAAGTGCCAAACAGTTAACAATAAAAGGATATATCTCAATTGCAGTTAAAGGAGGTTTCTCCAAGATTATCCATTTTTCTAATGGGAGTGTGACAACGTAAATTGCTGAATGGATCTTTACTAAATTATAGCAAAAATCTTGTTAACGCTGCAGAATAATGCAGAATGCAAGGGACTGCATGGGTTGGACAACCTTGGATCAAGAATATAGGTAAAATATATAATTTTTTGGAAAGGATACATTTGATTATATACTTTTCATAATATTCGACAAAAATCAGAAAACACTTTATTTACCGTTTTGAAAATTGGCTAAAAGTGGAGTAAATCAGCATTAAACCTTCATGAATGTAAAAGTTAACGAATAATGGAAAGTAGTACAAGTGTATAGTATCATTTTTATTAGAGAGTCTATCTTAATTGGAAATACATGGACTCATATAAGCCGGTTATCCTTCAAATTATAATGAGAAATACATTATTTTTTTAAAGGCAAAATTCCACATTTTTATAAACAAAAACAAAACACACAAATGATTTTTTCTATATTTCAAATACCTTTAAAATTGTTTTTGGCTATGTTTATAAATTCTATTTTTTTTTAAACTTCATTGATTAAGAACATTGTTTAATGTATCGAGATGAAATGTTCATGTGTACGGTTTCATTTTAATGACATATATTGAAAATGTAAAATATTTATTAATTATGACAAAAAATATCAGCATTCTTATATAACAGCTCTCTACCTAGCAATTTTGATTTTTTTTTCAGTTTTATTATTTTCTTTTTTCTAAAAATGACATATCGGTACTGACCAACATATCATTGGTTAAGACAAATATTACATACTACTCCTACTATAATACCTAAATCCAGTTGCTATAAACAACGTGTAAAGACTTCAACAGTTTATGCAGAATGAAGCTATTTGCTATCAGCTTGTATATTAACTGTAAACTTGATAGTTTTAACCTCGAGGCTAAATAGGAAGGACATAGACGAAATAACAAGAGTCGAACGTCAACGGACAATTATATATCCTGCTATATACAACACAAAACAAAAAGTCAAAAACACAAAACAGAATTTGAGTAACCCGAACCCCCAAAAAAACAAGTGTGCACTATAATATGCGCTCTCATTTATTTGTTTTTTATTCGTTATCAACAAGTATGTTCCAGTACAGTATATGGCACAAGCATATTTAAACTCTTCAAATCATAGTCTACTTACTTATAGTAGATACATTATTACAAAAATAATAATAGACAATACAAAAAGTCATAATGTGAAATATTGATTAACATATTATTAACTTGTTATTAATTTCAAACTAATATGAAAATTGGGTTATACTTACATGAAACTAATACAATTACACTTTTAAAATTATTATTTAATTGAAATGTATGTTACAAAAAGTTCAATTAAAATGTGTGTTTTACACATTTATTAATAATATCTATGAATGTTGGAACTGAGTGCAGTATTTTTTTAAACTGAGTTCCAAAAATGTAATCTTAAAGTTGTTTGTTACATTGATTCTTAATTAATTTATATTTAAGGATACGTTTATATTTTTTTTGTACATTTTCCAGATAAATCTTTAAACAGAAAACAAAAGTGATAACTATTATTTTTTCAGTTTAAACTGTTCCATCGAAGTTCAACATGAAAATAATGAAAACACAAGAGTAATTCCGAATGAATTTAATTGTGTCATACAAACTTTTGATTATTTTGACTTTTTGCCTGGTTTGGAGAATCGACTTACTTTATATTCACGACAGTTATTTTATCTCTTACGTTAATAAAATAAATAATGGAAGAAATACATGGCTTTTTAAAAAAAAAAAAACCCTATATATGTGTATATATAAAGAGGTTAATATGCAACTTACAATAGTGATTGGCTTGAAACAATACTTGCAAAATGACGGATAATTGGTGTCTGGCGAGCAAGAAAGATAACTGTGCCCGCCTAGAAAACCACGCCGAGACCACCAAAATATCCAATAACTTCCTCAAGCTGCTATTGATTATCATGGGAAACCAATGTTATTTGTGGAAAAAGAAAGGATTAAATTATCAGCATCCGATTGTTAGAACCTTACGGAAGGACTGAAGCGTATTTTTCGGCACATGTTTCTAAGTTTTTGTTTCTTTCTACATCGAAATTCGACAGATGGCCATTTCTAACAAGCGGATCATAAAACTTAAGACTTTTGCTAAATTGTAAGCCACATATGAAAAAAATCAAAAACAAATTTGGAAATAGGTATCATCTTTCCCACCCAAACATGCAGGCGACCATTTTTTTTCCCTAAACGACTACACTTCAAACGGAAAAACACAGCATTTTAGTCGAATCCATTGTTTATAAAATCGATATAAATAGACAGATAATCTTATCTATACATTCATATTTGTTTTATTCAATCATCAAGACAAACACTAATTTCTAGCTATTTGAAGTTGGGATAATTGGAAAAAATCGCCGTCGCAAGAAATTTAATTTTTGTCAAACACGGTCCTCTGCAAATTTAACCTTAACCTTAGTCAGTGTCAATACAAATAAATATATTATTACTTTTGGCATTTTATTTTGTTAAAATATGTGCAGGATGTTTTCAAGCAATACAGGATGCGGCGGACAGGAAATCGGTTCATTTTTTTATTTTTCCAGTTTAACTGAATGCTTGTCCACATGCGAAGGCGAAAGGTACACTTATATAAGAGTATCGGTATGTATTATAAGATAGTTTCAATTTAACAAAATTACTATATTTTTATAAAAGTATTAACACTTAATCCCATTGACAGTATATCGGAATGATTTTAAGTATTCTACATGCTCGTATACTCGTGTCGTATGTAGCGCTGTCTTTATTATTATGGTACATGCATGACTATCTGCATAAAATTAAAGCCTTGTTCACGGCATAATTGATACATGATTAACAGAATTATATTAATATAAATGTTGTTAATAACATTTTGTGTAAATTCTCTAATTAAGAAAAAGGTTATTGCGGACGGGCTCTATGCGAATAAGAACATGGTCAGACCTTATATTTGTCAATATTTTATACCAAGCGTCAGCGCAGTATAATATGTAAACACATATATGGTCTGACTATATTCTGATTCGCATAGAGCACAATTGCAAAAATCTATTTCGATTCATGTTTTAAAATTTCGCGGCTCAAAGGGGACGCTTTCAATGGTAGAATTGTTTTTGAAACTAATAAGATATCTCCCCAAAAACTATGTTAAAGCAAGTAATATTGACAAAAACATATATTTATTAAATATACATACAGTACTTGCACCCGTAAACGCAACAATTTGACTGATTGATAACTGATTGCTGACGGATTTTAGAACGCTGACGGATCGCTGACTGATTGATGATGAATACATCGTCCAAAATTATGAATCCGTCATTACCTTGGTAACCGTCAGCGATCAGTGCGATCAGTCCAATCAGTGCGATATCCGTCAGTTAATTATATGCATAAATCGGTCAGTTTCTTGACGGATGCGTATAAATTAATAATTTAAAGATAAAATGAATTCTGCATTATTTGTATATTATATATACATTTATAATAATATTTATAATAAAATAAACGCAAGTACTCAAAAGAAAAGTTAATACAATGTCTTGTTCTAAAAAATAAAAAATATAAAAATTTTAAAGAAAAAACTGTTTTCTTTATATTATATAATTAAGCAAATTTCTTTAAGGCAGGACATATCTGCGGGTCGAGCCCTGTAAACCTTAAAAAAACTTAAGCGATTTAAGGCGCATCAGTAGAGACGAGGAAAATGTTTTCCTTTCTTAATCCATTATTGATTCTCTTTTTTTATTTCCGCGACTCGTGATTTCGGCCTATTTTATTCTAAAACCTGTTACATTTATATATTTTGTCGTATATTAAGCCGACCTGACTCCCCCAATCAGTAACAGATTTATTTCACATTTAGGAAAGGACTTGGCCTCGTTTTGACATCACTACTAGTTACTTGAATATATGCCTGCTTGTTTTTATTTAGTCTACAACATTTTTTAATACAACCATAAAACTGTTGTGTTTAAACAATTTTCAACTGTTGAACAAGCATTGTCAATCAATACACATTGATTAGTAAACAAAAAGTTGTATTGTAAAATATATAGCGATTCTGGTTTTCAATTTTATTTGAAAGGCAATAAAAGAAGTTAAAAAAGTATACTTACAATTTCGCTGGATTGTTTCATTTATTTCATGGCGTCCATTTTTTATTGGGGGTGGGGTGGGAGGAAGCCGAAGTACAGGTTAAAACGGACAATCTTTGTCAATTAAGTTGGAGTCGGGCATACCCTATCTGCAGTCGTTCGAAAATCCGCAACATGTTGACAGGCATGTCATAACTAGTAGATGACTTACCAATCAGCCACCGAGGCCCCAATAAGGAGAAGAATTGTCTGCGAATGTTAAGGATAAAAATGTGCTTCACATAGACACGTGTAATTTTTTGAACAAAACGTCATTTATTCTTTAGGTCTATGAAGATCGGTTTTAACATTGTCATTATAGTCATATTAATAAAACGGAACCTTTTCAAAACTTTCCCTTTAAACGAGTGTCATTTAATTTGAACAATAACTTATTTCATTGATTGATTGATTAGATGTTTGCTTTTCTTTCAGCAAGAGTATTTCAGCTTTATTCATGGCGAGAATAAGTTAAATATCAATCAATTATAGATTTGTTTCTTTGTTTGTTTAAATATTGTATAACGCAACTTTCGGCAATTTTTCAGCTATATCATGGCGTCCAATTTTTTTTGAAGGAGGAAGCCGCAGTACCCGGACAAAATTCCAGACCTTCGGTAGGAAAACTGGTTCATTTTCAATTAAGTCGAGTGCACTCTGCCCGCAGTGAGACTCGAACCCGTAACCTCAGCGTTGACAGACCACATGATCAATAGTAGACGAACTAACATAACTACTCGGCCACTTAGGCCCCCTCAATTAATTAGAGATAGATGCACAAAGGGCAAAAATTTTGAATTCCACTGGAAAGATATTGGGTATGGGTAGGGGCGGAAAATTTACTTTTTAGCCTACTTCTTTTCGAATTCTACAAAAGAGATCCTTATCGTGCAAGGAGCGTGACAATTCTAATATGACTTGAACCATCCCCCCTCCCCCCAAAAAAAATAAATAAAAAAAACGCGAGCACATTCCATGTCCGCCTGCTGAGGACGCGCTGGGCAGCTCTGTGAAACCTAGTAATTAATTTCAAATACTTTCGAATTTAAAGGAAACCATTTATACTTATATTTCATTAATTATCGAATGACTATAACATACATCTTAAAATAAACAAATTGTGACGGCTAAAATGCGAAAGCAGAATTGCTTTTTATATTACGCTTAGCATCTTTAACTCATGAGCTTCTATATACAAACACGTTTCGTAGTTTATTCTTTATGAGATTTAATTCTGTGTAAGTTCATATGACAAATGTGATAGTGAATAAAATATATATAAATAGATGTTTTCGCTTTTGTCGTAAATCTAATTCAGTTTTATACACCGGAATTCTTAGGAATTGTCGCACAGTCGTTTATTCTTTATTTGAAATTTAATTCTATGTAAATTCATGTGACACAAAGAGATAGCGAATAACATATATAAATAGATATTTTCTCTTTTGTCGCTGTGACCATACAGGGAGGGCTCCCAGTGCTCGACCCACAGCAGCCCAGCGCGTCCCGGGTGGCGGATAGGGAGACCCTCTCGTTGGGGGGTTGTCAGGTCATGATACGAAAAGCCTGACCGCGGACCGTAGTGGGTAATGTGTGTGGAGAGTGCCACGTTCCTTGCACGATAAAGACCCCTTTTGTAGAAAAAAAGTAGGCTCATTGTATCCGCTACAAAAGGCTAAATTTTCCGCCCCTACCCAAAACTCCATACTTTTCCAGTGGCAGTCAAAATTGTATTCCCTGACCCATCCCACCCCCCTTTTTCCGTTGATTTATTGTTTCTTAACTTGTTCCCGTCCTGAATATAGCTGAAATACTGCTCGCTGGACGTAAAGCAGACATCCAATCAATCAATCAATCAATCAATCAATCAATCGCTTTTGTCGTAAATCTTATTCAGTGTTATACAGAGGAATTCTTAGGAATTGTGGCACAGTAGTTTATTCTTTTTTGAGATTTAATTTTGTGTAAATTCATGTGACTCAATGAGATAGTGAATAAAATATATAAATAGATGTTTTCGCTTTTGTCGTAATTCTTATTCAGTATTATACACTGGAATTCTTCGGAACTGTGGCACAGAAAGAAAACCTGATCAATTCAAGACTGATGATCTGTTTAAGAGTTTATAATAAAAAAACCTCGACCTCGGTGGTTAAGGTAGCAGTAATCTATTACTGATCACCGTGTAGTCTGTTCGACCCTTACAGCGAGAGAGTCTGCTCGACTCATTCCTTAATTTGCAAAGAGCACCATTTTTCCTGTCGAAGGTGTGCTGTTTCGTTGAGTACTCCAGCTCTTCCCTATAAACCCTAGACGCCATATTATATAGAATAATATAATTTTGAAACTTATGTTAAACAAACTTCAAACATACATACAAATAATGCTAATGCGAAAGCGCGAAGTGAAAAAACATTTTAAGATTCCGCCTTTACGTTTCTCGTTTTCCGCTTTAACAAATTTCGAAGATAAATACGAGAAGTTCGCCTAGGCACGCGAGGTCAAACATTGTTTGAATTGATTATGTTTGTGTTTTTTTCATTTCTTTTTTAATTATTTTTTTTATTAAAATGACACTATGTGATGTTTATATTCCGTCACAGATGTATTACACGTAGTTATAGATTGGGGGGGGGGGGTGGAATTTCCATTTATCATTTATAACTTTATACTAGACTTTTCTGCTTTAAAAAAAAATCGAAGACAAATACGAGACGTGCGCCTTTGCATGCGATGTAATTTTTTTTAAGTTATTGCGTGTGTGTTTTTTTAAATTACTTTGTTTTAATTATTTTGTAAATAAAATGACACTATGTGATGTTTATATTTCGTCATTGATGCATTAGTTATAGATTGGGGGAATTTCCATTTATATCATATATAACTTTAGACCAGTTTTAGCTTTATTATTATGTAAAACGAGCCATAAATGAGGACATAACAGTTGACATTTTATTCTAATATTTGCAAGTGAAACGAATTTTTACATTTCGAAATATTAATTTTACTAACCGGAAGTTTAATGGACGGATTGGAGCGATCAGTCAAAATTAATCCGTCAGATCAGTCAAATCGTTCCAAACCGTCAATTGACGGATGAACGGATTGGGAACGATCTGACGAATTGGGAACGATTTGACTGATCTGACTGATTGATAACTGATTGCTGACGGATTTTGGAACGCTGACGGATTGCTAAAAGTGTTGCGTTTTCAATCTCCAGTACTGTAACCTTTAAGCAAACAATATTGAGAAATCTGAACAAAATTTCATTGTTCCAGTTTGAAACTTTCAGCAGAGCGTATATGACGTCGGAATTCTAATTGTGACGTCATACCGTGCTCTATGCCTATTAGAACCCTAATGTGTTCTCAATGGGTATGAAGGACGTCATATTAAAATACAGTGTATCAATATTTAAACCCGTAAATACGTGAAATCCAAGAAAAGGAAAGACGACCTATAACAAAGAAAATAAAAATCAATTAGGTACCATTATACCAACAGTAAAATCTGCTCTGTCATTAATTTTATTACAAACAAATTTTTTATTGCAAATGACCATAGTAGTACCAATATGCAAGTAGTAAAGTATATTGGCCAAGCTAAACATAAAAAAGAAATTCTTTTTACTTTGGCACCAGATTAGAAGACCATAGAACTATAGAGATAAAAATTAACTAAGAAAACACCAAACTAATATTTGAGTAACATAAAAAGTAAATAGTAGTTTCGTTTATACAATATCGATATACTGATCACAAGATCTAGTATAACATTTAAGTTTTGAAATTTTAACAACATACTCACGTCTTGCTGGAATGTTTCTATTAAGTTTATTTTACATTTCACAGTTGTCAGAGTGATTTTGCTTAGTACAGTTTGACGTCAACAAACAATAAACAGAAAAAGGAAGATGCAGTAACAAATGTTATGGAAACTCGGGTGAACGATATGGAGATAAGGACTATATGATGTTGTATCAGAAAGGTATGTATCTCTAGAAACACTGCTTGCACCACAATAGTTTGCTTGACTTAAAACAACATGCATATTGTAGTGTAAACTCAAAGATAATGTTGGTGATTTTCTCCACATTGCTTGTTCGAAGAAATGAACAAAATAATTTTTACATTTTTTTGTAATCTGTGGCCGAAATTAATATACAATTGAGTGTCAGATATGTAACGTAAATGAACAGTGCGATTTATGCAACAATATTAAATTAGGATTTATTTTCCGGTGTTAAACAAAGGACTATAATGTCAAAATGGGACAATAATAAGAAGCTTAATTCAATGCTTTAATACTTTTAACGCAATAAAGGAACATTTTAGCTATTATTTCTTCTCCACAACTTATTATTTACATTAAATGAGTAATAAGGCAAAATTTAAACGCTTTAGTTTAAAATGCACTGACATATCAATACGCATGCTGCCAATAAATAAATGTGATGTAATTGTACACTAAAACAATGTTACTTTTGTGAATTGCAGTTCTAAATTTGACGTCGGCTTTAAGCATACAGACTGTTCTATTCTCTATCTCCAGCGGAATACGCCTATATGAATCCCGCCCTAAGAACAGATTAAATTTCTTCTGTATCTCACCGACAGGTTTGTATAACAGACAATACTGCAGGAAGTACAACCAGTTTGAATGGCTTCTGTTTGCTTGTGTGGGGATTTTTTTTTCTTTTCTTTTTTTGTTGTTGTTGTAATAGATAATATAGGTATTTGTAGTCCAACAAACTATATTACACAATATTACAGTTAGAAAGATAAATACCGTTAGCGTAACAAAAGTCCATAATCTGTGACATGATTTTCTTTTTCATTATTTATTCGTGTGAATGAATCTGATTGATCATTACCAAATCAACGCTTGATTTATATTCTGGTTGTGATATGAAGTATTCGATGACTCACTTCTTAACCGTTTATTAAAACTAAGTAAGATGTAAGAAAAACAGTTGTAGAAGGTTTTATTGTTCATTAAAATACAAAATAATGAATCATAAGCAAGTAGAGATAGACTTGTTTTTACTTTCACATAGACGACCAACATGACGAAATACATGTAAAATGCGATTTAAAGACGCACGTTCGGGAAAGAATCTTCATAAATGATAGAACCAAGTCTGAAGTGTGGACAACTTTCAAACCAGTTACAACATCAACGAGTTCGATTAACAATGAGAGTAATTTATGTGAGTTTAAGTCACATGTAATAACTATTCTGATTGATAAATAATCTTTCATCTTCTTCAGATATTAATATGATACGTAACTCGACGGAATATTGACAAACAATAGATATCTATAGTAAAAGTCAGCGCACATTGGCAGAAGTTATTTGAGTGTCAAATGAAAACAGCTTTCCGCGTATTGTCCTGTTTATGTTCCTGTAGATAAAAAAAGGTTCAAATGGAAACCAACATTTATGTTCCACCTTTTATCAGCGGATTGAAATACGGCGGTTTTTCCATTTCAATGGGGCGATTTTCTATTGTAAATTATGACTTTAAGTTATGACTGAACGGAACTGTAAACGAGAAGAAGGCGATTGTTGTCTGTTTGATACCTTTTGGGCAATGTCGTTCAACCACTGAACGTCACAAAAGTAGAGAAACTTTTGTAAATAACGAAAGGTCCCATTGGAAATTAAAACTGGCTGACTTACAAGGAAACTTCCCGTAGAAAAGTTAAGGATGATTTATGATATGCAAACATCAGAGGCATAGTTTAAAGTATGGACAGGTTATTGTGGATACAAATTTTTTACCGGATTTTTGTAATAAAAATGTACAATATTGAACAAGAAGAAATGCAAGCAAAAAAAACGGACTCCAAGTAGTTGTGACTTTGAGTATAAGTCACTATTTTATTATTGAAAACAATATATATGAAACGTGAGTATCTAGGAAATATACTTTAATTCTATCTTACGACAAAAGTAAATTATATATGTGCACTGCAAAGTTAAAAGTGTTTAACCTATTGTTTTTTTAATGATGTTGTTATTAGAAAATTATCTATGAAAAACTATTCTTTATCTCTTGTAAACGATTTTCGTCATTGTCATTTATGTATATTTAAATGATTAAGTACAACTGATGCCCTAAACAATACAATCTTTTTTATTACAAATTTGTACCCCTTAGAGTTATCATAAAATAGATGGTGTGTCCACTATGCTTTCGACAGGGATACTTTCATAGGGAACAATCTTGTAGAACGAAAACAATTTAAATGTTAATTTTACATACACAAAAAATGACATAGTTGCAATGTTAACAAGCTACACATTATATGCTTAGTTATTAGTATTTAAAATTTTAAATATTGTTGGTTTTGAGAGCCACTAATAAGTCTTGATTAGACGAAACTCGCGTCTTACATAGTAAATTTGTTAACTGTTTTAATGACATTTTATTAGCTCATGATCGTCTTGTTTTTAGATGAAATAATTGTGAGTAATATCAAATAGAAAATAAAACGCTTCACAGAAGCCAAAAATGTGTAAATGATAATTGATAAAACAGAATTTGACCCCTAATACTATCAAAATAATACACATTGAAGACAGTTATAAATCGTATTTTTGGATGATTTTTAAAGACTAAGAATCAGATATAGTCCAGTGTAAACTAAAGTTTTTGATGTTGAATTCAAATTAAAATACATTATTTAACAGGCACTATAAACTAAATGGTCTGATTTTGTTTCAGTCCTACTTCTTGCCATTGGTGGAAGTGTCGTTTTAGTTTTGATTATTGTAGCAGAAACAACATATTTTTTTAAAAGAAGATACTGGACTTTAGAAACCTATAAATAATAAACATCAAGATAGGCATCAAACGTAAACTAATGAAACCATTGCATCCTTTTCATGTTTTTCGAAAAACATAAAATGATGTCAAGTTTCTAAGTTTATGAAACAAAACCTGAGCAGTGTTTTACAATAGTTTCCAATGTTCAACACAAACCGTTCTAAATAAAGAAAAGAAAAGTAAAACACATATATTCACTGAGGTTGCGGGTTCGAGTCTCACTGCGCGTAGGGTGTACTTGACTAGAATCTTAATTGACAAGAATTAACAGTTTTCCCGGTGGTTTCCTCATGGTACACCTTCTTTCTCCCTCAATAAAAACTGGGCGCCATGATATAGCTGGAAAATTGCAGAAAATGGCGTTAAACGCCATTCAAACAAAGATATGATGGAAAGGACTTGTACTAAAGTTCACCGTGTCTAAAATTCTGATTATTGCGTCGTAATGAAAACTTTTTACCGTGTTTGACCGAGCTTATGCTCATAACGTAAATCCAAAAAAATGTGCAAATTGCTTTTGTATATCTTTTATCGTGATGATTTTCTTCAGTAAATTTTGACCTAAATTAAAACGGAAGTGTAAGATAGGAGATGGCAATTGTTATTAGATACTTTTTCGGAAGTTGCATCTGCAGTAGAGGTGGGAAACGTATTGTAGTTTTTCGGAATACAATGATACGTCACGAAAACAAACGAACTTTTGTAAACAACCAAAGGTCCCTATAGAATCAAAAATGGCGGACTTACAATGTAAAGATTTCGGAGCAATATTCAATGACAATTTGTGACATGTAAAAAACATAGGCATATATTGAAGTGTTATTATGGAAAATTTGTTTCTATTGAAGTTTTTTACTGCAACAGTTGTGTTAATAAAGATAACTGTCATTGAATGCCCGGTGTGATTTTATTTCAATTTCAATATAGGAAAAGGCCGGAAGGTGTCTATGATTTACCAGTAGTGGAAGCGCAAAATGATGACCATGCTTATCTTTCTGTTTTGCGGCCAACTGATAAAGTATCCAAAATCAGGAAATATGAAACAGTCAACTAAATTCTGTTTAAAAAACGTTCCCATGATACAACTTGGAACTTGGCTAAAATTTAAGTAAATTAAGTATACAGATTTAAGAAAGCCACCAGTCTCCAAATGCGAACAGAATAATTTTTACATGTATATGATCCTTTTTTAACTGCTTGTGCTTTGAGAGAGAAAAGGATGGAACAAGTTTTGTTTTATACTTCAGGATTTATGTAGACAGAAGTGGTATATTATATGCGATTAACAGATATGTTGTTTAAAAGCAAAAATATGTTTAAAAGAAAATGGATATTAATTGTGAACATAAAATTTTTTTAAATAATGTAAATTGTTTTCATATTGAAAACAGTTATGAAATCTCCTTGTTTATTTATCATTCGATCTTACATTTATGTACTGCGAAGGTATTATTGTTCGTCGGGAATCTATTTTCCTGGTGTTAATTGTTTGACTAAACCACGAAATTAAATGTCCAACGAATAATAGTTCTGAATGATCATTTCAATATGTTGTATGTGTAACATCTCGTATGATCAAAAGCTGACCCATTCATCTGTGCTTGTTTTAACAAACATTAAGCAACCATTCACACCTTTAGAGAAAATAAAATCCAGGTTTAATGTATATGCTTTTTTGTTTTACTGCTTTAAATAATCCATACAAGAATAGAATGGTGTTTTTTGCAGAAAAATGTACTTACTGTCGTACAATCACCGTTGAAGTAAAGACGTTATTTTCTACGCAGATAGAAGTTGCAATAATTGATGCTACGAATGTCTCTCATTGATACAAATTAAAACATTGTAAATTTTGTAATTATTCTTCAATAAGTAACAAATTTCGTGTTTTGCATTGATAAATAAATTATTATACAGAAGACAAGGAACGTAAACAATATTTGAATAATAGAATTAACTTGTCAAGCATAAATGTTAATAACAAACCAGGTTGTCCGAATCCGAGCTGAATAAAATCAATCTTGTTTTTCTATGTGTTGATTCAGCCACTTTGCATAGATAAGTTTAAGGACGGAGAATTTTAGGTCAATGATTCTAATATGATGTGAAGATTTAGAAATAGCTTTATTAAATTGGTCGAGATTATTTCCGGTAGAGGTTTCTGACAGAATTTATTTTTTGAAA
Organism: Limnoperna fortunei; assembly: GCA_944474755.1. Taxonomy (NCBI): domain Eukaryota; kingdom Metazoa; phylum Mollusca; class Bivalvia; order Mytilida; family Modiolidae; genus Limnoperna; species Limnoperna fortunei. The sequence goes on along the minus strand of OX104114.1, from coordinate 79,554,648 downwards.
AATGAAGTTGACCAAATTATTTTTAGCGTAAATAACGTATAAGATAGCGGCTTCCAATATCGACGGTGATCAATTTACGTTATTTGTTTGATGGATTTTCATTGATGATTTCATGAATTTAAAACTTTTCTTGTGTTCAATAAAGACAAAAAGTTATAGATTTAAGTTTTTAGTGTTTATTAAAATCAGAAGATGGTTTATGGAATAATGGTACGTAAACATCAACAAAATAGTCATATATGAGGTCAATCCAGCTACCAAATACACAAGAAATATAAAATTGAGAATACCTGATACAAATTTATTTCTCAATGCAATTTTAAGAATTGTAAGGATTAAACATCTTTTTCAGTGGATTTATCAGTATATCAACAAGACCAACTCACTCACAAACATACATATTGTATGTTTTGTCATTTATAACATATTGTGAGTGAGTTTTTCTTGTTGATATACCAATACATCCATTGAAAACGTTGTTTAATCCTATTATTACTACATTTCCACCGTCCATCATCTTCCTGTTAATGATCTGCTGAGCTTAACAGTACATGTTTGCTGGGACAAAGAGTGGTATGATGCCATTTGCTTTGAGTATGTTTAGAAGTTTTTCTCCACATTAGGCTTTATACACGTCAAATATGACAATAGTCTTCTGGATAAGCTAAGATTTATGATGCCATTTTTTTTCTTTCAGTATTATACATTAGATATACGTTATAAATTAACGTACAAGTAGCAGTGGTTTTTTGGATTAATGGGGGAGATTAGAAACGTCTAAACCACATGGAAAGACATAAAAATAGTGTAAGGCTTAGGAAAAAATATCAAAATATTTTATTTTTTACGTGAAAAATGAACTTGACCCCTTAACCGACTGACTGTAAACCACCATTTAAATTGCAATAAAATCACCTAAATGCCACCTTTTGTGAAACATCCGTTTTCTGTGAGCGACAGAGGTTAAGAGTTGTTGACACATTCTCGCGTAATTAAATACATGTACCATGCAATAACAATTCATGACATTTGCAAAACAAAACAAAAAAATGTGGAATATGAAGCCTTAAAAAACAACGGTCTATTATTCTTGGGAGGGGCAGTGGGTACAATTTATATCTAATATTAATCAAAATATTAGAACATTCAAATTATTAAATGTAAATTGAAAGTGGAATCAAGAGTATACACCTTTTCTCTTTATCATGAAGTCTCTCATGCTGTGGACAGTTGAATCAAAAACTTTACGGCCAACGTCATATGTAAATTTTCTTGATGCCCTCGCCACACCCTTGTCAATTGCATATCTGGCAATCTTATAATCTGAAAGTTCTTTCACAGTAGTTAGAATAATTGGCATTCTTTACCAAATATTGTTAACAGTTCATGACAGCGCTGGGAATTCCCATGAGCGCGTGGTACATTTGGATGACTACGCAATGTTTTTGCAAAACAAGCTATAGATTGGAGACATGTCTAAAATAAAAAAATTGTAAAATCCATTATCAGGCAGGACAATTGGTTTGATAAGATTTTTATCTGACGTACAAACCTTGGTTATATATTATGTGAAGACGGGTGGAGTGAAGGTGGGAGGTCGGCGAAAACTCTAACTTATTTTTTGTAATAAACTACTTCTATAGCTTTCAGTTGTGATCTCTAAAACTCCACAATAGTTACAAATCCATTTAATTTGTGAACTTGATATTATAAAGTTGTTTGATTTTTGTGCAATTTTCTCTTACTTTAGGCACATTTTACCGAACATGATTACTATGTTATCAACTCATCTTTTTGCAATCAGATCTCAGAAACCTAAAAAATTATTGTTTGATCATTTTGTATTGCCTACACAGAAACTGCAGTATTTTTAAAGAATGGTGTCCCCTTTGAGCGTAATAACTCCTATTGTATCGTGGAACCGAGATTCATTTTTCCAGACATAGGTAAAGTCATTTTACAGGAAATTTTAAAGATTTCTATATAGGGTAAAATATTTTATTCATTCCTAGTACAGAAGAATTATAATATCAACTGTAGAAAAGGCAGTAAAATAGAACAAACATAACGAGAGTATCAAGTTCGGTTACCAAATGCCTAATTTTAGGAAATCTAAAATATGTCCAATCTAAGTATGCTAGCTTTTCAATCTACGGTGTATATTAAACCATCGGTTTTGTATTCCAATTTTACAAGCTGTTGCACCACTTGCTGTTTAAACCAATATCCGACGAGGTGGACATAACAGTTTCTACAGTCCATCACTTAAAACAATTAGATTTCTGAAAATACGACATAGATTTACAACTATGTAATATATGCATGAAGAAAAAGCTGATGAAGGCAGGTACAATTCAAGAAAAGAAACAAACAAAATGAAGTAATAGCTATTCGCAATTATCCGTTACACTCCATCATTTTAATTAGGTATTAAAATTCTTCATAAAAAGACTTACGGATAACTGATAAGACTGATGGCACATAGTTTGTTGTATCTCAAGAAACATTTATTTAATAAAAGAAGAGAGTAAACAATCGCAAACACTTGCAGATCTCTATTTGTTGAATACTGTTTTGTTAATACCTGCATCTGGTTGATTGTTTTGCATAGACATCCAAGGTACCCTTTTTTAGAAACTTGCTACGAACAAATTCTTAATCGTATGGGTTCGGCAAATTAAATGAAAGGTATACCCACTTTATTCTAAAAATGCATTTGGGTTTCTTTTAAAATGTTTAAGTATTTCGAAACTTAAGATAAAGCATTAGTGCCCTTTTATATTTATATTTCCATATTTAGAAAGTGGAGATCTAGCATTAGCATTAGCATCGAAAATCATTGGTAACTTTGTAACAGCCCCCTACGTCTCAGAAAAATACGATATAAATAAAGCTTTCAAAGTACTTTAAATAATACTTACATGGATGTGCGTCATAATACTAGTAAACGTACAACCTAGTGGTTTTCAAATAAACGGTGGCGATGTGAAGAAATCATAACTGTGCTAACCCAGTGATCAAATTTCGGTCGGATAAGTAAACTATACTAGCTTAAAAGGTTTAACGCCCATAGTTAAATACAAATTCACCATTTATTCATTGTAAGTGCAAAACATACCACAGCAAATTTACCGCTGGTAAAACCATAACTTAAAACATATTAAAACACCAATAGACGTTATTTTATACAAACCATCACTGTAAAAATCAATGGGCGAATAACTAATGATTGCTATTTAGGCACGTTTTAAGTTATTCGTGTCTGCAATAAACCCAACGATTAATTTCTTGTGAAGAAAACATTACGAGTTTAATCTGCCAATTATTTTCATTTTTCCCAATTACAAGAAAAAACATTAAATCTTTATTACCTTGAATAAAAAAAAACTAGTTGAAATAATTATTGTTTGGATTTTATGAATTTGCAATTGTCAATTATTTTGGGTCTTATAAACAATAGAAAATACTGTGTTTTCATTTTTATTCGTGGGGTACCAATTTTCGTCGTTTTCATGGATGGGGACAAACCACGAAATTAAGAATTCAACGAATAATGACCTCTAAAAATCTAGAATGACGATAAGTTGACATGAGACACTGCTGTGGGACAGATGTTTACATTGATAATGACGACTAATGTACAAAGTAAATTGTTTTATTGATATGTTTTCGATGGCTATGACAATTTTGCACTGTGACACTAAACAGAAATATAATTGATAAAAAACACATTGTTGTTATTTTTAATTGCGTAATCTTGTCAGTAATGAACGTACTTCCTGTTGTGCCTTTTCGTTGTAAAGTGTTGATGTTTACACAAATATTAAAGTAACTTTCTTAATTGAAATAACGATCGATAAAAGCAATCTATTTTTTAACTACTTTTATACTGATTTCTAACTTTAAAAACCACTAATTATATCATCAAGTCTATTGTCAAACAAACTAACTTAATCTTTGCCCCCGGGGAATGTACGGCGAATTTACAATGAACTGTTCATTTGGATTGGTTTTAATAAAATGACATGTTAATTATGTTTGCAACTACAAAACAAAATCTGTTTAATCTTTATTACAAGTTTCTTTAAAAATGAAACAGTTCATACGCCGTTTTCAAGATAGGTAGTTAGATGTACAGTTTCACGTGATATATCGTATCGCTTGATTTTATTTAGGGCACTTTTAAATACTAAACGCACCGCACCGTCTTCTAAAATTGTGTTTACAAACGACATAAAACGATATAAAACGCAACCTCTTCCATAAATTTATGTTAAGTGTGGGCTTTGCAGCACGCCTCAACAGAAAACAGGTTTTGTTTTGCATCGTCTTTCTTAAGCCGTCCCATTTCGTTTAAATGTCGCCGGTTTCCACAAAAGTACCGTAAATTTTTACGAAATCCTGTCATCAGCATTACAATTGTCACCTCCCGAGAGTGATAATGTTTAGAAAATGACGGATAGGAAAAAGGGAGAGCTCTTGTTTACCTTGTCTAGTCTGGCACCTTTTCATAGTCCGACTCAAACGAGCAGAAGGTTAACCAATATTGTTTTACCAATATAATTATGAGCAGACTGACTACGAGCTTTTAACGCTGTTATAAGATTTCATTTGAGTCTTTCTCTGTTATTTGCTGCACGCATTCTTATCTCATCAGAATTAGTTATAACCACATGGGAAAGATAAACCTAAACAGTGTTAACGCTTTTATCATATTTATTTCAATTAACAGCATTAGTTAGTTAATGCTTTCTCTCAATAACGCCTGCTTTTAATCCAAACTGCGATATGTTGCATTTGAGATAAAAGTTTGCTTTTGTTTGATCACCTTTTTTCTAAACAGTGGTTCTGTTAGACAATGTTTCGTTGGATTGCGTTTAGTTTTACGTTTAAGTACGTTTAAAGCAGCGACAAAACTTTTGTGCTGTGTCACGTCTTATTCTCTTCCAACGAACTCAGTCTCCTGTGAATATTTAGACTGCTGTCGTTCCTTGCAGTTTCTTGCTTTCTGTGAGATAAAACAAACATTGTTTACTGAAATGGTCGGTGTATTCAAGATGGTCGCCGCAGATGCAATTTCTTATATACCACAGAACCGCTATAAACCCGGGTTTCTTCGAATTGTTATTAAAATAAACTAATTGATAATAAAACATTCTTACTCAAATCCTTAATAATCTTGTTTCTGTATTAACCCTCTGGCGTTATACGTAACTTAAATGTTATTACTAGTAGTATATATTCGCATAGAAAACTTTAAATCTTTCGGTTTCGTTTAAAATTTCCACATTAAAAATAAGCAAATGTCCTAAATATATGTTAAGTAGTGGATGAACCTTATTATTGTCTAATGTTTATTGTTTACAATGGGCTTTGTTTAATTAGTGCACAGAGTGATGAACGGTACCTTTATTGGTCAAGTTTGTTGGTTCACATCAATTTTTGGGGTACAAATTTACTCACGCTTGACTCCTTCTTTTTCTGTCTGAGATAACATTGTGAAAATATTTATAAAGTGGCCTTAAACTATTTAATGTATGTATGCGATTCTTTAAAATCTATTTTGTTTCTAAACATTACGTTTAACAACCATCCTGTTTTACGAGTTTTATAACATTAATAAACATGAATATTGTATCATTGTGTCTCTTTTATTTATAAGGTTTGTGTTTATGTACCCTTCCTAAAGCTATAACCCGCGGTGAAAATATTGTAAGTGTTGATAATATTATTTATTTCACTATTATTTATAACGTATTAAGCATCTAAGATTTTTTAAAAATTTTAGCATAGAATCAGATATAATGATAAGTCTCTTATCTATTATATTGTATGACAAAGTTTGAATTGAAAACAACAGAATTACGTTTCGAAAAGATAAGAAGCACAATACAGATGTTCCCGTTCTCTGTGTTCTTAGTTTTCCTTCAATACTTTAGTTTTAAACAGGAACAATTATCAATACAAACGATTGCCATACGTTTACATAATGTACAAAATATTTGACAGCTTATATACTTTTGTTTTCAGCACACGCTTAAACCAAGTGCGATAGCTCTTCTTTTCCTAAAAGGCCATCGATACCGTCACCTACAAAAGGCTATATCCTGTCCCCTACTTATTACTCCATACTTTTCCAGTGGAAGCTATATTTTGTTTCCGATGTTTCATCGCCTTTTTCCGTTGAGTAATTGTTTCTTCACTTGTTCTTGTTCTTAATATAACTGATATATAAAAGAGACATTAAACCAATCAATTACATTCTTGAGATGATTATTTTAACATGTCACAACAACGGTTTCTCAATACCCTTATTTCAATTCTTATTATCTGTAAGGAGTTGAAATATGATCATTCTATAGCAGGATGAAAAAGTGTCATTCTGCAAGGCAAACCAAATAAATAAAATTAATAAGGAATTAAATAGAATTTGATTCATTTGAACACATCCTGATATCGTTAATTAGGCTACATACATATTAACATTTATACGTGTATCTATTTAAGGACACAAAACATTAGTGTTTCAGTTAACTTCCGGTGAATTCTATCCTTACACTTGTGTAATACTACGAATCATAGATGTGTCAGGAAGATGGTGTTCTTCTATATCATGTATCTATGTCTGCTCACTGGTGAGTTTTTATGTAATATGTAAGGTTAAAGAGTTTTCCAAATACAAAATCAAAGGTGCAAACAATAAATGGTTCTTACATATTGTCATAATTTCTATAATAGCAATGATTATATATATATTTACATATTTATTTCATCAACATGAATATAAAGTGAATAAAAATCTACATAAAGATATAAACATGCACTCATTAGCACAGAAAAATGCTTTGTTTTCAATATTATTCAACGTTAACTAATTTTATTTTCCTCTAATTTTGAGCTGTTTATCATATTTCCGTCTCCTTGCAAATTTCTTGTATAAAACTTCTAAGTATTTTGACTCACTTCCTTGGTTTTAAAATATATTTTTTACAAGGATATTGGACCCTAGTAGTTATTTCATCTTAAAAATTACTGTTACTACCGCAGTTACAAATTAGCAAATTTAGACGAGTTTCTTTTTACCATAACTGTATTAAACGGTTATACTGTGGCTATGTACATGTAGCTGTAGGTGTTATAAAATCATATGTCTCGAACGCCGCTTAAAGATTTTATTGATATGACTTCAAATAAAACTGTTTTAAGAGGGATCAGGACACATACATTCAAAATAATTTGTAATTAATTCTCTTTAGCCTTGAATTATAGCAAGTTTTCTGTACAAGGACTCAAAATTTAAATTAAAAAGGGGGATTTAGAGCTTATTTCCGATTGGTTCACAATGAAATATCAAATTTTCTAAATGCTTATAGAGAAAACAAAACAAAGCATTAAAATAAGAGATTTAAGAAATTCTATCCATGGAAATTTTCTGATATTTTGATAATATATTAAAAATTATTTTGGTGATTGAAAGAAAAATAGATTTTCGGAGTTAAATTTTGTATTTTGGGAAATAAATTTTTAAAATTACCTGCCTTGTTAAACATTTTTATTTTCATTTTCTTATGAAAATAAAGAATTATTGGTGCACAAAATTATTAATAATTTTACCAAAGCGGATGGTGTCCTGCATTCACTTGAAATAAAAAAATCAGGCATAATCTAGCAGACAGCCTTAAGTCGACCCAATATGGGCCTTTGAACTTGTCAATGTCCATTTAGTCGATTGCTAAGCACAATCTGTATTGATTTATAATTTGGAAAACAGTTTGAAGAAGTGTTGACTTTTATGCAGTCAACTTTTCAAATACATAGACAATATACATAAATGAAAATAGCAAATGTGTGTGTGAGACTAATGTAAATGAGAGATGAAAAGTAGCGTACGAACAAAGTTTGATTTATTCTACGACATATATGTAAACATTTTATCCCAAAATCAACGCTGCTGCGGTGGCCGAGCAGTTAAATGAGTTTGTGATCTATTACTGATGATGTGCCTTTCAACAATAAAATTTGCCCGTATTATTTAGTTGGTTAAATAGGTTTTCAGCCTTTCAGCCTCATCATGGTATCCAGTTTTATTTGGAGAGGAAGCCGCAGTCCCCTGAGAAAACCCAGACCATCGGTAAAAAACTAGCAGCACATGTCATTTAGGATTGGAATCGCGCAATTTGAACTGAATAAAACACAATACATAATAATTATTATGTAAATCAAGTTAACGCCATACCATAAATATATTGTATGTAAGTTTGAAAAATTATTTCCTGGTCATAGTACCAGGCTAAGTAAATTGTTATTTTGAATTACGGGAGGTCTTTTACAAGGTTTTCCAAATGGTTAAAATAACTTCTATACCTAATCCTTGTTTTTATATTGGCTGACATTTTAAAAATATATTGAACTTTGCAGGTTTATGTAGGTCTGTTACACTGTTTCCTCGCTTTTTTCTTTTTATGCTTTAAATATGACTTCCGTACGGGATTTAAAAACTGCTGATTTGTTAACATTAAAAAAAGATCTTTTAACTTTAAAAGGCCAAAATTATGTGTCATTTTCAAATACGATTGTAATTAAACATGTGAGATCATCTTAATTTCTGAATATTTCATACTGACAAAAATACAAATTGTGAAACATTATGGCAGATGTTAATGTATATTATGTTTATTTGAAATCTGTCATATTAGACTTTTGAACGACAAAAAATTGCACCAAAAGGCTACAACCTGGAATCAATATCAACAAATTATATATTTTATTTTATGTAAATATATTTATATACAAATAAACAGATTATTTATTTTAAACATTCGTTTTCCTCAACCCAACAAAATTACATATTATCACGAGTGCCAAATAGTTAACAATAAAAAGAGATCTATCTCAATTGCAGTTAAAGGAAGTTTCTCAAAGATCATTCATTTTTCTAATGGGAGTGTGACAACTTATGATGGTGCAATTAAGTACTGCAATGCGCTGAATGGATCTTTACTAAATTATAGCAAAAATCTTGTTAAAGCTGCAGAACAATGCAGAATGGGAGGCATTGCATGGGTTGGACAACCTTGGATCAAGAATATAGGTAAAATATATGCTTTTATGGAAATGATACATATGATTATACACTGTTCATAATATTTGACAAAAATAAGAAAACTCTTTATTAACTTTTTTTAAAATTGGGTAAAAGTAGAGAAAAATTAGCATTAAAGCTTCATGAATGTAAAAGTTCAGGAATAATGGAAAGTGGTATGTACAAGTGTATAGTATCATTTTTGGGAAGGTTGCGTAGCAAACTTTCCCCTTGCTAACGCTCAGATACATAGAAACTACTGCGACCGGCGTGTAATAAAACCTTACGGTCGTAAAATATAGGTCATATTGGAGGAATCTATCAATTACATGAATCGGTGCACCACATTTATCTTGAACAACTTTACTATACATGTCCTTTAGTATTATGTCTCATTTACAGTATAACTGATAACTAATATTACGATTTAAACTAATATTCCATGTTCATCCGCGAGATACAGACTCGTTACAATTTTTGGTTTTGGAAATCAACGCGATATTTGGCAATCCTCGCGATAGCTGTTCACTGAACCGACAAATGTAGTACTGACAGTGGCACCAGTCTAATTATATTTGACGACGTTTTTATGATTGAAGTGATTTTTGTGCGATCGTGTGGTCGTCGTTTCATACGGTTTTGCATTTAGTTTTTTACGTGACTGTTTAATTAAATGAAAATCAACACAAAAGTGTGTGTTTTGTCAATGTACGGATTTGGAGAGCGGCGCCATCTATAAAAATGTTTAAGGTTGGGAGAATGGCATGTAGAAGTTTAGTAAATAAACTACAAGTAGTTAAACTAAATATAACAATTTCTAACTCATAGAAATATATTCAAAAAGATATTTTGGTGTTTGTGACACAAGAATAGTTAATGGATTATTCGACATCGGTAATCAATTGCACTCACCATGTCGCTACATTATTCCATAGTAAAAGCTGACACAATTTGTTTCCGGTCCTTTTGATTAATTTTTATAATTGGTAATTCATGCTGAACCATTAATATTTCTCGTCGAAATTGATCACCACCCATCGTAACAAGCCAAAAAACGTACCAATTTTCCGTGTATGTTTACCTCACGAAATTACCTCACATTTCAGACGATGTTGCATTTTTATGCTTTAAGTATCTAATTAGACGAAAGTCAGAACGATATATTTGTCTTCATTTTATGTGTTCCTTAAAACAAAGGAAGATGTGATCAAGTCGATCTTATGTTCCTTATGAAGATCCAAAAAGGTGCAAATTGAAATCAGCAATTATTTTTTAACATTTGTTCAGCGTTTTGAAATGCTGTTTTTTAATTTGATAGGGTGATTTTCCCAGATAAATTTTGACCAAAATTAGAACAAGTGTAACTTGGAGGAAGCGATTATTTTCCATTTGAAAACCTTGGGGTAATGTCGTTTGCGGTTTAGGCGCGAATACCATAGAACGTCACGAAAGCTGGCGATCTTTTGTAAACATCGTAAGACACATGTTGAAAACAAAAAGTGTCTGATTGTGTAGCAAAAGTAAAGTACATGTAAACAACAAGCATAGTATGGAATATGTACATAGGAAATTTTTTTATTGGAGTTTTGTAATAAAAAGTTACAATATTGCATATTGAATATTAATTTTTAAAAATGCAAGCAGAAAAGCACTCCATGTGATTGGTGTCTTTTAGTATAAGCTATTAACACACTGTTTAAATTTAAAACAAACTAGTTGACATGCATTCTGATTTAAAAGATATTTGTTGCCTCGTACAGTCTTACAATTTTTTGTTTGTTAAATCCGGGGGATTTATAAAAATTGATTTACATGCGCTTTTGAATAATACTGGGTCGATCTTGTTATAGTGTGTGGGACTCGATGTAACAAAATCGACCCAGTATCATTCGAAAGCAAATGTAAATCGATTTGCACAGGTCCCTGTATTGTAATTGTTTAATGCCACTTTCAGCAATTTTTAAACTATATTTGGGCGTCCTGTTTTTATTGGAGGAGAAAGCCAGATTGTAGGAGTCTTTTAATAATTGTCAATCAAGATTTAAGTTGAGCACACCCTGGCAGCAGTAAGATTCAAACAAGTGCTGACAGACATTCGATCAATATTAGATGAATACTACCTTAACAACTCGGCAACTGAAGCCCTTGAGTATTACAGAAATAAATTATTTTAGTTTTGAATATTTTAGAAGCTTATGCCATCACTTACATTTATAGGGAGACATTTACATATATGTACATGTATTTGATGCAAGTTATATTCCAACCATATATCAGGTGCGATTTTTATGTCTGAAATGGGCAGCAGCAATTTTGTCTTATTTATTAATATATTTATAAAAGTTATGATAGAAACATCTTCAATTGTATCGTTGCACTGAATGGATTTTGATGCAATTTTGATGGACTCTTTGTCACATAGTGCTATTGTACACCTGATATTTTATATTTTGATTGGAATGATATTTAGGATTTCCCATAGCAAACATTGACTTGCCATTCTTGGATGTAGGGGATACCTATCTCTTATCCACAACTACTTGCACCACTGAGTGGGATTTGATGAAACTTTTGCAGAATCCTTTGTCATATGGTGGAATTGTGCACCTGATATTTACAGTTTGAGCAAAACGATTTTTGGAGTTTCCAACAGCAAAGCCCTGGACATTGCCATTCAAGACATAGGGGAGCTGGGGCTATCAATTATGAGGATTGCAAAGTTTTCCTAGTCTTTTTAATTTATATCTAATATGTTTCTAAATTTACCTGATTTATTTTACATTAGTTTGTTTTATTGCCTGTCAAATATTGAGGCAGAAATCTCATTTCATACTTGCAAAGCAACCTTTCCTTCGGTGCAGTCTGCACTTTGATTATTAGAGAGCTGTAGCCAATCGACATGACATATTTACTTAATGGCAATACCTGGACTCATATTAGCCGGCAATCCTTCAAATTATAATGAGAAATAAATTATTTGTTTAAATGCAAAATTCCACAATTTTATCAACAAAAAAACACAAATGATTTTTTTCTATACCTTAAAATTAGTTTTTGACTATGTTTATAAAATTCAAAAAAAAAGTGACACTTCATTAAGAACATTGGTTAATGTATAGAGATGAAATTTCATGTGTATGGTATTATTTTAATGACATATATAGAAAATGTAAAATATTTATTAATTATGACAAAAAATATCCGAATTTTATATACCAGCCCTCTACCAAGAAATTTTGATTTTTTTCAGTTTTATTATTTCCTTTTTCTCTAAAAATGACATACCGGTACTGACCAACATATCATTGGTTAAGACAAATATTACATACTACTCCTACTATAATACTTAAAGTCAGTTGCAATAAACAACGTGTAAAGACTTCAACAGTTTATGCAGAATGAAGTTAGTTGATATACCAACTTGTACATTAACTGTAAACTTGATAGTTTTAACCTCGAGGTTAAAGTAAAGTCGTTACGTTCAATTTCGACAAGTATGAGACAAATAGCATGGACACAGACCAAATAACAAGAGCCGAAAGTCAACGGACAGTTTCCTGATATAGACCAAAATATGCAACGCAAAACAAAAGCCAAAAACAAAAACAGAAAGTGAGTAACCCGAACGCCAAAAAGTGTGTACTATAATATACGCTTTCATTTATTTGTTTTTATCCGTTATCAACAAGTATGTTCCAGTACAGTATATGGCACAAGCTTATTTAAACTCTTTTAAAATCATAGTCTACTTACTTATAGTAGATGCATTATTACACAAATATAGACAATACAAAAAGTCATAATGTGAAATATTGAACAAAACATGATCAAAGTTATTATTAACTTTAATAAATTTCAAACTAATATGAAAACAGGGTTATAGTTACATGAAACTGACACAATTACACTTTTATAATTATTATTTAATTAAAATGTATGTTACAAATAGTTCCATTACAATGTGTGTTTTACACATTTATCAATAAGACCTATGAGTGTTGGGACTGACTGCAGTATTTATTTCAAAATCTTAAATCTGTAATCTTAAAGTTGTTTGCTACATTGAATAAATTGATTCTTCATTAATTTATATTTAAGGATACGTTTATTTTCCTTTGGACATTTTCCAAAGAAATCTTTAAACAGAAAACAAAAGTGATAACTATTATTCTTCAGTTTAAACTGTTCCATTGAAGTTCAACATGAAAATAATGAAAACACAAGAGTAATTCCGAATGAATTTAATTGTGTCATACAAACTTCTGATTAGTTTGACTTTTTGCCCGGTTTGGAGAATCGACTTACTTAATATTCATGACAGTTATTTTATCTCATACGTTAATAAAATAAATAAATCATAGAAGAAATACATGTTTTGGTTTTTTTTAAAAACCTATTTATGTGTATATATATAAAGAGGTTAATATGCAACTTACATAAGTGATTGGCTTGCAAAAATACTTGCAAAAGCAATGACGTATAATTTATGTCTGGACAGGAAGAACGATAACTGTGCCCGTCTCGAAAACCACGCCGAGACCACCAAAATATTCAATAACTTTCTCAAGCTGCTATTGTTTATCATGGGAAACCAATGTTATTTGTGGAAAAAGAAAGGATAAAATTGATTGTTAGAACCTTACGGAAGGACTGAAACGTATTTTTCGGCATATGTTTCTCAGTTTTTGTTTCTTTCTACATCAAAATTCGACAAATGGGTATTTCTAACAAGCGGATCATAAAACTTTAAGACTTTTGCTAAATTTTTAGCCACAAATGATAAAAATCAGTAACAAATTTGGAAATAAGTATCATCTATGCCACCCAAACATTCAGGCGACCACACTTCAAACGGAAACATACAGCATTTTAGTCGAATCCATTGTTGATAAAATCGATATAAATAAACAGATAATCTTATCTATACATTCATATTTGTTTAACACTATTAAGATTAACACTAATTTCGAGCTATTTGAAGTTGGGATAAATTGGAAAAAATCGCCGTCGCAAGAAATTTAATTTTGTCAAAAACCCTCCTCTGCAATTTTAACCTTAACCTTAGTCAGTGTCCAATACAAATTAATATATATTATAACTTTTGACATTGCAAATTGTTTTGTTTGTTAAAATTTGTGCAGGATGTTTTCATGCAAAACAGGATGATGCGGACAGGAAATCGGTTCATTTTAATTTTTCCAGTTTAAGTGAATGCTTGTCCATATGCGAAGGCGAAATGTATACTTATATAGGCGTATCGGTATGTATTATAAGATAGTTTCAATTTAACAAAATGACTATATTTTTATACAAGTATTAACACTTAATCCCAGAGACATTGACAGTATATCAGAATGATTTTTAGTATTCTACATGCTCATATACTCTTGTCGTATGTAGCGTAATCTTAATTATTATGGTACATTCATGACTATCTGCATAAAATTAAAGCCTTGTTCACGGAATAATTGATACATGATTAACAGAATTATCCTTCCTTTAATATTACTTATTTAAAAAAAAATGTTGTTAGTAACTTTTTGTGTGAATTCTTTAATTAAGAAAAAGGTTATTGCAAACGGGCTCTATGCGAATTAGAACATGGTCAGACCTAATATTTGTCAATATTTTACAATATAATATGAAGACACATATATGGTCTGACCATGTTCTAATTTGTGCATAGAGCACAATTGCAATAATCTATTTCGATATGTCTAACTAATGTTTTTAAAATTTCACGGCTCAATAGGGACGCTTTCAATGGTAGTCTTGTTTTTGAAACTAATAAGATATATCTCCCAAAAAGTATGATAAAGCAAGTAATATTGACATAAACATATATTTTTTTAATATACGTAACCTTTAAGCAAACACTATTGAACAAAATTTCATTGTTCCAGTTTGAAACTTTCAGTTAAGCGTATACGACGTCGGAATTCTAATTGTGACGTCATACAGTGCTCTATGCGTATTAGAACCCTAATGTGTTCTCAATGGGTATGAAAGACGACCTATGACAGAAAATAAAAATCAATTAGGTACCATCATGACCAACAGTAGAATCTGCCCTGTCATTAAATTTTATTACAAACAAATTAATTATTGCAAATGACCATTTTAGCACCAATATGCAAGTAGTAAAGTATGTTGGCCAAGGTAAACATAAATAATAAATTCTTTTTACTTTGGAACCAAATTAGAACTAAAGAGATAAAAATAACTAAGAAAACACCAAACTGATATTTGAGTAACATAGCAGTGTCGCTTATACAATATCGATATACTGATCACAAAATCTAGAATAACATTTAAGTTTTGAAATTTTAACAACATACTCAGGTCTTGCTGGAACGGTTCTTTTAAGCTTATTTTACATTTCACAGTTGTCAGAGTGTTTTTGCTTCGTGCAGTTTGACGTCAACAAACAATATACAGAAGGAAGATGCAGTAACATATGTTATGGAAACTCGGGTGAACAATGTGGAGATAAGGACTATATGATGTTGTATCAGAAAGGTATGTATCTCTAGAAACATTGCTTGCACCACAATAATTTGACTTAAAAAAATACATTTGTTCTCGTAACGTTGATTGTCTATTCTTAAACCAACGTGCATATTGTAGTGTAAACTCAAAGATAATGGTGGTGACTTTATCCACATTGCTTGCTAGAAGAAATAAACAAAATAATTTTTACATTTTTTTTTTTGTAATCTGTTGCCGAAATTAATACTTCAATTGAGTGTCAGGTATGTAACATAAATGAACAATGCGATTTGTGCTAAAATATTAAAGCGGGTTTTATTTTCCAGTGTTAGACAATGGAACTTATAATGTCAAAACGAACAATAATAAGAAGCTCATTTCAATGCATTAATACTTTTACCGCAATAAATATTTCTTCTTCATAACTGAACAACTTATGATTTACGTTAAATGAGTAATGTATAGGCAAAATTTAAACTCCTTAGTTTAAAATGCACTGGTATATCAAAACGCATGCTGCCAATAAATAAATGTGATGTAATTGTACTGGAAAATAAAGTTGATTTTGTTAATTGCAGTTCTAAATTTGACGTCGAGTATAAATAGACAGACTGTTCAATACTCTTCATCCAGCGGAATACGGCTACATGAATGCCAAAATACGGAGAGATTAAATTTCTTCTGTATCTCCCAAACAGGTTTTGTATACTAGACAACAGTGAGAACTGAATTATAACTTTTGTGCACGAAACCAATTTTAAATGTTAACTACAGTACACAAAACAAAATGACGCAATCTGTGACCTTTGATAAAGAAAGGGTTTAAGGTAGGGTTTTTTCTTCGGGTACTATGGTTGTCTCCTTCAATAGAAACTGGACGCCATGATATAGCAAAAACAATTGCTGAAAGTGGCGCTACACACTATTCAAACAACGAAACAAAATTAAAGAGGATATATATTCACCAAATGAAATGTGATCAAAGACACCAAGTTTGTACAATTTAACTATTGTACATTGGCGGAGGATTTTCGAGTCACAAATAAAAACTACCTACCGCGTATGATCGAGCTATGCACCTTTTGTAGATCCAAAAAGGTGCAAATTGAAGTCAACAATTTTTTTCTACATGTTTTCAGCGTTTTGAAATGTGTCAAATACCTCTATTCTGTAAAACGTGTGTCCAAAAATCATCGCATCGAAGTCACTGTGCACTTAGTTCAAAATTGGGAAAACTATCTGCAATCATATTTTCAAAATTTTTCGACGAAAAAATGGCATCTATAGTAAAACTTATTAAAGGCGCGGACCAGTCGTGTTTTTTTTCTTGTAACCATGGTTTAAAAGTTCATCCCGACAAAATTAGTGACGTTTGCAAAAATCTGTATACTGTAGTGTCCTACAATAGATTTAAATAACAAGTGTGTGATTGTAAATAGATAAAATTAATGTAACATTTAGTGGCAACTAAACATGTTTTCGATCTTTTGGATTATTTTCACTGAAATATATATTTGATGTTAACAATTATGTGTACTTATTTCATATAGACGATCAACAAGAACAAGACGAAATAAAATGCGATTTAAAGAAGCATGTTCGGGAAAGAATATCAACAAATGCAGGAAGCAGTTTTAAAGTTTTGACAACATTCAAACCAGTAACAACATCTCAGGTTTCGATTGACGATCGAAGTAGTTTAGGTAAGTTTACGTTCATTGCAATACATATTCTGAGCCATAGGTAAGCTTTCCCTTTTCCTGAATATTGTTTGTTGACAAACATGACGAATAATGCGGCGCCTATTTATTAGCAAGCGCTGCTTACACGTCTGTAGCACTTGATTAAATGTTTTATATTCGGTTTCTTACTATTGAGTTGTCTCTGGTTTTGGCTTTTTTTCTTTGTTTTGTGTGGCTATGTCTCAACCCGCGTATTGTTACTGTTCAGAGTGTTTCTTGTTGACCTATTGGTTTTCTTATATTGCTTCTTTTCCATAAAATATCGGCAAACAATATTTCCTATTGAAAGCAATAAAGGTAACATGCTTATTAATTAAAATATGCTTTTGAATTAATCTTTTATAAAGAGAACTGCTAATTTTCGTGACAAGAAAAAAGTAAAGTATTTATTTGCAGGCTAAATTGAGATGATTTTCTTACATTGTTATTATAAAATTATTTGTAAATTATTATTCCTTACATCATTTAAATTGTTTTTATGCTACTTATGTATGTCATTATTACTTAATACAAGTAATAGGCTGAACCAATACAGCCAATAAAATATTTCTAATTAGTACAAGTTTCAAATATTTAAGAATGTCTTATTTGTGCGGGTATAATACATGTATCACAAAACATTTTATTGTTTTAATGTATTAACGCTACTTCAGCATAGTGTCAGCTCATTATGGCTTCACGTGTTTATTACATAGTAATAGTGGAAATCGTTCGGCATGTAATTTTCTGTGAAATATTGCATTCGAGCAGAATCGTAAGATATATTTTAAGTCATTAAGCATAGTTTAGTTAACCTCTTTTATGTTTGACCTCTTGAGTTTATCTCTTTTATGTTTTAGCCGTCGTATCTCTTGGTATTGTTGGAATCGTTGGTCTGGTAGTGATAACTGTAGGAGGTACAACATTTTATTTAAGAAAAAGGTAATAGTCTTTAATGTTGCTTATGTAAAAGAAATGTTGACCCAAAAGCTTTTGGTTACTATTGTAGTCTATTCACTCGTAAGTAAAACACGTTTGATTTGGCCTTAGTAAACGTATATTAACGTTTATTGGACGGTAAATTAAATGGTTCTTCACAATAAGATATTTGTGTTCAAGATTATGGTTTTGTATATTTTGAAAGAAGACTAAGATAACAATTTAATAGAAAAAAATATATTTTTGACTTTTATTTTTACGTTATGTCTTACAATATATTCTATTACTGATTTCACATAGTCAATATTTTAATCATTGTGTATTAAACGTTCATAATAATTTAGCAAATGTACATTAATAATCTAAATTAAAAACTGACGCATTTGTAGAAATGGAAAGCTGCAAGAAATAAAAGCGACAGAAAACTCTGAAACAAATAAGCAGCTGAATCATGACTTACCAGAAAATGCACAAAAGAATGATGAAGAAACTAATAATACTTATGACCATGCCTGCCATTCGTTACTTCGTACAGCTGATGCTACAGGTAATATCTACGACCATGCAAATAGCCCGGATGGAATGTATGATACAACAACTATCGAAAATAAAAGTTTTGAAGAGAATGATCCATACGATCATGTAGATATTATAAGTGAGAAGACAGTGGACATCTGACTTTCGTATGAAAAAAAAAGTTTTTCTTTTACATAGTTTGTAAATTATATGTACTTTTTTGTGTGTTGCTTGCTTTTGTCCTTTGTTTGTTCTTGTATGTCCAATTGCTTTTAATTAGTGTTTTAACTGCAGGCTTACTGCCATTTTGATATTTCTTTGGTAGACTTGTTGTGTATTCTCATCAACTAATTTCAATTAAATATGATGGTCAATATAATCTTGAAAAAAATGAAACCTTAAAACGATCTTCACACAAGATAATGAACCAGTAATTACATCTCGAAATAAACACTAAAGAAGACTTTCTACCTAACTCTAAGACAAATGCGATGACTTCAACTTTCCCATTTAGGATAATTATTTTGCTGCAGATTATGGATTTTACGTTTTTTTATTTATACCTTTATCCAGGGCATAAGGGTAATACCAAGCTTTCGGTTGTCAAGCTATTAAACAAAAACATGGAAACGTTTTATTCCATACAAGTTGTTGTCTTCATTGAAAACATTTTATTGAAAACATCATGAACTTATAGACAACTGCGTGGTATATGTCTCTAAATGTACATACGTAATTTTAGAGTTTGGGAGGTTTCTTCTTTTACTGGACTTGACTTAAACTGTATTGACTGCTAGTAACACGACGGATTGAAACAGGCAAGAACTGCTCCTTTTTCCGGAGTATCCGGCATAAATTTCAAAAGTATGTGTTGAATATTATTTTATTGATGTTTCTTTGTTTGTCCCATGGTTATGTATTTGGTTTTTTATCAAATGTTTTATTAACTTCAAAATATCACACCGCTCTGACAATAGTAGTGTGATGCAACTATTTCTATATCTTTGCATTAAATAATTACACGATTACGTCGTGTGTTTTATTCTGGCACCAGTTGCTATTTACAAAGAATCGTAAAAACAGACCTACCTTAAAATATATTAAAGTTAAACATTTTAAATGTTTATATTTACCCGTTTTCCCCACAGAAGTATCTCACAGCCCCATTTTTGTTCTATATTAGTTATCTGTTCTTGCAACAATATACTTGGTGCGCTAGTCATAATTTGCAAATCTCCTTAATGATCATTGTGTAAAGTGTGAGCTTGTATCATTTATGCATACATTGTTAACAACAGACCTTTGCCTATATTGACTATATCAGAAAGATTCCTTAAGACACACTGATTTGACAGCTGCCTGCGACTGAAAGTAATGACTTCTTGTGACGGCACAACCTTGGGATATTTTAATTACGTCTTTTTACGTTGGTATCTAATTGTAAATGAAAATAGTCTGGCGTTTAAGTGGATAAACAACCATCGGAATATCGAATGCCTACAAATCGGCTATTGCATCGGTGTCCAACAGCTCTCACCTAGAATATACTTTTGAAATAGAATTGTACATTCCAATTTGTAATTTTTAATTTACTGATGTTCATTCGACAGTGTGTTTGCTCTATATTTCTGAGACGGCTACCATAACTGTAGATACTTTTTAATAATTGGTTGAAACAGGACGGCGTACATCTAAAGCTTTTACGTTTTACGCATTTCTTTACAGATAAAAAAATCGCCTTAACAGCTAACAGAATATCTCAGTTGTTTACGGTTAAGTGGGGCGTGTAAATTGTTAAATTGTGGATAACTGTTAAATTACCTTTGTTGCTTTGATGTTTATTTATGACACAGCCATAACACATAAAGAGTAGATAAACCAAACGTCGGCACTAAAGGTTTAAAGGTCTAAAACAGTTTTTCAGCAATATTTTATGCAACAATTCAAATAGATCCTAATAAATTGTTCATCAAGATGGGATCCGTAATAATGCATATGATCAAAATTATAATATGCTAGATTTTGACATATTTTTTTTCTTACACTCTCGGGTCTTTTGTTTAGTCTTGGAGCAAAACGCATCCTTTGTATTTTTTTAAAAGTTATAGGTTGAATTGTTGATTTCCAACAAGTATGCCCAAGTAATATAACCTTGCAGCGTAACCTCTAAAATCCTCTAAAATATTTAATAATATTCTTAAACGTCAGACAGACCTTTGATAACACGTGTTATTTTAAATTTTTTCTGACGTTTAAGGATTTTGTAATTGCACCGACAATTAACTTTTGTTTGCTCTCAGTGTCTGTTAAAACCTTTGCATACGGATACGGAAGCCGTAATGGGACATAAAAAAATAAAAAGAAAATTTTTTTAATTCGTTATCTCGATAAAACAAAATTGTTATATCGAGATCTCGATAAAACAGTCTATCGTTATCGCGAGAAAACGATACTGTTATATCGAGATTTCGATAAAACAATGTATCGTTATCTCGAGAAAACGATATTGTTATATCATGATCTCGATATAAAGATATTGTTATCTCGAGAAAACGATACTGTTATCTCGAAAAAACGATATTGTTATCTCGAGAAAACGATATTGTTATATCGTGATCTCAATATAAAATATATCGTTATCGCGAGAAAACGATACTGTTATCTCGAGAAAACGATATTATTATATCGTGATCTCGATAAAACAAGTGTATCGTTGTTTCGAGAAAACGATCTGGATATTGTTATATCGAGATCTCGATAAAAATAGATCGTTATCTCGAGAAAACAATATTGTTATATCGTGATCTCAATAAAAATATATCGTTATCTCGAGAAAACGATACTGTTATCTCGAGAAAACGATATAGTTATCTCGAGAAAACGTTTTGTTGTATCGTGATCTCAATATAAAGATATCGTTTTATCGAGATAACAGTATCGTTTTCTCGACATAACGATATCTTTATATCGAGATCACGATATAACAATATCGCTTTCTCGAGATAACAATATCGTTTTCTCGAGATAACGAAATCTTTATATTGAGATCACGATATAACGGCATCGTTTTCTCGAAATAACGATTGACTGTTTTATTGAAATCTCAATATAACAATTTTGTTTTATCAAGATAACGAATTTAAAAAAAATCACTTCTTATTTTTCATGTCCCCTTACGGCTTCCGTAAGTTTAGTATGCTTTTCTATTTGTTTGGTACATATTTCTTTCTGTAATACATTGCATTGATCGTTTGATCAGCTTTGTCTAGTTTAAATAAAAGTTGTATTCTCTCACTATCGCCCACTTCCTCTACTTCGGAGAAGATCAGTGTTCACTTATATTAACCTTTAGAATTATTGATTAATGAACGTTTAACAGTATTATATTGAGATCTCTGTGGCGATGAGATCTACTTAACACAGGATTTAAGCTCAAATGGTAATGCATTTGAAAAGTAACATAGTAGTTTTGTATATAAGAATTTATATTTTGTCTTGGATATTGAATGATATTGAATTCTCGGCGAACGATTCAGCCCCAGTGCCTTTTATAGCATTGTTTCATTGTGATTTCTATTCTATTATAGATTGACAAACACCAAGTCTGCTCGAATATTAAATTCTTTGATTGTAAATATGGGTCTAATTAGGAAACCTTCCATAAGTGAATATTGGAATTCAATGTTACTAAATCAAATGAAACCTTGGTTTTAAAAGATGTTTAGTTGGAACCGTTTACAAAACTATCTTAAATTCTTTCATTTTGTTAATAATAATGTAATTCCTGCTCGCCATGATAGAACTATTCATACGGAAGCCGTAAGGGGACATGAAAAATAAGAAGAAATTTTTTTTTAATTCGTTATCTCGATATAACAATTTTGTTTTATCGAGATCGATAAAACAGTCTATCGTTGTCGCGAGAAAACGATACTGTTATATCGTGATCTCAATATAAAGATTTCGTTATCTCGAGAAAACGAAATTGTTATATCGAGATCTCGATAAAACAATGTATCGTTATCTCGAGAAAACGATATTGTTATATCGTGATCTCGATATAAAGATATCGTTATCTCGAGAAAACGATACTGTTATCTCGAGAAAACGATACTGTTATCTCGAGAAAACGATATTGTTATCTCGAGAAAACGATATTGTTATATCGCGATCTCAATATTAAATATATCGTTATCCCGAGAAAACGATACTGTTATCTCGAGAAAACGATATTGTCATCTCGTGAAAACGATATGGTTATATCGTGATCTCAATATAAAATATATCGTTATCGCGAGAAAACGATACTGTTATCTCGAGAAAACTATATTATTATATCTGATCTCAATAAAACAAGTGTATCGTTATCTCGAGAAAACGATCTGGATATTGTTATATCGAGATCTCGATAAAAATAGATCGTTATCTCGAGAAAACAATATTGTTATATCGTGATCTCAATAAAAATATATCGTTATCTCGAGAAAACGATACTGTTATCTCGATTTCTCGAGATAACAGTATCGTTTTTCGAGATATCGATATCTTTATATCGAGATCACGATATAACAATATCGTTTTCTCAAGATAACGAAATCTTTATATTGAGATCATGATATAACAGTATCGTTTTCTCGAAATAACGATAGACTGTTTTATCGAGATCTCGATATAACAATTTTGTTTTATCGAGATAACGAATTAAAAAAAAATTCTCTTCTTATTTTTCATGTCCCCTTACGGCTTCTACTATTCAACAACGAACAAATTTCGGTGTTATCTTTTAAATACACAATAAAAAACACTACTTTCCAGAACAAATTGTGTCAATGGTTGAAAGTCTGAAAAGGTACTAGAGGTAGAACTGCAAAACTTCAGTATATTCCATCACAAGCTGCTATATTTGGCGTAAAATTATGGTTAATTACTAAATCTGTAAACGGGTTTTATGTCTAATACTATTGTTTATAGAAGTAGAAGATATGATCCAACTCCGCTTGACACTACACAAAGATCTCACGTTATTGATATGTACTTTCTTCACACTTGCTAAATTAGTATTATCATGTAGTTTGTGACAATTTGTTTACTTCAATAATGTTAGCAAAGGAGTTACTTATTGCACGAGGGACCTCGGTGGCCGAGTGGTTAAGGTAGTTCGTCTACTATTGATCACATAGTTTGTCAACACTGAGATTGCGGGTTCGATTCTCACTGCAGACAGGGTGTACTCGACTCCAATCTTAATCGACAAGGATTGCCAATTTTCCTACCGCAGGTCAAGGTTCTCTCCAGGTACTCCGGCTTCCTCCGGCGAATAAAAACTGGACGCCACGATATATCTGAAAAATTGCTGAAAGTGGCGTTAAAAAACACCATTCAAACAAACAAACTTCTTGCACGAACATATTTTACAGGAACTCTGAGGGCCAATCGAGCAATGCCAAAGTTGATAAAGAACGCAAATCTTCGTGAAAATGAACACGTTTATGCAAGGAAGGGTCAGCTATTACTTTGTGGGTATAGACAAACCTGTAGACAAAAGTCTGTTAGACTACTGTCGACACAAATGTCCGTAAATAATAACAATCAGGAAAACCAAATGTTGTAACTTTCTATAATAAATATATGGGTGGGGTTGGCCTAGGCCGAATTTTAACGTCGTTATAATCCAAAGTTATTTTTTTTTAAATTTGTCTGATTAACGGCAGAATTAAGTGCTATTGCTCGTAATGTAGCAAACGAAAATTTCTAACTTTGGTCTATTTATACAAAATTCAAACACAATATTCATCTTCTTTACGTTATTAAAGCTTCAGGCATTGCGATAATAACGGGAAACGACCTTTATTGAAGAAATTTCCATTTTCGTCTTTGAAGATGCACGTGGAGAATGCGATGTTGATCATTTGTCTGTATATGGATAATGTGACCTAATTTTAGTATAATCGTGCTAATTTGCATACTGTAACAAACATTCCGTAGCAAGAATCCAGTAATTTAAAAATGCCTTCCCAAGATGCAACACGCCATTCAGATTCTGGTTTTCTCAATGTTTTTCGAGTAGTAAACGTAATTAAACAGAGATAGGAATGTAAATTAATACAAAACGCACAGCGGGTTTTTACAAACTTCAATAATTATCAACACTTTCAATAATGATCGATTCTAAACACGCAACCGATAAAAAAAATGGTGACACTGTTGAAAGATATCAAGGTTGACGCGGATTATATATGCAACTTCTGTTGGACATCAGTGCCGGGAGTGATTCACTCCCACTCTGCTACATTACGAGTAATGGGACTAAATTCGTACCTCGCAAAAAAGAAACAACAAAAAACAACAACAACAAAAACGCGAATGTATGATTATTCGTTCTAGGGTTTACCTGGCCGATGCCATGGTAGCGTACTATTATGATGGCAGAAAAACGCTTATGGTCTGGAAAAATTAGTATTTAATCTTTAATTTTGTATACTAAACACTCGTGTGAAAGACCTTTGAAAACCAGGCTGCAGTTTTTGCAAAGTGTTATAGAGGACTTATGAGCAGAACATCTCTAGCGGAGAGCGGATAATATTGTCAACGAAAGATCGAATCGAAACCGACGGATTTCAATAAGAAAACTTCCTGCTTGTAAAGTGAAAGAGTATTGTCTATGCTCCGACAGGACCGGTTTGGCGGAAGACACCGTACTAGGACTGCATGCCGCTGGTGTGGTCTTGGACGTCACCACAAATTCTGTATTGCAAATCATATTTGTGTGGAGACATAAAATATTTTGCATTTTATGGTTTATTTCTTTATTTCGTTATTTAATTTACTTATCATTTCTAAAGTGTTATTTAGCACAGCAATGTTATTATTAATATTAAACTCCTAAAGCTATTCATAGTTCATACAAATAATAAAATAAAAATGAAGGGATATGGTGTAATAATTCTTGACACAAACTCCTTTCACACACGAAAAGACAATAAAGCAAGCGAGCAGCGCTTTTATTGTTGTTCTTCACCTGTCAAGTCACAGTAAGGACTTCAGCATGGACCAAAGACATCTTACAGCAAGTGTTAGGCGACCCCCTACTTAAGGGAATTCTTTTGAAATGTCGATAACGCTACACATTTGCATTGAAACATGCAAATGCTGGGTAATAAACAATGCGAAAAAAAGTAAATAAAAATGTTTATGAAAAGTTATGCACATAAAAAATGTCATATATATATTAAGAAATAGCACAACAACAAATGAGTGTACGCGTGATATGTAGATTCGTCCGCAGTTTCTAAGGCCAGGCCGAATTAATTACTTGTTCGTCGGACCGCCCGCACGTAAAATTATTTCAGAAAGAAAAAAAAAAATTTCTTCCGCCCGCATTAACCGGAAACCCGCCCACGTCCAGAACCGGAAGTTGTCTAAAAAAAAATAATCTTCGCCGCGTTTTACGATTTTCATCAAAGTGCTCCGATAGCTCGAGATTCAATCAGAAATCAGTTAAAATACCTTTTCAGTCCCCTATAAAATCAAAACCGAAAGTAAAATGTAGAAAACAAGTGTTTGGTTGTGGCAGCAGTTGCCACCCAGTTTAAAGTACTGCTACCAAATACAGCATTAGAATGTCGAACGGACGATACCTTGGGTACCAGACAATTTGGCCCCCAGACAATTCGGACCGTATGTCAGGACAATTCGGACCGTATGTCAGGACAATTCGGACCGTATATCAGGACAATTCGGAACGTATGTCAGGCCTATTCGGACCGTATGTCAATGAAATTGTTTAAAATTGAAAGTGATAAAAGTAAAAAGTAGTTATAATATTAAATAAATAAAATAATAAAACATGGGATTTTCCCGACCTGCTATATAGAATTAGAATCGTATAGCAAAAATCGAATCCAAATAAATTAATGTTACCTTTATCACCTATTTACATGCATACAAGGGAAGCTTTCAACGCACGCCAATGTTTCTAACCTTAGTTATGACAACACTATAGGAATCAAAATTAAGGACAATCCCAAGCTTTTGGGTAGGGAAAATGTGTTATTTTTACGGTTTGTTATTGTTAATAAAGACAGGTAGTCTTTTATTATTTCTTTTAATCAATCTTGAAATTATGCCTTGCCAAAAAGATTTGGATACATAACTGAATAGTGGTATGGGCTGTCTGTTGGTCCGTCTGTACCTATTGATAAAACGATAAGGCAGCATCTTTTCAGAAGAGAAAAAATAATTCAAGACAATTCTATTCTGCTATATAATTTATTAATCAATTGGTTAAGTAATAAAACACTGAGAACAAGCACTTGTTTAATATCAAATACATTTTTTAAATTTCAGTTATTTTCTTCAAAATTAAAAAAAAATCGCTCGCTCGCATCAGTTTAACTATGAAAACCTGAAAAAAATCTTTTTAAAAAAACTAAAAACATGTCGCTCGCCTTAAAAAAAATCATTCGCTCGTCAAAATCAGAATTTCAAAAAAAAAATAATAATAATAAAAATTTCGCTCGCTCGCTCCTTATTTTCAAAGTTAAAGTCCGAAGAACAAGAAATTAATTCTGTGTGGCCTAAGTAGCAAAAGAGAACGCAAATTCATTTAACAGACGTCAACATTTCGCGCACTTGCAAAGACAGAAGTCGCAGGAAAAACGACGTCATAGACGAGAATTACCTAGGGTTAGCAATGTGATATTGGCCCTACGACATTGAACGTAGAATAAAATAGGTGGCCCAAAACTGGCCCTTGGCACAAAATATTCCATAGTTTTATTGAAATCGGAGGCAAGATTTTTGATTTATCATCCGGAAACAAATGTGGACGGACGGACCGACGAACGGACGGACTGAGATGAGAACCATTATTTACTCCCGGTCGACTCTCGTCGAGTTGGGGTATACAAAAAATATTTGAAACTAAAAATTTATTTTAGGTTTTATTTTAAGTATCCCATGGCACATGACTAAACAAATAATGTGACGACATAACGCAATGCTTTATAGTTTTCCTGTATGTTTCTTCTACTGGCAGAATAATCATCATTAAGCCTTTGTATCCTTTATCCTAGTTCTTTATTTTTTCTCTTCCTTTGTTAATTAAGAGGGGTTAAGAGGTAGAAACTGCTAACATTTCTGTTTTTCGTTGTTCATCTTATAAATACCCAGAGATCGGCATATCCTTTCTATCGCTCTTATCGAAATATTAAAACACAAAACACAGTAAAAACTTTAAAGAGAACAATAAAAACACCAAACAAGCCTCAAAGTGTGACCAAAATCAAGCTAGGGCTATTCTATGCCTGGTTGTAAAATAATCAAAGGGTTTTCAATAATTTATATATTTGATCATTTATACATTTCAAATACCTCTGTACTCTGTACCTAAAATATCTTGTTCGTATACGTTGTAAATACCTGTTCGAAAACCTTAGTCACGTGGTATATTGTTTGAAAAAGGGGAATGAGCGTTTTAACTACAAAGTGTCGGATATTTCCGTAAATATATATAGGCAGAAATAACCGAAGTGATCCGATTGCGCTTCTACATCTTTAACTTGTTGATTATGAAATTTTTCAAATCTTGTGAAATAAATTTTCTTACTTAAAAAGAAAAAAATTAAATAAATATAATGTAATATAAAATAATATAAACATATTCGAAGAAGGCATACAACTTTACCCCCCGGTTCACCATTGCCAGATTATTCACCACATGTTTTATATATGAAAAAAAACGGAAAACAAAGTTCGGAATTATTCAAGTTTTCGGATCATCGGTCCTTCGGACCAATGCCAATTCGGATTTCAAACCTTTCGGACCATAGAACGGACATCGGACGCATGAGCGTCCACTCAGCTTTAATAGATATACTTTAGATGCAAAATCAGTGCAGGTGAGAATTTAAAAAGAAAAATTATTCCCGTACCGCATGCAAAACCGGATAAATAATTAAAAGCTAAACTGCGGAAACTAGTCGTACCTCAAGGATAACAGATAAACAATGCTGTGTCTTGATTGGCTGCTAAATCTGGAGATAGCTGCCGATTGGCCATCAAATAAGCAGAGCAAAGTTAGGGATGAAAACCCCGCATGATTAGCGGTAGCAATCATAATAGGACGACCGCCGTTTGTAGCCACTTCACAAAAAGCCGAGCTATCACGTAACGTTTACGATGAAAAAAGCTAAAAATATGCAAGATAATGGAAAGCAAACTGGTTTAAAAAGGAAAGTGGCATTAATTTGTGTATGTTTATCATAAAATGTGTATCATAAAACTTAAACGGAGAAACACGGAGGAAATTGCCGGAAATTTCAGAAGCGTGACATTTTCGCGAACTGCAATGCATCTAGGAACTAACCCCAATGCATTCTTGGATACTGCTTCTGATCTGTATTTTATGGACAAATGACTCCGGTTAGGAAAAAAAATTTAATTCTTTTCCTGCTTACTGACAAGGTTCACATCAACTATCTTTCCACGTATGATGCATCTAGAGATGCTTAGCACAGTGCATGCTTCAATGGCTGCCTCTGATCTATATTTTGCGGTTGCCTGATTTTGCTATCTTAACATTGTGTACTTAATAATGAAGTGATGTAAATAATAACAATACATATTGCAATTAAACATTTAAAAACAGTACGTATTTTTGTCCACAAACAAAAATAAAGCTTAGAGACGGTTAGATTTTTAAGAAAGCTAATATTTGTTGTTGGTTAATGTCAAACCAGCATTATTATGGATTTGAGCAACATGATGTGAAATGTCTAAATCGTTTTCATGGACTTAAAATAGATCTGATACAATACTCTGAAAATAATATACAAACACAAATGTAAAATCTTAAACTACATGTAATTATTAAATGTCACAACTTAGTATTAAATCATTTTTTTTATTTTATACACATAGCTATTAATTCAAATAAATAGGATAAGATTTGTTCCGAATGTGGCCACGTCATATATGTATAAAAAGCAAGTCGATAGAACATCACAATTGTGATGATGTGTCAGGTAGATAAAAAAATTAAGTAGATGCTTTTTTAAAGGAAGCCGATACTTTTTACACTATGCATAAAGGTTTTTTCAATCGCGATGCTTTTAACAAGTATCGCGATGCTATTAATAAGTATCGCGATGCTTTTAACAAGTATCGCGATAGGAAAAAGCAAGTCGTTGTAAACATTACAATTGTGACATGAACGGCCCCTGATATATTATCGGTGCAGTTCAAATTTCCTTTTTTAGAGAAATACAGAAATGATTAGTGTGGGTGGATAGCAGCATCTATGATAGTTAATAGTTATATATATGAATTGTGTTGCATACTATGCTATAATTTAAAGTAAGTGACATATGCACACGTGTTAAAGTACATTTTCTTAATCGTGCAAATGCATTATTAAGTTGTGTAATCCGGATGTACCTAATATTGCAAAATTATATTTGAAAGGCTTTTGGTGTTATTCGTGTAGTTATTTTTTATACATGTGTATTTTATCGATTGTTTTTTTTTTAATTCTGTTTTATGTTGTGTTCTGGAAATTAGATTTCTGTATTTGTTTATGTTTGTGGCCTACTACTATGCATGTCTGTATTATTTTTGTATAGCAGTAAGAGGGGTCACACAATTTGGTTTCAACCGACCAGTTCCAGGGCAGGATATGTTTACCCTGGTATTGTTATTTTGTTGTATTATACAGTTTGTAGTTGTTTGTATTTCTTATTATATAAATTCCATTTAGATTCCATTAACCGGTTCATCCCTTCCATACAATTGATTTATGTGACTGTCCCCAAAGTGTTTTCCCTTCTGTTGTTTGCTTTCCATGAGTTTTGTGTGATTCCTTGTACTATCGTTGAGTGATTATTTTAGTTCGTAAGTTTTATGTTTGATATATTCAGCAATATTTAAAACTACTATAAATATTAAGCACACTCCTCACGAGTCACTTAATCCACGTTTTTTTCGCCCAATCAACAATCTAGGATACCGTTCAGGATGGTTATCACGGTAGAATTGTCATACCTGCAGATCGTTTGTACAGTTTAATCATGAACGTCATTGCAGAACCTTCGTGCAGTCCAATGAACAATCTATAGTGGCTGTCACTGCAATTTTATTTTGCCGTCTAATCGACAGTTTAGGATAGTCTTCACAGCAGAACATTCTTGCAAATCAATCAACAGTCAAGAATCGCAATGCGTTTTATTTTAAGTTAAACTGTCGTTGACACCGAGCTAAATACGAAGCAGATTTTAAACTGTTTCTTCAGTACAATAAAAACCTTAATTGTTAAGTGACAACAGCTATATAACAAATGCTGAAATTAAATTATTCCTGTAGTTTATGTTCTGTGTTTTGTTTTGTTTTTTTTATATTTATTTATTTTTTTGTCATAAAATACCTTAAATAAATGTGTGTTTTTTCAGTTTAGCACACCTGATCACCCTTTGTGTAAATCAATATGTGATGGTTAATAGTGAGCAATTATCTATCATTATAAATGCTACAGTAATATGTAATTTGATTTCGTAGGTAAATAATTAAAGGTTATTGTATGTGCAGTTCTTTTCGTAGGCAGAAAATTATCGTTTTCGTAAGAAGAGTCGACATAATGACAGCCTTCGTATTTAATTTGTACCAAACAGGTATACACAATAAATACTGAATCATTTAGCAGCAAAATATATGATTAAACTGCTGCGCTAGTAAGAATACGATAGAAATTTATAACACGTTAATTCCAGAAAAGGTTAAATAAAACACAAAGACGACGTCGTTTTCCGGTTTCTGAAACGTTACATACAACATTTAGAGCCCGTTGATTTCAGAATCGTTACAGCAAAACTTTTGGAGTACGTTGATTAAGAAAAGCTAGATAAAACACTTAGAAGACGTTATTCATATAGCTGGATTGAATTATTAAACATTTCAAATATGAAGGTACTTATTGTTGTAATCCTATTGAGTTCACTTTTGGGATTTTTACAGGGCGAGTTTGCATTCCACAACCATTTGTATAACTGGAATAAGAGGCGATTTATTCAACCGGAAATGATGAAATGTTTAATAAGCGGGAAATGGTACAAGATGTCGGCCGACGTTGCCGCTTTATTAAGAGACTGTTGTAGCTGTCAGCATCTATACACACCATATGATATTTATTTTTAGGAAGAACTTTGGACGATTGCTTAGTTATTTAAGCTTTGTTAATTCTGCGTGCGGTATTGTTGTGTATTGTTTCGTTCTTTTCAAGCAAACAGTTTGTATACAATTTATTCACTTGAAAACCGTCGGAATTCCTTTCGGAAACTTGACTTTCTATAATTTTACAAGTGTTGTTAAATACATCTAATAAGATGTGCACACTTATATTGCAAAAAATACAACATTATTTCATGGTTGTTTCATGGGGATTTCTTGAGGTTTGTCCTTTCAAACTTATTTGCACTAAATTATATCGTTGTAATAGATTTGTTAGTTTGTATTTATTTAAGAATTTAGATTATTCCAGTATTTTAAACATCTCAAAGCCATATTTGTTTGTTTAGTATTATTACCAAACGTAATACATTAAATTTATATAATCAAAAACAAGTTTATGTAAATTTGCGCACTTAATTCTGATTTGTAGTATTCACGTTGTAGTGCTTAATTTTCATATCGTACATTTCTCCTTTCTCACCAGAAAAATTACATTCTTGCAAGCAAAGCGACTTATTATTTACACGAAATTTCGTATTAAAAATTGATTTAGCGCAAACTTTACTTGCAATCTTACACTAATGTTGAATTTATATCTACCATAAGTAATTTTAAAGTCGTCATCATGAGGTTGTCTATAAACACAATGTAAGTCTGAAAAGTTTTATTTCTTTAAGTTATTTCTATTACACATGGACACTGTTATGCCCAGTGTCACATTAAGTCGCCCAAAAAAGTTTGCGCAACTTACTGTTTTTGTCCGGTTCTTAGTCTTTATCCTTTTTCTTTTTTACTTTCCCCGTTAATATTGCCCGCTCGTTTTCTTACAGAAGCGATGTCTGATCAACAAAAAACTTGTAAGTATGTTGGGCTGAAGTTTCCATCAATTTTTTTAAATAGTCAAGATGGTCAATGGTAAAATTCAAGTACATTTTCAGATCTCTGGGATGGCTAGAGCTATTTCTATAGAAATTGGTAAACTGATACATTTGACTATCCTGAGCATATGACCGAACAATATTTGACGCGAAAGCCGCTTTTTGTTAAGGCTGCTATGTTACTACACTCCACCCCAAAAAAGTCAACTTTGTTCGATTTCAAAAAAAATTTCTTTTTGGCATATTGTACTGATTTCAGGAAGTACTTACTATACATGGAGATTTTTGACGACTTTTGTTTTGGCATCCGAACACAGTATTACTAGTTATTTTTGCTTCTTTTTTAGCAGAGAGTTTGTCCGACAACACATTTTTTTGTAGAACAAGTCGAGGGATCCTTGTGAAACTTTGCATAAGTATAGAATGCCATGTCGGTTTTAGATTTTTTTAAAAAGTAAAAGTACATATCTGAGATCGATGTGATGGCTATAGCAATTTCAATGGATATTAGTACAATGATACAGTTGACTATATTGAGCATTGCAAAATAATACTTTGACGCACAAGCCGCAATTTTGTAAAGCAGTGGCGGATCCAGAGGGGGGGGTCCAGGGGGTCCGGACCCCCCCTTTCGTTTTGACAAGCATGGGGACTGGACCCCTACTTTTGTGTTGGCATAACAAAATGACATTTTAACGGACATGTTTTAGGTGTCAGGAAATCGTCAGAATGCAGGATTTTACACAATTTCGTTCAGAGCCCCAGACCCCCTGACGTAATACGACCTCTGCGAGGGCCACCATGACAAATTTGGACCCCCCCCCCTTTCATTTGAGGCTGCATCCGCCCCTGTAAAGGCTTACCAAACTCCCCCCTTAAACAAAGTCAACGGTCCCCAATATGAATGAAATTCAGTATATAGATAGATTTTAATGTACAAACCAAAATATGCCATGTGACCTACTATTTTGATAAACGAGAGGGGACTTGATTGCAATCGAAATCATCAATGGTTATTGTTATTCTTTATTATTATTATTTTTTTTTTGCTTCCTTCTTAGCAGAGAGTTGTCCGGCATTTCTGAAGAACAAGTCAAGGGATTCTCGTGAAATTTTACACAAACCTAGAATGCTATGTCTAGTTGTGCAACTCAGTTTTCAGATTCTTCAAGATTGCCCCCATGTCAAAATGTCCTCCTTCAGAAAAATAAGGTCACACATTATTTTATCGTCTTGGGCAAAATGGGTATTCTGAACATGATTGCGCAAACGTAATTTTTTCACGACTTGCAATTAGTTGATTAGTTTTTGTAAGGGCCACACTAAATTTATTGTTGATGGTAGATTCTGTAACGATTGTTTGAAATGATTCATATGCAGGAATGCCAGTGTCGTTGAATATTGCATAGGTAGTCCTGAACTTTTGAAATTATTTACAAATTTTGATATTCTTGATACGAGCAGACTTTACACGAATGTTCATTCACCAACGCGCTTAGTATTTTTAATTGATTATGTTAAGAAAGATGAAAACCAATGTACCATATACTAACCCTAGGTCTAAAGCAAAGACATAAACAATTGAAAAAACAAATAGAATTCCAGGAAAATATTGACGTAAACAAGATAAGTAACATAATGCAAAAACTTGATCGTCTGAATGAGCTGTAAGTATGGAAAATGATAATGATAATGTTGTTACTCTTTTAGAGGATCTGGGTATGATTTTCGATTGGCACTTATGGTATTTATAAAAATGTCAAAAGTAAAAAATACTACAAATAAGTACTGGAAAATCAACAGCATTGGATTGACGGTGAATGTAATAGTGCTTGTAAAAGTTTTAGAAAATCAAAGAGAATGTAGGCTTGCCTATAAAGTTTAAAACAAACCTATAAAACAATATATCAAGTAAAAATTACGACGCTATGATTGAAAAGGAAAGTAAATACAGGAAATTACTGCACAGCAAGTATACATCTTTGTACGACAAACTTGCGAATGAATTACATAATTCCTAATGCTACACACTTTTGGAAAGTTCTAGAAGGAAATGAAAGAAAATCAACCAAACATATATTACAGATATTTTGCGTGATTTTTTTCAAAAACTTAATTTCAAGAACCTATAAATTAATTAGTTATACTACAGTACTCCCAGGTAAGACTGACGAACTAAATTTAACAGCGAACAGCTGTGTTTGCGTTTTGTTCTGTATATATTGAAACAGTTTCTGTATACTTTGCTTTATATAACACATAATGCTGTCAAGAGAATACTTTCCTTAACGATATGCTAAATAACTTAATTGAGATCAATGCTACACGGGGGTTCTCTCCGGGTACTCCGGCGTCCTCCCCCAATAAAAACTGGACGCCATGAAATAGCTGAAAAATTGCTGAAAATGGCGTTAAAACACATTCAAACAAAATATGTTAACAATACATTTTGTTATTACACATACACGTGATAAACCATAACCTTACCCTACAAATCAAAGACAAGTATAAACAGTATAATGGAGAGGCTGTTTTTATTAGAAAATTACTATATGCTATATTTCACAAAATTAAAGGAAATAAGTTGCATACAAAAGCTCTACATATATTTTGTTTGCCGGTAATTTTACTATTTCATTTAACTGAATACGAATCACATGAAAAACATTCTCGAACCTCGCGCAACCTCTCTTCATTTACTGCTACTGCATCGTTCATAATTGTGGGGAATACAAATTCCGGAAGGAACCTTTAAATCCAACATCAGGTTACGTGAAGTTGCCATTCTTAAACATTTCTTGCAAAGGCTTAAGGCAAAAATATTTAAAAAAATAATGATTGTTGTGCGCATAACATGCCAGTCTGCTACGTGTATAGCAAGTCAATAATAACAATCCAATTCTATAAAGGTTCTAAATAACCATGCTTACTAAGTTTTAATGACTACACGTACAACAAAAGAAGTTGAACGAAGTACAAAAGTAAGCTTTATGTCTTTCAGAGTAGTTTTTCCTTTGATAAATGATTACTTCCTTACGCATTAAATTGAATAGGATACCACCAATTATAATCACGACTAACAAAAACGACCATATTCAATAACAGGCATCATTAAAGAGTCAATCGTCTACGCCTTCACTGATCCCTTGTAGCCTTGACATTTTCTCTAGTTTTATAAGATCGATATTTTAATGCTGGCCAGACATGTCAGAAATCAAGGATGAAAATAGTTTCTGATTTCAACATTTTTTTGTACAGTGCTAAATTTTCTATCGATGCTGGAGACGTGTTCTGTTACTTTAAAATATTGAAAACAAAGTAGATTGACTTGTTTTGCTGAAACTTGATAGCATTAGTTTACATTCTAATCTAGATATTAAATATTCTAATTGAGATGTTAAAAGGCCTTGTCATATTGATAACTTACTTGTGGTACACAGTTTTTAAAGTTTAAGAATGCATTTATTAGTTCCCGAGTTCTTTGGTTACCAACGCTACCCTTTAATAATATGTACATTTATATGAGCATAAAAGCTACATGTAAAATGTAACGATTGGTCGATATTGAAAAATAGAAGAATACGCCTTCTGAGCTATTTTCTTTATTCACTGGGGGAAAGCCACTGTTCGTAACTTAAGTTACGAACGGCCCAATATGGCGGACGGTGACACCGGTAAGATTTTGTTTTATCAGTTTTTATGCATTATAGACGTTTTCTAAGTAGGATAAAACGACCAAACTTTAGTATATTTTGTAAAGATACCATAACATTAAACATTTCATAGAATAAAACCTTCCAAAATGGTTTATAACGACTCTGAAAAAATCTCGAAGGCGTTCGTAACTTTAATAAGAAAAATTTTAAAA
The DNA here is from genome assembly GCA_944474755.1 of Limnoperna fortunei. NCBI lineage: Eukaryota > Metazoa > Mollusca > Bivalvia > Mytilida > Modiolidae > Limnoperna > Limnoperna fortunei. The sequence goes on along the minus strand of OX104114.1, from coordinate 79,517,937 downwards.
TGTTCGTAACTTATATGACAAATGTTCGTAACTTTATTATCGTATAATTGATTGTGTATGCAAAAAGTGTATTTCTTGATCATTAAAAGAAAAAGTTGGTAAATTAGTGTTCGTTGTTCATCTCTAATAGACAACTATACCATACTGACCTGAAAATTAAAGTATAATTTAACGTTTAATCTGACGTTTTCGCTGAGTCATAGGTGGTGTTTCCTATTCCTGGATTTGACTTTTCCCTAGACAAGACAATGAGTAACTCGACGGGCCATATGGAAAACAAAACTTGTTTGTTGTTTTATGTATTCACGGTAGGTAATGCTTCAATTTGAAGACAGTTGACGGGAAATCACTTCCACTGGCTATGTCAATATTTTCTAATTTTGCATGATTCTTACAGAGACTGTATTAAAATACTTTAACCGGGAAGAATGCAGAACAATTAAGGTAAATCTGTACAATGTCATGTACATCTATACTTTCATTACCTTTGCACGATTCGATTTCGGCTCAACTCGGCCTTCTTACTTATTTGCGACCTAGACACTAAATACCGATTTATCAACATTAATACATGTAACATGTAACATATATAATTACCGTACATGCTATTTCCTCCAGATATGGAAGCCAGCGATATTGACACACTTGTTGTGGTAAGTAAACACACTAGAACTATTCAAATCAAAATAGGGGAAGGTTTACATGATCAAGGCTTAATATATTCGTTATTGTCGTTTTTATCTTAGTAGTTCTATGTCCAGAAGGGTGGTTTTCTTTGACAATTTTAGGATTGGATTTTAATTGTATATGCATTGTTTTGGTCTGGGACAATTGCAAATAGCGAGCAGCAAACTTGGTCACGTTGAATCCTGTTTGATATTTTCCGTCTTATTTTCAATTTTTATAGATTATTGCATGGCATTTTTCCATATCGGCCCTGATATTTGCCCGAGACTCCCATATCAAGCCCGAAAGCTTGCTCGACGGCTGATATGGGTCGAGGGCCGATACCTTGGGTCGATATGGAAAATGACATGCCATAATCTGTTTATCACATATTTGATAACCACTATTCGACCTTTTGTCCGAAAAAAAACAGATGAAAACAGTTTAATATTTAAATAAAATGTAATAAAACACAAAAACATATACAAAACTTTAATTAGTTCAATATCATACTAGTAGGTTTAGAAGAAAGCAAGTATTTATCATAGATGTGTCACTCAGGCCACGCCGAATTAATTGCTTGTTCGTCGGACCGCCCCCACGTAAAATTATTTCAGAAAGAAAAAAGAATAAATTTCTTCCGCCCGCGTCCAGAACCGGAAGTTGTCTTTAAAAAAAAATCGTCTCCGCGTTTTACGATTTTCATCCAATGGCTCCGATAGCTTGAGATTCACTCAGAACTTAAAAGGTTAAAATACCGTTTCTGTCCCCTATAAAATCAATTGATTGATTGGATGTCCGCTTTACGTCCAGCGAGCAGTATTTCAGCTATATTCAGGATGGAACAAGTTAACAAACAATAAATCAACGAAAAAAGGGGGTGGGATGGGTCACAGGGAATACAATTTTGACTGCCACTGGGAAAGTATGAAGTTGTGGGTAGGGGCGGAAAATTTAGTCTTTTGTAGCGGCTACAATGACCCTACTCTTTTTCGAAATCTATAAAAGGGGTCTTTGTCATGCAAGGAGCGGGGCACTCTCCAAACACGTTACCCACTACGGTCCGCGGTCGGGCTTTCCGTATTATGACCTGACAACCCCCCAACGAGAGGGTCTCCCCTATCCGCCATCAGGAGAAGCGCTGGGCTGCTCCCCAGTATGGTCCCAGTATAAAATCAAAACCGAAAGTAAAATGTAGAAAACAATGACAGAAAACAAGTGTGTGGTTGTGGCAGCAGTTGCCACCCAGTTTAAAGTACTGCTACCAAATACAAATGTTATTTTTACTGTTTGTTATTATTAATAAAGACAGGTAGTCTTTTATCTTGAAATTATGCCTTGCCAGAAAGATTTGGTGACATAACTGAATAGTTGTATGGGCTGTCTGTTGGTCCGTCTGTACCTATTGATAGAAAGCCAAGGCAGCATCTTTTCAGAAGAGAAAACAAATTCAAGACAATTCTTTTCTGCTATATAATTTATTAATCAATTGGTTTAGTCATAAAACACTGAGAACAAGCACTTTTTTCATATCAAATAATTTTTTTTTTAATTTCAGTTATTTTCTTCAAAATTAAAAATATTGCTCGCTCGCATCAGTTTAACCATGAAAACCTGAAAAAAAATCTTTTTAAAAAATTAAAAAACATGTCGCTCGCCTTAAAAAATCATTCGCTCCACAAAATCAGAATTTAAAAAAAATATAATAAAAAAAATTCGCTCGCTCGCACCTTATTTTCAATGTTAAAGTCCGAAGAACAAGAAATTAATTCTGTTTGGCCTCAGTAAAAACTCATTGGGTTTTTTTTTCGTTTAGTATTTTCATTTTTCATACTATCAACAAATGTAGAATTTTTTTTTGAAGAGACAGCAACAAACTTGTCATCCGTAATTTTATTTGTTGAACTTATCGTCCGTCATTTTGTTAGTTTAAGTTCGTCTGCTATGTTGACATATGAGCGGAAATGCGAAATTAAAGCGAAAGCTAAAAACAGATATCAGCCACCGGGGCTAATATCGATCATTAGACCCGAGGACTGATATCGGTCCATCAGTTCCGGTCATATCAAATATGTAAAAATGTTCATAGTACTACCAAATATGTGATAATAATGTATCTTACATTTTCGTTTGATACAATGTTTGAAATGCGAAAAAATAGGTCCATTCTTGACATAGTTTAAACGCATTAATATATAATTGATGTTTATTTGTTCATTTAAAACTCGATTGTTCTACGATTTCATCATATCATTATGATAATAGTTTAATGATACACGTGATGTTCAAGAGTAATGTTATGGATTGTTTTTTTCAGTATTTTTTTGTGTTTGTATATTTCTTCAAATTATATTTTGTCTTATATAGAATAACGAAAGTGTTTCACATGTAAAGGATAATAGACTTTTCCCATGTCTGCATTTTGATTAAACTTAGAAAGCTAGATTTACGGAATGCCTTACATTCAGATTAAAAAAATTAATTGTATTAATGACAACAGAAAGTGAGAAGCAAAACGATATGGGACCATGTCATCAAAGATGTCTTATAATCAGACGATGCTATCTCCATTCAATTTAAATAAACAAGGACATTTATTAGTCCTGATACCTTCATTGCTCTTGGTTTACACTTTCGTTCTCCTAAGATTTTTCATTTAACTTTGTTGTTTTTGTTTTATTGACTTTCTATTTTTTTATTTACATTCTTTGATATTATAAGACTGTATCCAAGGCGCCGGCGTAATTGTTATATTTAAATGTCAAATTCTTCAAACTTTCTGTCATACTGTAATGCGTTCATACATTTTTAAGTACCATTGCATCACAATAAAAGTTATGAACATCATAGTAAAGTTACGAACATAATAGTAAAGTTACGAACATCTTTTTATAACAAACATTACAAGTTACGAACAACACTCTACGAAGTTACGAACGCCTTCGGGATTTTTTCAGAGTCATTTTAAACCATTTTTGGGTGTTTTATTCTATGAAATGTTTAATGTTCTGGTATCATTATAAAATATACTAAAGTTTGGTCATTTTATCCTACTTAGAAAACGTCTATAATGTATAATAACTGATAAAACAAAATCTTACCGTTGTCACCTTCCGCCATGTTGGGCCGTTCGTAACTTAAGTTACGAACAGTAGCTTTCCCCCAGTGTTTATTGTTTGTTAGTTATCGAAAAAACTTTCTACAATACATAGCGTAAATGTTAGCTTGCTCACAAAAAGTACAGGAGTCGATTTTACAAAAAGTCCTACGCGTAAAATCTGTCGTAAGTTCTGACGTCACAGTGGATTTCCACGACAGATTTTACGCGTAGGACTTTTTGTAAAATTGACTCCAGAAGATCAATAAATTTTAAAAAGGTTTTCTTCCAGTAACCATCATAAAAAAGGGTGGAGAAAGGACTTTACGGCCTAGAATGAGGATAATGTGCCAGAATGAGGTTACATGGGTAGGACTCAATTGTGGATGATTGCAATAGCTTTTGAGGATTTTAAAATTGCGCTTATGTTCTGATCTAGTGCACATCCAACATATACTATGGAAAAAAACTGTGTTCTTGCCATTATACAGCTGAATATCTTTCACTTGGCGTGTATTACTTACTTGGTTCAAAGTTAGTCATTTGACAAGAATTGTTCATGCAAACACTATGTTAAAATGTGATAGACAAGAAATAAAGATACATGTAGTTTTAAAACGAAGCTCCCACTCATTACACGTATTTTATGCGAAATAAATATAAAAAATTACTCTGGGGGCCGTGTTGATTTCTATAGATCAGGACGATGCACAAATAATCATTGAATGAGATTTCCCCGACTATTTATGTCAAAATGAAGACAAAAATAACAAAATACCATCCACAAAACAGTCTAAGAAACCGGCAAACTTGAAAACCAACAACATAAAAATATAGCAACTACAGCAATAGTGCTGACTTGGTATTACAAAAGAAATGTTGAGTTAAACCAGATTTTATGGCATGTCATAAGTTACAAATCATTTGGACTTTTACAATTTACAAGAAAATAATTGTTTTAAAATTCAGAAAGTGTTGTTTACGAATTTAAAGTGCTTTGCATTAGAAGTTGTCTATCTGGGGCGGTTTGTGACAATATCCAATAAAAATGCTTTTTTAAACTTCTCTAAAACTGGTGAACTAACTGAAACAATTATAATCGCTACATAACCAAAAACGTAGGGGACAAAAGCTAAACTAGAAATAAGGATCCATTCTATTGCAAATACGTAGAGGACAAAAGCTAAACTAGATATAAGGATCCATTCTATTGCAAATACGTAAGGGACAAAAGCTAAACTAGATATAAGGATCCATTCTATTGCAAATGCGTAAGGGACAAAGGCTAAACTAGATATAAGGATCCATTCTATTGCAAATACGTAAGGGACAAAACCTAAACTAGATATAAGGATCCATTCTATTGCAAATGCGTAAGGGACAAAGGCTAAACTAGATATAAGGATCCATTCTATTGCAAATACGTAGAGGACAAAAGCTAAACTAGATAAAAGGATCCATTCTATTGCAAATACGTAAGGGACAAAACCTAAACTAGATATAAGGATCCATTCTATTGCAAATACGTAAGGGACAAAAGCTAAACTAGATATAAGGATTCATTCTATTGCAAATACGTAAGGGACAAAAGCTAAACCAGATATAAGGATCCATTCTATTGCAAATACGTAAGGGACAAAAGCTAAACTAGATATAAGGATCCATTCTATTGCAAATACGTAAGGGACAAAAGCTAAACTAGATATAAGGATCCATTCTTTTGCAAATACGTGGGGAAACAGAAGCCAAAGTAGATATGAGGATAAAATCTATAGTTAATACTTACGGGGAAAATTAAAGCTACAATTAGACATAAGGTTTTAATCTGTAGTATATGCTCATGGTGAAAATTTAAACTAGATATAAGGCTACGTTGTATAGTAATTAAATAGATAACATAGGCGGACTTGACATAAATTGTATTTCAAAGAATGACCAACAAAAATTCGCTTTGTTATCTTTTGTAATTACTTATAATCAAGGTATCCCTGTCCCATAGTTATTGTCTCGACAGCGACCGGAAAGTCCAGACATAGTTATTTCGTTCCGGTCATTAAATTAATAATCGTTATTTCGAATTTCTGTGTCGTTATTACGAGATAAGTGTGTCGTTATTACGATATAGTTGTGTAGTTATTACGAGATAACTGTGTCGTTATTACGAGATAGCTCTGTCGTTATTACGACATGTCGTATCCAATATTCGACGTTAAAGTTTTGTAGGATTGAAACTAGAAGATCGAAATGCAAAGTTATGCGCATTGGAAAATCCAAGATTGAAAACTTACACCTTGAATGAATGAATCTTCCACCAATGACCTATGTAGAAACCGACAATTCATAGGAGTGACGATTTATACCAAACTGACTTTTGAACAGCATATGTCAGAAAAGATCAATAAAGCCAATTCAATAATGGGAGTATTAAGGAAAACTATGGAGTTCATGGACTGTAAGATCTTCAAGTTACTATACACAGCACTTGTTAGACTCCACATAGAATACGCTAACCAAGTATTGTGTCCACATTTGAAGAAACACATCGAGGCTATTGAGAATGTTCAAAGGAGAGCAACAAAGCAATTCATGACTATCAAACTTAACTTATGAAGAACGTTTACGTAAACTCGAGTTGCCAACATTATCCTATAGAAGATCTAGGGGAGACATGATAGAGATGTACAAGATCCTAACTGACAAGTACGACCAAGAAGTGTCAGATTTTATACAACCCCGCAGTGATACCACCACACGCGGTTACCATCTCAAACTACAAAAAAAAAAATCATGGCAAGGTATGAGAAATTACATCTTCACTCAAAGAACTGTAGATATTTGGAACAGATTACCAACACCAGTAATCAATGCACCATCAGTAAAATCCTTTGAAGCCAGATTAGGCCGATTCTGGAAAAAACCAAGCACAGAGATACCTAAACCTAGAGAAACTACACACGACCAGACATTACCTAACTAGTACTATTATACAAGAATTAAAGATGACAGTAGAGGACGCGCTGGTATCCTAAAGTCATAACAGATCCTGTAACTGTAAAAGGTAAAGAAAATGATTAGTAAATTTGCCATTTCTTTATATGTCTTATATCTGTCAATAACCAATTTCTCCCATATAAATTTTCCTCTTACTTTTTTCTGACACGAGGATTTGCAATTAGATATGTATATACGACAGCATTTATAGTTATTCGGCTATATGGAAACTTTATAGGAATTTTTGATGGATTGATTTACTGACAGGGTGATTTATTTAATTGATGGTTTCTACACGTCAAGCAAGCAGTATTTTAGCTGTTGTCGGAACAAAAACAAATGAACAAATAGTAGCGAATTTGAAACGGTACAGAAAAGCAATGCGAGTTTGGCTGTGATAGAATTAAGCAGTGGTATAAATCAGCCTGGTCATGATATCTGTTTCAGTTATTATTTAAGTAAAGACTCGTCTTACATGTATATCTGCATCCACTTTCAAAGAAATTTGTATTTTTTGTACCATTTTGATTTGCGGTACCCTTTTATTGCAATTGACTGGCCACATTTGTACTTTTGTGTTTTCTACACAATGTTAGTGCAGAATGAAGGAAATAAATTCTAATGGTTTTAGGGTTTCAACTCATCAGATTAAGTCATTCAAGATATTAGGTTTCTAAAGTTTACCAGTCAGTTCATTATAGATTGTCTTGAGGTCATTATTCGTTCAATTCTTAATTTAGTGGTTTGTCCCTCCCACGTAAACGAGGAAAATTGGTACCCCACGAATAAAAATGAAACTAGCGTATTAAGTTACTTAAAAAATGGATTGACCTATTTGGTCAGTGTCATTGTTGTTTTTCTAAAACACAAATATTTCTTGGCTCAGCTGGAGAATAAATTGATTAAACTATAACGAATGTCTTTTATCAAGATTTTTCGTAGATTGCTGAAAATATTTTTTAAACTACCGTATACAACTTTTATGCAAAAATATTAAAACAAATATAAGACTAAATATATTTGTTTGTTGTGTGTTTATACTTAGGAGATAACTGTATTGTATTTGAAGATTTGCCGGCATCAATTGGTGATTTGATGGTCGGAAATTGAGTTTATTGGCGACGCGTAAGCGGAGCCAGTAAACGGATATTTCCGACCATCAAATCACCAATTGATGCCGGCAAATCTTCAAATACAATACAGTTATCTCCATTCTAATGCTACGGCAATATAAAACAAAATTAACTGATTAAAATTGGAATTTTTTATTTGCCGGAAATAACGTCTGCGCTTGCGTTAAAATCTGACGGCATCAATCGTGGAATTGATGCCATGACCCACGATTGATGCCATGAAATTATTCCCGTTATCCAATCAGAATTGACGTTATATCAAGAACTGCATTAGAATGTCATTTGAAACACCGGAAACAACCTATAACCTAATTTAAACAGTAATGATGAATCAAATAAGATACTCGTAATTTTAATGAGTCCACAGCTGGAATATTGTAAACTCCCAATCATGGTAAAATCAGTATGTATCTTCCTATATTTACAATTTTACCGGTGGTAAAGTCAAGATACTTCGTCTTACTACAATTGAAATGTTTCATTAGGGGAACACATATTTCATTTAATTTCAAACATTTTATTGATATAAATCAAAGGGTATTGTATAACCAGCATATCCTGTAAAAATCCTATCCCAACCATTTCAGGGGCCTCGGTGGCCGAGTGGTCAAGGTAGTTCGTCTACTATTGATCACGTGGTCTGTCAACACTGAGATTGCGGGTTAGATTCTCACTGCAGGCAGGGTGTACTCGACTCCAATGTTAATTGACAAGGATTGCCAGTTTTCTTACCGCAGGTCGGGGGTTTTCTCCGGGTACTCCGGCTTCCTCCCCCAATAAAAACTAAACGCCACGATATAGCTGAAAAATGCTGAAAATGGCGTTAAACACCATCAAAGAAAAAACCAACAATTTCAAGATGGAATGTAGTTAAATAGCAGATAATAAATATTCTACAGGCAACAAAAATAATAGTATGCATGTTTCAGTCCAGTCACAGAATACTCATTTACACTACATCTGTACTATAATTATAGGCACAATATGTAACTTTTGTGAATCCATATGTAAGTTAATTTTAAGCAAGGTAAATATTCACTATTCTAAGTACTCTGTGAGAGAAGTTAATCATGATGCAGTTTGTACTATTGCAATGAGTTTACATAATACATAGATTCAAGTTAATATATACTAGTGGTACCTCAAGCTGGCGATGTATGACCACCTTTTATCCCAACCATGTGGTAAAATCAGTATATTTGTTTCCCGTTGAACTATTTCGTAAGTGTAACCTTACATTTTTACTCATAAATCAGTGCTTTGAAGAAGTCATCGAGTGTTTCATTTGTTCATACATTATCTAAAAGTAATGTCTGTTTGCTGCAGTTCAGAGATGCAAGGGACGCAACTCTCAAATCCTTTGATAGTAAATCGAAATAGAGATTGTATGAAAAGGTACCAGTTGATAGCCATGAAAATAGTTCAGTTACGGTATATTTTAAGCAATAACATAAAATAACATCGTGCCATATAACAATTATAAGCTAACAGTATTTTTAATCTTTTTTAGCTAATCAAAACCTATGATTTTCTTTATTGTCTTGTTAATTGAGAAAATTGAGAAAATTATTAGACTTGAGAAAATTTTAATTTCTCATGGCGACACAAACAGCGGCGGACACGTTACACATAATGAAAACCATCCAGCGTCAAAGGAAAATGGTTTTCAATTCTTCTATATTTTTCTTAATAACATAGCGTTATTGCATTAATATATTGGATAGTATTTTCCAGTGTTCTTTTTGTTTGCTTTTGTCTAATTTCCCCAGGTTCTCCTCTAAGAAGATCGGCAATGTCATTTTCTGTCATTTTTCTTTACGGAACGCTTCGGAATTTTAGCCAAGAACAGAGGCAAGTAGTAAAAATATAGAAATATATATATTTTCTTTTTTTCTTCAGGATTGTAATTGGAAAAATTATAAATATATGATAAAAACTTCATTTAACATTTTTTAAATTTCCAATGTTGTTATGAGAACATATTGTTCTAGTTGTGATTGGTAATTTGAACGCACTTCTATGCGTTTAAAAAGCATATGAAACTTACATTCTCTAATTTTGACGTAATATTTCAACCGCTTGACCGGTGTGGAAAAAATATTTCTCACTAATGAGACAGCGTGGTACCTATTTTTAGCCGGTTGAGATATCCTTATCTCAACCCGTAGGCGAGATAAGAATTTCACGCTCCTTTTCCCGTAAAAATGTATTGTGACGTCAACTTTCGGTTCAGCAATAAAAATTTTAAAATATTTGCTTAGTTGTGTTGGTTTACTAGGCCTTTTTAAATATTAACATGAAAACAACATATCTGCGCTTCCATGACCCAATTTATGTCACAATATGATAGCGGTAAACATCAAAACAAACCGGTGACGCAACATGTGTACACAGGAGATTACGTTCAGGGTAGATAACTCTATTTGTTGCCATCTTTCAATAGAACAGAACCAGTTTTTTTTAACGAATTAGTGAGAAATAGAATCAAACACCGGTGGTTGGACAAGACGGAAAAATCTCAGACACCCGCGTGAAAGATTTCTTTTGGTCTCCAACTCGGCAGAGCCTCGTTGGAGACCAGAAATCTTTTCACTTGGGTGTCTGAGATTTTCCCGTCTTGCCCTCCCACCGGTGTTAGATCCTATATTTCTTGTCACTAGTGAATTTGTTGTTCTCAGCAGTTGATTGGTTAAAAATAATAACATCACAATAAGAACTCATGACGTCATAAACAAAACACCTTCCATTTACCGCGTATTCAAGTCATGAACGTAAAATTGGGGTTGGGAGAATTTGTACTTCGTTTCGCAAATTTTGTACTACTTTTTAAAATTAGCGAAACAGAATCCTACATAAGTACTCTTGGATTATTGGATTTCTCCAATCTCGATAGTTAAATTATGGAAATTAAAGTCCTCGCCAAGGCTCGGACTTAAAATTCCATTATTTAACTATCTCGATTGGAGAAATCCGATAATCCATTCGTACCAATGTAAGATACACATGTACTATATATCGCTGCTACAGTGAAAAGGTGCTCCTATGACACAGAAAAGTTTAATACCCTGTTAGGTTACAATAAAAGTTGTTTGTCTACAAGTGGTCAGGGGCCTCGGTGGCCGAGTGGTCAAGGTAGTTCGTCTACAATTGATCACGTGGTCTGTCAACACTGAGATTGCGGGTTCCATTCTCAATGCAGGCAGGGTGTACTCGACTCCAATCTTAATTGACAAGAATTGCCAGTTTTCCTACCGCAGGTCGGGGGTTCTCTCCGGGTACTCCGGCTTCCTCTCCCAATAAAAACTGGACGCCATGAAATAGCTGAAAAATTGCTGAAAGTGGCGTTAAAACACCATTCAAACAATCTATAAGTGGTCGCCTTTTTTACTGTCGGATTAAACTTTCAATTCACTGCCTCAATAAATAAAGCCGGAGAAGGATGTTTTTCAATTAAAAAATAACTTCATGTTAAGTTTTGGCTGCAGAGAAAACCAAATTTTGACAGAGCGACCAGTGTATTATCCATAATAAAAGTAATTATACATAAGTTATTCTTTATTTGTTTCTCTGTTTTAATGTATGCAACTGTCGAGACATGCTACACGTAGTTGTACCTGCACTTGTGTGTAATAAGTTTATCTAAAGTAAAGACATAAAAAGGCAGAACAAAACTGAATGTTTACATTTTTAAATTTAACATTCAACAAAGCATTTGGTTATAAAAGATAGTCCCTAACATCACACGTATTTAATTATGACGTTATATTTCATTTGAAGAATGAGTGCCATTCACTGACTCATTTGTTATACCATTCATTGTGACGTAAAAAAGTAGGTCCGACAAAAGTACATCTGGTATCAAATGTATGGACGATACAAATTGTTGTATCACAAATATTGTATCAATCGCTTATTTTTCATATTTTGAAAAAAAATAAATTCTTTAATTTTAGATAATTATACAAGTTATTCTTTCCTTGTTCTTCTGTTTTTATTTCTAAAGTCATTAGGTTTGTAGTTGTATACCAAAACAATTATTGCCTGCAGGTAAGGTTAAAATCAAAATTTGTTTTAACTGTGATATTGTTTCCCATCTTGCCTTAAACCTCGGAGTAACAACATATCTCGGGTTTAACTAACCTTCCAAATGGCTACTTAAAAAGAAAGAGGTGTGGATTGTAAGATATTGAACTGAGTCAGCTTTTTAAAAATTTTATTTTTTGACAGTAATATGAACATATATCATACAAAGAAAAAATTGACCAATCGCAATCTTAGTTCAACCACTCAGCAGCTCCTGCTAATCTTGACGCACGCTCTCGAAGACAAGTTAGTAAATTAATATGACTACAATGTCAGTTTGTAAGCTACTAAGAATATGCAATCGTATTCGAGACACGGGCGATTTCTGCACAGGCGTGAGGCAGTTATAACAAGAAACATTTGAATTTTATTGATGCAGCATGTTTATAATCAACAAATAAATCTCTTTCACGATTCTTTTTTTTTGTTGAAAGTATAATGACTAGTTACAAAATACTGTATTGAATAGTAATTTTCTTCTGGGTATATTTATTAATGGTATTTACACACAGGTAAACCCAGACAAATGTACACTCCATTAGAAGCTGGACTTTGTACTCTCGTTTGACGTCATTTCGTTTCTTGCAAATTGTTAAATATTATTCACAGCTAAATTTCGTTAATTGTTTTCAATTCGACGCAGAATCTAGGCCTGATGGGGTTTCTTGTTTTGATTTCTGCTTTATATAAGCAACCACAGTATCGTCAGTGTTGGTATTTTTATTAGTGCAGCATTGGAATAGTTGCTTCAAACGTTTCATAAATAGTTTGTTGAAAACGCAATAAATAATCACATTAATGGCAGAATTAAGCATCAGCATGAAGTCCGTTAGTTGTCGGAGACTATGGGAAAGATAATCAGTATGAAAATGTCCAAATCTGTCCCATGTCGATAAAATGGTGTCCGGTAAGTAACAAAACACAAACACAGCAACCACTAAAAGTAATATTATACTTATTCGTCTTCTGCCGCTTTTTAAACGAGTTTTTTGGAAGCGAAACAAAATGCAGCTGCTAAAAGTAGAAAGTATAACGGTTGGTATATAAGATCGAAATATATGGAAAAACCAGTTAAAGTTCTCCGCAAAAGTATTATGTTCCCACAAATATGAAAGTACTATAGTCGTTTCTGAGCTATTGCTACTGTGATAGGTCATGGTTTCATACTTTAACCCATATGGAATTGATACAGCCATTGACACAATAGCAATTATCAATGAAACGGTCACAGCCCGATTGACTGTGCATATTTGTTTTGCTTTATTTGCGTGGCATACTGCAATGTATCTTTCAGTTGCTAAGGCAACAACTATCCAAGCACTGCATGCTGACGTCGCATTAAATATATATAGTGTATATGGATAAACAATCGCAAACATGTTTACGCTACTCGAAATCTCTCCAAATCTTTCTATCAAAAAGCACAGAAAGTATAAAAAATTATTGAGGATTTTTATTAAATCCGATACTGTAAGACTACAGAGAAATACGGTCGTTGATGATCGCATTTCTTTTCTGAACAAGATAATGCATGCTATAATGTTTGCTGGGAGACCTAGAAGACATACGAGTGGGTTCAAAATTAAGCTTATTATGTTAATATGTAGAAAAAAATCGAAGAAGGCAGGATTATATACGGTTAAATTAATACCACTGCCATTTAGAAAATCAGTATCAAGACCCATGCAGTCTGGACAAAATCCGGTAGTATTTATTTCAGTGTTTCTCATGGTGTCGCTGCTTATTCTATGTAGTTTAGACCAGCTTCTATGAAAGTCGCATAACACAGCAGTTGCTTACGTGTTGGCTCTCACCTACATCCCAATAAGAAGTTCTGTAAACAAATATAATATTCGTAAGTTAAAATGTATATATACTGCTACAAAATATATTAAAATTATAGCGTAATTATTTATAAACACTTTTACAAACATGTACTTATCTCGAGCATATTCACTATCACAGTATGATCTTAAGTATTTGGTATCAGTGTTTTGTTTTAATTTTTTTCATTGTTTCACAAAATGTTTCTTTTGTATATTTTATTTTAAATATGCATTTATTTGATTTAGATACCAGATAAAAATATTATTTTGTAATGATTCAAACCTTTAACTCCGGTACTCAGTACAACTTGATTTTTTTTATTTTAGTAATCCAAACTGCAAACTTCGAATCAAATCATACATCACTTTGTGCTACTTCGGCGATTTTATAAACTTGTAGATTTTTTTAATCGTATTTAGAATCATTATAATACATAACAAACAAGAAATGTTGATTACATAAATGATTAACCGAAAAAAACTTACTTTCAACAAATATTGCTGTCCATGGCAAAACTTTACTGTCTGTGGAAATGTACAAGACAATTTTCTTATATATTTATTAAAAAACAAAAACGTTTAACGTAAAGAACCAATCAAAATGGTTGACTTTCTTTATTTGAACTTTAGATGCGCAGATGGTAAAACGTGTGTATAAAATACACGCGTATAGATATTTCCCGATTTGTGTCATCACCGTGACATATTTGCTATACAGTTAGGTATATATTCATAATAAATAGGAACACATGAAACAATATTTTGTTGGTAGAATTTCGTGCATTCAGTGTTAGGAACATTATTGTGTCATTAATTGGACATTTTAAACGTAGTTTTTAATAAGACAACCATCCAAATAATTTTAAATTTAATTAAATTATTTGAATTTCATCATTCTGTAGACACATATTTGTTTCTGTTGGTTTTGCAAATAATTTTTTGAGTTAAAATTAAAGCACCATGTCAATTAGATTAACCTGTAAAGATTTTGTTAACGAGAAACTCGCATTAAATATTATTATTAGAATGAGTTTTCTTATGTGTTTTCTTTGTTGAAATTGCATTTTTAAGCTGTCAAGAAAAGGCACCATATAAAGCAACAGAACGTTTTTGCGCACACACACATTCCCCCCACACACCCACAAACACACCTACAACCGAAGAAAAGTTGAAAAAATTGCAGATGAAATAACGTGTCTTCGCATAGAGTTAAGAAATAAAAATTCATGAGGGGTATGATGTTGTACTCATTAACACATGAGCCGGGCTTTTATATTCGATTATTTTTTACCGAGCGAGTTACGATAGTGAGGAAGAAAGATGAACATAGAGGCCCAGCCCATGTGTAAATGAGAACAAAATTATACACAGAATGAATTATTACAATTCTAATACGACAAAAGTCTGTTGTTTTTATTCAAGTGATAGTATAGGCCATGATTTTCTTGCCACCATTTTCATGACGACAAATTTTGATTAAGAAATCATTTCAAGTTTGCAATGTATGGTGGACAAAATGACACTTTAACAGAACTTCAAAATTCATCCATTATTATTATATGAATAGAATTTGTGGTGTTTTTGATTGGTCTAAAATAACTTGCGGGTCACAATAAATCGCAACAGTGCTAAAATTACATCAAATGTGTGTACGCTGCACGAGCGAAATCCGATATCGACCTTGTTTTTATGTTTTAGCCAATCAGAATAGCCGTCTTAATAAATTCATTTGTCCAATCAAATCGAAAGTATTAGTTGTATTATACATTCATTGGCGTCTGCTACACATACATCGTGCGTGTCAACAACAAATGGGAGACGATCAGTCTTCGGAGTAAATGACTCTCTGTTACTTGATTGGGTGGTTTACTAAATCTAAAAAATATATTTGTCATTTCATTGGTTTACGTCAGGATCGCACTAGTACGTGTACTGAAATTTCGATATATTCTTAGGTTAAATCGGGGTTGCAATCAGTATTTTAGTGTAGTAATGTTACGTTCCACATATTGACTTCTATATTTCAATCAGAACAAGTATAAGATAAACACTGTACCAAAATCTCCCTATTTATAAAGCTGTTTTGGAAAAAATAATATGTACTTTATCTTTATTTTCGTTAAATCAGTATTTTAGTGTAGTAATGTTACGTTCCACATATTGAATTCAATTTCATTCAATGCATTGGTCAATGAAAAATTAAAAGGTAAACATTGTACCAAAATCTCCCTACCATTTAAAGCTGTTTGGGTTAGGCAAAAATTATATGTTCAGTATCTTTATTTTCGTTCTGACATTGATGCAAATTTAACAAAACATATTTTTACTGCTCATTTTGAACATTCGTTTAGGGAGTCAACTTTTGTTTAATTATTTTTTAAAAAGCACGTGTGAAGTGACGACATGCATTTAAATCTCTCAAGCAGCATTGGATAATAGTTTAGCGTATGTATATCTATCCTACATATAAATTACAAAAAACAGATTCTTTAATAAATCCATAAAATTTGTAATGCAGCTAAGAGACGGTTAGCTTTTTAGAAAAGCTAAACTTGTTTATACTCATCTCAATGTTTGAAACTTGAATTTCAGGATTATCAGCAAATTTATATCAAAGTGCAGTATTAAATTAAAAAAATTAAGGGTAACTAGCATTACAACAATTACAAAATGTAATCAAATGCTCCAGTAGAAAAGACATCCTCTGTTTTTTCTGATCAAGGGAGATAGTGGATTTATTAATGTAATAAAACAATCAATGATTTTGATATACGGTCGCAATCAGGATACATCAGCCCTAAAAATGTATATTCACCTTGCCTAGCGGCTCGGTAAATATGTCATTTTCTCTGGCTTATAAATCTTGATAGCGACCTATATTAAAGCCATTAGTTGTATAATATTGTGATATAGTATAACCTCTTTTGACGTTATCGAATTGCACGTGTGTAAAGTGTGGATATAAGATTATAAGGACGTCATATTAGAATATACGTTTGACAACGGATACTTGGTCTTAGTTGGTTTAAAGGGCACTGAAATGGTATTAATAGTACTTTTGTACCAGTGTAAACCTGATTTTACCTGAATATTCCAGCTATTAGAATCTATACACGTCATATTTGTTTGAGTGTCCTGAATTCAATATAACACTGTAAGTCATTTTAATCACTGTTAATTCAAGATCAATCGAACTTCACAAAAATAAAAGAACACAGAGTACATTTAAAGGAAGGGTATGCAAAACAAATATCTGAAAAACATGTTCAAAGAGCTACATTTAGAAGGATTCACGGTCCTTATATGCATGTCCCGTTATTGATACATTTGAATCAGAAGACTATGCTCAAGATAAAGTCAAAACCACTGCTGAAATTTGCGGGAAATTATTATTTAACTTTTATTTACATCACAATGGTGTTTTGCTTTGAATTACGTTACTCTTAGCATCTTTAACAAATTTCACTAAATTTTAAATACAAAACCAAATATAAATATGATCCTACGACTTGTTTATTTAATTTTGTCTGTAATCTAAACAAAAATGGCGTACATTTGGTTTACTAGTACTTTGTCTTATTTAAATCTAACTTCCATTTTGCACTATAAGATTTGAAATTTCCAAGCATGTGTATTAAATATATATACATAAACACTTTAATTTAAGTATTTTCAAAAAGCTATTATTAAAAGTTCGATTACAGAAAATGTTTTAAATATCAATCCATAATACAAAATATCATTTAACGACTTTAAGAATTATTTACCGAAGCCAAAAACATTTCTATAGTTATGCGACAGTGTTACCTACAACATAAAACTTACTATAACAGCTAAACTGAGCTTCAGAAGCAAACTTTCATATTAAAACAGGAGAAATGCAAACCCAGCAGCTTGCCACATCGTCGTTGTCGAAAACGTTTAATATATACCTGATGTAACATTCATTTTGTAACTAAAAGTGATGGTAAACTCATTAGATTTCATGCATGCATCTTACTTACATTAATGTAAAATAATAACGTAAAGACTAGTATGTTATCTTATTGCTAGTAATTTCACTGTTTTCTGCATCTATTTAGAATACAATAATATTTAAATATAATTTACGTATAGTACAAAGATGACAAAATTACAAGTAATTTGGCAAGTAATAATGTGTTTAAAAGGTTAGAAAACTGTATAAAATTCAACAGACATGTACATGACAGTTCAAAAGAAAAATTCAACATTTTCACAATATATAAACTCTGAAAGCTTATTCGGGTCATTTATGAGGGTGAAAACAAATATATAAATCGTGGCCACGAATTAGTAAATCGTGGCCACGAATGAGTAAATCGTGGCCACGAATGAGTAAATCGTGGCCACGAATGAGTAAATCGTGGCCACGAATGAGTAAATCGTGGCCACGAATGAGTATATCGTGGCCACGAATAAGTAATCCGTGGCCACCAATCAGTTAATCGTGGCCACGAATTAGTATCTCGTGGCCACGAATTAGTATATCGTGGCAATATTTGTATTAGTTGATCGTGGCTACGATTAACTAATTCGTGGCAACGATATATTAATTCGTGGCCACGATTTACTAATTCGTAGCCACGATATACTAATTCGTGGCAACGATATATTAATTCGTGGCCACGATTTACTAATTCGTGGCCACGATATACTAATTCGTGGCCACGGTTTATATTTTTTTTCATCCTCATAAATGACCCGAATAAGCTTTCATAATAAACGATCTCTGCGGCATGAAAAATAAATACATTTTATACATAGTTTAAAGCCCACTTTTAAATGGGGATTCATATTGCTAACAGTTATAATAACAGTAACTCATTTATTTAATTTTTTAAATATAATTTTATGTAAACGCAATATTTTGTTTTCGAAACGTTAAAAACGTATTTTTGTCGAAAATTTAAACAGATTTTTCATCATCCTTGTATCATACGTTTATTGATACCTAAAGAGCTGCAGAAAGCATTGTTGATACCAGCGATGCAAAATAATATATATTTTTTTCATAATAATCCTCGGCCCCGGTGACCGAGTGGCTAAGGTAGTTCGTCTGATCAGGTGGTCTGTCAACACTGAGATTGAGGGTTCGAGCCTCAATGCGGGCAGGATGTATTCGACTCCCAACAAGGCTTGCCAATTTTCCTACCAAATACCGGGGATTTTCTCCAGGTACTCCGGATTCCTCCCCAATAAAAACTGATATAACCGAGAAATTGCTGAAAGTGGCTTTACACAACATTCAAAGAAAAATAAAGAAAAATAACTTTTTTTAAGTTTTATGATATTTTTCAAGACAATGTTTGAAACCAGAAACTGCATTGAAAATCAAAGATACTTACTCTTCCTAATTTGATATTCTAAAAAGGGTGTTAGAAAAAGTGACAAAATTAGTCCTACTCTTTATAAATTTTAATAACTGCATCTTCTAATCCACATCAGTTAATAAGCTCTTTTATGCAGATTATATAATAATACTTTCAAAAATTAAAGAAGGAATTTTAAATTGTTAATTAAAATAACATATCTTAATATTGTGACAATTATTTGGTGTCTGTTATATGTCGAAACGGAAATTTAAATTCTATTATAAATGACCTTTCAAACAAATAATTTAAAGTCTTGTTCTCTCTTTTTATTCTCCACATTCGTTAATTGTTGTAAAAACCAGTTTGAACAGATTCAACATTGTCACGATAAACCCAATTTAGGATTGAAAACAACTGCTTTCTATAAGAAAATGCGTGTAGAATTGAACGAAATTCACATTAAAATTAGTACGATGCAGTCATTTTTTTCATACACACTGATAACGTCAACCATTTTTTGACGGAATCCATTAAATTATGTAAAAATTTGCACAATAATTGGTGTATATATACAGTTGGTTTATATATTCCACGGATAAAATGCCACTATTTTTTATTTGGACCTTATGTCTACTTGTAGAGGTATTAGTGAAGCATAGAAGTGAAGAAAAACATAAAATCATTTTATAATAATCACTACGATATATATTGTAAAGATTTTCTATTAAAATGACCAGACGAAATTATTTATTTATTAACATGATAAGCATGATTTTAAGAAAGAGTCTATTTCCCCAATTTTGATAACAGAAAAATCATCGTTAAATTTAGACTATCAGACAAACAGAATGAGGACATTACAAACAAAGGTACCAAGAAGCCAAAGGATATGTAAAATCCAAAAATCAAATAGATAATTTAATTTAAACATATTTATTCATAAATTCAATAATGAAATACAGTATAATGAATTACAAAATATCTAGACAGGATCTGGTAACAAGCACTTAGCTTTTGTCAAAACCATTTCCTGAAATATAACTCACAATAGTATTACATACACATTTCTGCATACTCTTAACATGTTAATTTTTAAAAGTGAAAATTTTCTATCATTGATTTTTTATTCAAATGAAATAAATTATTAAGATCAAAGGAGAATACATAAGTAATGATAAAATGTGGGAAAGATTAAAGGGAAAAAAGTGTACAATAATAATAATAATAGTAAGAATAATTATAACAATAATCATGTCAAAACTAGAATGGGGGAAAGTGCTATGAAAAAAAATAATAGGGACAAAAGATATATATGTATTAAAAAGATATCGATGCCTCTATTAGACGTTTTGCTGATGATACAAGTATTTATTTAATAGTCGATAACCCTCGTGAATCAGCAGAGATTTTAAACAGAGACCTCGATAAAATCCATACTTGGTCTAAAAGATGGCTGGTTAACTAAAACCCACAAAAAACTGAGACCATGACTATCTCCAGAAAGGCAATCACATCTGTGCAACCTCCACTACTGATGAATCAACACATATTACAAGAAGTAGATAATCATAAACATTTAGGTATAATTCTAACAAGTAACGGTACGTGGCACAAACAAATTGAATACATTGTAAATAAAGCCTATGCTCGTATTAATATTATTAGAAAAATACGATTTACTGTAGATAGATATACTTTAGAAAAAATATACATGTCGTTCATTAGACCTATTTTGGAGTACGGTGATGTCATTTGGCACAATCAAAATTTATCCCTTAGCAAAAAATTAGAAGACGTTCAGTTAGAAGCTGCTAGAATTGTTACTGGAGGAACAAAACTGCTATTGAAAAGTTATATGAAGAAACTGGGTGGGAAAAACTTTCAGATAGAAGGGATGGGCACAGACTGATACTTTTGCACAAGTTAGTTAGAAGGGAAGTTCCAAATTATCTTCAAGAGATCTTACCAAATCTAGTAGCAGAACAACACGGTTACAGCACCAGACAGTCCCGGAACTTAGCGGAGCTACGAACACGTACTAATCTTTATTCTGATTATTTTCTACCCTAAACAGTAAAGTTATGGAATAAGTTGCCAAATGACGTCAAAAACTCTAGGTCTTTACATTCGTTTAAGGCTAATATCAAAGTACACAACAAAATGTCCTATATATTACTATGTTGGGTCAAGAATTGGTCAAATATTACATTGTAGATTAAGAATGGGCTGTAGTTCCTTAAATCAACATCTCTTTTCTCGAAATTTAGTTCAGACACCCAACTGAACATGCGGTTCTATAGAATCAGTTTCACATTATCTACTTTTTTTGTTATAAATATACACATCTGCGTCAGCAAACTATTTTCAGTCTCGATCTTCCTATTGCAATAGATTTAAACTTATTGTTATATGGATCATTTCTAGTAGACGATGAACAAAACATGAACATTTTAATGACAGTTTAGAAGTTCATCATAAACAGCAAACGATTCAACTCGTAGAATAATTCCTTGCAAATAGATAATGAAATCCTGTGTAGATTCAAATGTCCAATTCAGGGTTTAAATGGATTAATGGATTTACTAAAATGTATCAAAGACAATAATTAAATCTTTTTTTTAACGAAAACTAAGCATACTTAATTAAGAAATATTATGTTAGAGTTATATCATTATTTTTCTTTTTTGAAGTTTTACTGAGAATTCAAATTTTCTAAAAGTTCTAGAACAATGCCGTGTTAAAATCATAAGTATATACAACATTCTAGATATGAATGCATTATAAATAAAACAACATGTACTTAATCCTAATTAGTTTTTTTATAATCATAGTATTGTTTAAGGGTTGTTGTACAATAATGTCATATACAAATACAAATACTCTAGAAATTGTTTTTCTGCGTATTTAGGAATTAAGATTGTTTACTTTCCTAGCAGCTCTAATGAGATCCCCACAAATTGGTAAACTACACAGTCCGATCCAAGCCTACGCGTATCTAAAATAAAGGATGTATGAGTTTAAATAAACAGGTGAAAAGGTCACCGTGTTATTGTGTACTCTTTGGTAATGTCACGTTGTTACTGTATATTTGTTGATAAGGTCAGCTTGTTATTTAATGTTCTTTGTAGAATTGTATTTAGTGTGAATACAATGTTTTATTTTAGTATGGCTCTTGTTAAAATATATTTTTTTCTTGTGTGTTTCTATATAAATGTGGCAAGATTGTTTGAACCACCTAAATCAAAATTAACAATACTTGTAACAATAGAAGAATGCTTTTCTTTCCTAATTTGTGATTTGGGCCTATATGGTTTTCAAGTTTTTCACCATGTATATATTTTATTTATTTTTAAAAGCGTTCTGGGCACAACTTTAATCTTTAATGTTAAAAACGTTTATACCAGACCCAAAAGTACAAACCATATACATTTTGCCAACCTAATTATTTTTTCTTCGTTTAAATTGTCGTCCTACATATGTGATAACGAGAGACATCAGTAAATGTATGATTTTCAATGAATATTTTTCAGCGATTTCTCTAATAAATTACATAAATGTAAAAATTTCTAACTTTTATTATAGAACCAAAAATTACATTGAGATAATCTCCATAGAAACGAGTGAAATAAAGCTTCGGGTCCAGACATAGTTAGCCACAAAATGTTGAAACTTTGTCCAGAAAAATAGCAATTCCTTTGCAAATATTGTTTAATAGATCTCTACAGCAGTGCAAGTTTCTCTCCGATTAGCTGTGTTGGTAAGGTCATTGAATGAATCATATTTAAACATGTTTATAATCATCTAGTCTCAAATACTTTGATATATAAATACCAATCAGGGTTTTTACCCAAATATTCTACTGTTCATCAGTTACTTAAAATGGAATCGAGGGAAATAAACTGTGTTGTATTTAGCGATTTCTCAAAAGCATTCGATACATGATGAAGTTTTTAGTAAAATTACACGCCTATAGTATTATAAATAATGTGCTACGTTGGTTTAAAATCAAGGAAACAAAAAATTGTCACTAATACTGCATCGTTATCCTTATGTGGTATATCTTCGGGTGTACTACAAGGATCTGTATTAGGGCCCTTGCTATTTATCACTTATATTAATGATATTGCCGAAAAATAAACCTCATTATGTAGGTTATTTGCAGATGACACTTCGTTTAACTACTCAGATCAAGGTCAAGAATAAATCAGGACTGTCATTGATCGAGATCTTAGGGAGTTGGATGAATGGTCAAAGCGTTTGCACATGTCATTTAATCCTGATAAAACTGAAATCATGGTTTTTTTCAAGTGCTGAAATCCCTTACATTACATTTACATTGAATAACTTCACAATCCCGATTGTCAAATGTCATAAACTAGGGTTACATGTGCATTTAGTAATGATGCTAAATGGAATACGCATATTGATACAATTATAAGAAATGTTAAGAACCATTATATCAACTGAGTCGAAACAATTTAGAAAAACTCTTCCTTACTTATATAAGACCGTTATTTGAATACACGTAATAGGTCTGGGATAATTGTGGTGATGGCAATGCTTCTAAACTGGAACAACTCCAGTCAGCATTGTAACAGGATTGCCTATATTTACCAAATTAGAAACATTATATACCGCAATTGGTTGGGAATCTTTTGATGACATAATATTACCATACTTTAGACTTTACCTCACATCTCAATCATTATTACCGATACGATTAGGCAATGGAATAAAATTGATCCGAATATAAGAAATGTAAACTCTTTTTTGTCCTTTAAAAATGCTTTAAGGAGAGATTCTGTTTTGCGGAAGTCCCAATACACTATGCATATGGTCCCCGAAAACAAAAAAAACATAATACTAACACAACTAGGATGCTCAGCATCCTTTCTTAATTACGATTTATTTAGATCAAAACTTATTTCAAATCCATCGTATTTATGCGGTTCTCGTATTGAAGATGCAAACCACTTTTTCTTTGAATGTTTAATATATAACAACCAAATAGTAGAGCTTATTGCAAGTCTTAGATGGCTACCAATTTGAAATAACATTGAATTACACACGCTTACCTGTGGTAATATAGAACTTTTTTATGAACAAAATATAAATATTTTTCGAGAAGTGTTTGAATATGTTAAGAGATCCAAAAGATTTTTAATTGTTTGATGTAGTGATAAGAGTCAAACCGAAACATCTTCAGCCACTGTTGATTTTGACATTGATTTTTATTCTTATGTAATTATTTTCTATGTTTGTTCATTTGAAATTGTGTAAACGTTCTTTTATCTTGTGATATACTTTGTTCTAGTATATGTATATACGTGTAATGCGGAGAGGACTTTATAAGTATGTATTTGTTATTAACAATTAAAATATGTTTAAATAAAAATGTCGTACTAAACATGTCGGACCACACATGTGATAGCGAGAGACATGTTTACATCTAATATCTAAACTCCAAAGCTCACAGGACAATGAAATTTAATTAATTCTATCTAAAAGTTCAGAAGTTCTAGATTTAGTATTATAAAAATCTTTTTCGTTTAGTAATAATTTGTTTAGTACTTATTTTAATGTAATGTCTCCAGAAGATCTATGGTCGATCACGATAACTGAATTGATCGTTATGGGAAATCTATCAAACACAGTCGTACATTTTCGGTGAGTCATAGGTAGTTTTTTCTATTCCTGGATTTGACAGGACAATTAGTAACTCGAAGGATGTCTCATTAGAGGCATGCACTGCCTACTCTTCCGGAGCACCGGTACCAGAGTGCACTCATTGTTTTTATTGGGTTCGGTTTACTCTCTTTCTGTTTGTTTTTGTTTTTGGTTTTTGTGTTGCGCTGTCTATGTTTGTCCACATTCAGATTTGTAAATGTCCCTTGACTTTTTGGTTTTCTTTTATATTTTTCTTAAGTGTAGAAAAGCATAGTAACTGTTAAATTTTTCTGTATTTTCAGTATTAGCATTGTAAAATTATGTATTGTTTTTTTGATTTTGTCACAGCAAAGAAACCCCGGGAATTTCTGAACTACAATCAGGTCTGTTATAAGTATAGCCCGTAAGACAAATAAGCTAAAAGCGCCTAATATCTGGGATGAAACCAGGTTCGACACTTTTAACACGTGAATAAATAATAATAAAAATAAACATGGCAATGAAATATATAATTCACGTGCCTTGTGAATGTTCCTGCCATAGATTAAAACAAATGAAGCTAATAATAACACGTGATCAAACGTGGAACTGTTAGACAAAAAATGCAACATAAAGAATTTTAATTGCCAGTGGCTTTTGGTTGTTGGTTCTCGAGATTGTCAGTTCCTTAGTGTTCTGTATTTTGTTATTAGCTTTATTCATTGTATATATACTTTTTTATTTATTAAATATATAACATATTTGTCCATGTTTAGATCAATACAACACCAACAATGTGAAATGTAAGAATTTACACAAATCACTCCATTTAAAGAAGAAACAAAAAAAAACAGTGAAAAAGGGTAAACCAACTTGAATTCAGATATGGGAACAAATACTATCAAGAAAAATGATGTGCGTAGATCCAATACAACATCAACAATGTTAGATGTAAGAATTGACACAAAACACTCTATATAAAGAAGGAGCAAAAACAGATAAATGCGGAAAACCAACTTGAATTCAGATATTTGAGCAAATACTATCAATAACAATGATGTGTGTAGATCCTAAATATTTATTACGCTATATAAAATCTCAATAAAATTTTCATACGCTTAAAAACATAAAAACTAACTAGTTTAGCTTATATCTAGGGAATGTAGCACGCACAATACATACTTGTCAAAACACAAACACTTTAATAAGATTTAATGGCATCAGTCCAAATAATGCAAAAGGTGGGTATGGTTATCTAAAAGCAGAAAGATACTAACAACATTGGCACTGTTGATATTAAACTACAATAAAATTATAATGCACATTTGTTTACGGAAAATGTTAATGTTTATCAGGGTCATATCAATTCAAAATTATATACACAGTAACATGACAAATATAAAAAATAAAGTTGTTCATTTTCATTTGCTGCAGGACATTGGAGTACTGAACAATAGTTTTTATTGTATAATATATTGTTTTAGTTATAATTATTCGTTCGTGATTATCTTCTGTTTTTCTAAGCCTCAAAGCATCGTGCAATATCTGAAAATTGTTTATCTAGTCATTATTGATTTGTTTGTTTGTTTGAATTGTGTTTTAAGCTTTCAGCAATTTTTCAGCTATATCATGGCGTCCAGTTTTTATTGCGGGAGGAAGCCGGAGTACCCGGAGAGAACCCCCGACCAATTAAAGTTGGGTCGAGTACACCCTGCCTGCAGTGAGAATCTAACCCGCAATCTCAGTGTTGACAGACCACGTGATCAATAGTAGACGAACTACCTTAACAACACGGCCACCGCGGCCATAGTCATTATTGAAAATTATTTTCTGAACTTAAACTAACCAGCAACTTCTGTGTTGACAGTAATGAACAATGTACGTCTATTTATTGTTTTGACTAATAACTTAATCAAAACTTAAAATTACCTTTCTATTTCGGTAGTTTTGACGTAATAGAAAATTAGTGTCTCCTATTTGTTCCCTAATAAATATTATCACTATTTCAACACTCCCCATTATTTAAGAAACACGTCATGTGTATGAATAAAAAAGGTCTTAATCTGTAGCTAACAGTTTTAAATATTGCAATATGAATATAAAGCGTCATGTGATGACGTCACAGAAATGTCATACAATTGCTCGTTTCATAGATTGTTTTAAACACAACATTATTTTTTACAAAAAAATGACAGATTGTTTATTGATTTAAAAAAAAAATCAAAATTCACTTTATGACGGTACTAGCTTCTGGAATAAAAAAATAATATCAGCTTTAAGCAGACTTTGATCACGTGATGCAGAGCGCTGTAGAGCTCACCGGTACCAGCTGAGGTCGCTATAACAAAGAAATATCAAAAGTTAATCTAATAGAAAACATTGACAATATTTTTAACATGCATTTAACTTGTATACTGTATGTAGTACCAATTTCAAATTCTGTTTAACCCTACAACGACTAAACAGAACTTTATTGTTTTCATTTGCCAATAGCATTCATTATCTATGGTAGAATGATGTAAAACAAGACAAACTTCTAAAATGCTAATATGAGAACGCGAAAACAAATTTGCCACACGAACATAAAGAAAAGAATGGAATAAAAATCATTGTTACAAAAATAAGCAACAACAAAAAAGGAGTAATGACCTAATGTTATTGGATGTGTCAAATTTGTCATAAAAGTTAAATACTTACAAGTGATTTACTTTCACCTAAGAAAAAAGATTTTATGCAATATTCTGATTTGCAACTAATGGTCTACCTTAATGATGTGTTCGGTTATATTCCTGTTGGCGGTACTTTTAATTCACAGAGATGTAAAATATTTTTTAAATGTTTAACTTATCGAACTTACTCTTGTGAGTAAAATGACTTCATTTCTATATCAAAACATGAAATTTAACTGGGAATATTTTCTCTTGAGTAAAAACAGGTAAACACATTTTTAAAGAGAGATCCCCATTTCGGTTTCTTTGTTGAAATAGGTACGAACTAAATTACTCAATTGTATTACTATGAATTGTCAGATTTTTTTTTTCAGTACATTTCTCTCATTAATCAGTGCGGCCCTTTACGAGGCATGTAGATTGCACACCGAATACAGTATTTAAATCAAGAGTTCCTTATTTGTTTGTTGAAAAAACAATTTTTAAAATTTAATTCATTTCCAAACCTTTTGTAATAAGATTGTTTTATTGACCACTCCAATAATGATCTTCCTGTAAAGGTGTATAATTTGAACAGCGCGGTGTCTACATGTTTACATTAAATAATGATCTTTCAGTGAGAGCTGTTATAAACTGACTAGCTATTGTTAACGTTAAATTAACAGGCTAGAAACTACTTTAAGACTGATACAGAAACCTGAAAATGTTTGACATTTATGAACTTTTAATGTACAGTGTCAGTTTTACAAATACTTTTAATATATTTTTTATCTGAAAATGATTGATAAATTTGTTAGTTGCTTCAATTTCGATCAAACAAAATTTCAGCCATTTTAAGAAAAGAACAAGTTTACATCTATTCGAGATACTAGATGAACCAAATGGCAAACATTTTTCCTCGCCACCTAGAAAAGTATGGAATTGTATGAAGGGTGAAAATTTAGCAACACCAAATACTGTTAGCGAATTTATCTTAAAACATATGTGTTTGTTTGTTTGAATGGTGTTTTAACGCCACTTTCAGCAATTTTTCAGCTATTTCATGGCGTCCAGTTTTTATTGGGAGAGGAAGTCGGAGTACCCGGAGAGAACCCCCGACCTGCGGTAGGAAAACTGGCAATCCTTGTCAATTAAGATTGGAGTCGAGTACACCCTGCCTGCAGTGAGAATCGAACCCACAATCTCAGTGTTGACAGACCACGTGATCAATAGTAGACGAACTACCTTGACCACTCGGCCACCGAGGCCCTCTAAAACATATTGAAACATCTTATAATCTTACAAGAGCTTATTTTCTGATATGACGTTTTTTTATCGTCAAATTACATATGTTCTCTGATATAGCCACCTTGACACCAAGTTTGCTAAATCTCTAGCGTCCTCTAAAAATTGTCCGAAAACCTATAGTAACTATGTTATATTGTGTAAGACCACAATAAAGACAAACAACTGCTGTCTATGTATACAAGTACACATTCTACAGATATTTATCTAATGATTTACATAAAAGTTTTTTACCATCGTTCAACATTAACTCGAAGCTATCATTAAACATCGAATTAAAAAAATCAATGCAATCAACGAACATGTTCCATCTTCATAAAACTTCTTAAGTTAAAATATTCCTCGTATCCTTACAAAACCAGTTAATGTAGAAAATATTTCTTGTTTTTCTCTTTGTTTTTTTACCATGTTAGTTTGCTTGTTTTTTATCAGCTGTAAGAAACCACGACCATTACCTCTTTGAACATAGGTTCGTTAAATAATATGCCAAAATATATACCAAAACACAAGTGGGTTAGTTGACTATCGGGTATAAAATTGCGTTCGACCTTTGAACATTTCGATAAACAAAATACGTCCACGAGGACACGTGCACATAACAAGAAACGCGTAGGATGTGTCATGTGTCAGTTAGCTGTTTGAGCAATTTATACATTAAAACAGTTACCTTGTAATTGTAAATACTTCCAAGCAGAGATGCGCGCAGATTGTTTTGTATGATATTTCGTTCAATGAGCACAAGCAAAGTTAACAGTCTGTGTTAGGGTCCTCCAAATCTCATTCTGATCTGTCCGACTGTTTATAATTATAAAACAACAAAAACTCGCTCCAGTATTTTAAATCTAGAGTACAAGAGTGAATTCTCGTTTGTTTTTTATTATATTGTTTCAACAATTTTATTAACGCATTTAAATTGAAATATTTGGCTTGGTTAGGCAAGCAGCAAAACGTATACAAAGTAATATTGGTGCTGTATAAGTCTGAAGGAAATTAAAGACGTGAATAAAAAGCAGGAAACAAAAATGTTTAAAAAATACAAGTACGTGGTGAATTTCTTCATCGAATTGTGGTTAGCCAACTCATCTTAAAACACCTAATAATGCAACAAGAGATTCTAATATGACGTCTTATTATAGTCAAATTTTATATATTCTCTGATATAGCCAACTTAACACCAAGTTTGCTGAAATCTAAAACGTCTAATTTGTGACTGAAAACGTATATCTGTAATAATTGTTATTATTGTACAATATTGTTGTCTTTATACAAGACATACATGTTTGTTTACCTTTCGTTCTACATTAACTCAAAGATATCATTAATCAACGAACATTTTGCATTTTTATAACACTTTTGAAATTTATATATTCATATATGTTTTTGACATATATGTACTTTGGATGTACTGTGTGAGTTTAACAAATACTTTCAATTATATTTTTTATCTGAAAAAAGATTTATAAATGGATTGGTTACTTAAATTTTGAGCAAACAAAATTACAGCCTTTGCGGAAAATAAAATGTTCACATTTATTCGAGAGATAAGATGAACCAAATGGCAAACAACTTTCATCGCCAATACAAAAGTATGGAATTTTATGAAGGGTGAAAATTTAGCAACACCAAATACTGTTAGCCAATTCATCTTAAAACATCTTGAAACATCTAATAATCTTACAAGAGCTTATTTTCTGATATAACTTCTTTTTATCGTCAAATTATATATGTTCTCTGATATAGTCAACTTGACACCAAGTTTGCTAAATCTCTACCGTCTAAAAAGTGCCGGAAACCTATAGTAACTATGTTATATTGTTTAAGACCGTACTTAAGACAAACAACTGCTGTCTATACAAGTACACATTCTACAAATATTTGTTGTAAATGATTCACATAAAAGTTTGTATACCTTTGTGTTACATTAACTCGCAGCTCTCATTAACCCTCGAATATGTAATAAAAGAAATCAAAGCAATCACCGAACAGGTTACAGTTTCATAAAACTTCTTAAATTAAGATATTCCTCGTATCCTTACAAAACCAGTACATGTAGAAAATATTCCTGACTTTTTCTTAGTTTTTTACCATATAAGAGTGTGCTTGTATTTTTATCAGCTGTAAGAAATCACGCCCGTTTCCAATTTGAACATAGGATTCGTTAACTAATCAGCCAAAAATATATAAAAAGCAAAAAATACAAACAGGCTTATAATGCCTGTTAATGTCTAATATTAAAATGTTAAACACTCATACGAGTTGCCAAAATAATGATTTTATTTATTAATTTATTTTTTTAATAAATGCTTTCTAAACGTTTTTATATTATATTTTATGCAGTTTTTGACTATTAATTAGCGATTGTCGTCTGTTTTTCTAAACTCCCTTACTTAAAACAACAAATGGGATTGTGCTGAAAATAGAACATTATCTTAAAAATACAGTTTTGAACAGCTGTGCAATGTTTTACCAAAATCTGTTGACATGTTTTCACTTTATCATTTAGAAACGTCAACTGTTGATTAAAAATTAAATTTACCTTAGTCGAAAACTACAAATTGAATTGTGTTGAAAATTCAAATTTATCTTTGCCGTACTCAAAAACAACAAATGGTATTGTGCTGAAAATTGAATATATCTCTTTATTTTATAGTTCTTTATAGCTGTCAATGTTTTACTAAAATCTGTTGACATCTTTCAAGTCGGCTGTTTGTAGATCTAACATCATTTCCATTCATACATACATGGTAACCATGGAAGACACATTGAAATAATTTGTTTTTGGTGACAATATAGCAGACTAGACTGAAAACTGTGACTATGGATTATCACCGTATTTTAAAAGCGATTCTCGTTTTCCACAACAATAAATTATTACAGTGGTATTAAGTAAATAAAAAAGAACAACAAACTTTTAAAACCATATGATGAGCGCGGAAGAAAATTAGTTACAAGTAAAGGGAATTGAGAATAGTTTGGTATAAAAATTATTTATATCAAGGAAACAACAAAAGAGGATTAATGACATAATTTCATTAGATATGTCAGATTTATCATGATAATGAGATTCTGGAATGCATAGAATAGAACATATAACAAGATTAAAAAATACAGAATTTGTGATTGTTTTAAACGCTTCATTTTGCAATTTTCAGTCTAGATTTATTGGATAGGACATTTGAGTACCCAAAGAAAAGTCTGACCTTAAGCAGGAAAACTGGCAATCCTTATCAGTGAACATTAGAGTCGAGCAAACCCTGCCCAAAATGAGACTTGAACCCGCAAGATCAGTGTTGACATTCACGTGCTTTACTGTGCAATGTCGGCGTTTATTCGTTCTCTACTTCTAATTGCTCATACATCTAAAGATAGGTTGTAGTGCTACTAACTTATATACATGACAAAATGGAGCAAAATGCACGGAAGGGAATTTTTGGCTTTTTACTTTTCACCATACTTGATTATGTTTTATTCTAAATAATGTCGTCTTAAAAAAATTGGTAAATTTAGGTTTATTTTTTCAACAAAGTTTATGATTAAAAAATTGAATAATCTTACTAAAAAGCTTTTAGTTTTAATTACACATAAACATAAGCAAGCAGATGACGAGATTGGAGAAAACATCAGAAATTATTTATTGTGATGATTATTTTCAGTATTAATTGGTGCGGGTAAAACACTGTTAACAAAGTGGCACTGATTGTTATGAAAAGCAAAGTTTGACATACTTACCACTTGTTCTGAGATAAGGAGACCATATGACGTTTTCTAGCTGACAACATTTCCTTACTTCCTGTTACTTAAATGATACCAAAGATATCAAAGAATCCGCTTTATAATAGGAAAGGATTATAATGTGAGAAATATAGAGTAAATTTGAAATTAAACCATTGCTGTGTTTGTTGTTGGTAAAACATTTAATTAAAAGACTTTTAAAAAATATTTTTTTATATCCTTAAATACTTTGACCCTTCGAAACTCTCAAAGGAAAATATTTCGATATCAATTGGAATACAAATTCTAATATAAGTTAATATAAATGATCCCCCATGAATTATTCTTTAACAATTATCTCGCTACAATAACACCAAAGCTACCATTAGTCAACGAATATGTTTCATTTTAAGAAAACTTCTTATATTTAGATGGATTACTCGTATCCTTATAAAATGTACATTTTGTTTTTGTTTTTCTCTTTGCTTTTTACCATGTTAGTGTGCGCGGTTTTTTTTTGTCAGCTGTAAGAAATCACGACAATTTCCAACTGGAATATATGGTTCGTTAAACAATCGGCAAAAATATATCCGAAAGACAAGCAGGTTGAAAAATGCAGTTGAATATCTGAAATAAAAGAATATTAGACATTTGAACATTTAGATCAACAAAATACGCACACGAAGACACGTGTACGTAACAAGAAACACGTAGGTTGTGTCAGATGGGTTGTTTGTGGAAAATTATAAATTAAGACGGTTACCTTGTTATTGTAAATACTTTTCCAGAAGACATGCCTGCAGATTTGCATGAAAAATTTTCCTGTCTATGAAATTTCGTTGAGGGAGCAGAAGCAAGGTTAAAAGTTAATTCTTACTCGAATCTGTTTAAAATTGACAGTATAAATGGGAATTCTTGTTTGTTTCCTCATCAAATGTTTCAACATTTTAAGTGAAACATTTAGACCGAAAAATTCAGGTTGGATATGCATTAGCATAAAGCTTATTAAAAGCAATATGGACACTGTACAAGTCCGAAAGAAATAAAACACGTTGTATAAGCAACCAAGAAGAAAACATGTTTTAAAAGTAGAAGTACATTTAGCATTCTTTAGCGAGTAGTGGTCTCGTCCCGTTATTGTAGAGCAAATTTTAGGCCAGAAAATATACAGGCTTATAATGCTTGAACATATGTAATAATAAAACAATGTTCCCCACATATAATCTAAACTAAAAGAACAAGAATTTGATTGATTGATTCATTCATTCATTCATTGCTTAACGTTTTTGTATTATAAT
Source organism: Limnoperna fortunei (assembly GCA_944474755.1). NCBI lineage: Eukaryota > Metazoa > Mollusca > Bivalvia > Mytilida > Modiolidae > Limnoperna > Limnoperna fortunei. The sequence continues at coordinate 79,484,200 of OX104114.1, read as the reverse complement.
CAGTGCAGCCTTTTACAAGGCATGTAGATTATTAAAATTTAATTAATTTCCAAACCTTTTGTAATAAGATTGTTTTATTGACCACTCCAATAATGATCTTCCAGTAAAGGTGTTATAATTTGAACACCGCGGTGTCTACATGTTTACATTAAATAATGATCTTTCAGTGAAAGCTGTTATAAACTGACCAGCTATGGGTCTATTGTTTACGTTACATTAACAGGCTAGAAACTATTTTAAGACTGATACAGAAACCTGAAAATGTTTGACATTTATGAACTTTTAATGTACAGTGTCAGTTTTACAAATACTTTTAATATATTTTTTATCTGAAAATGATTGATAAATTGATAAGTTGCTTCAATTTCAAGGTCAAAAAAAATTTCAGTCATTTTAGGAAAAGAACAAGTTAACATCTATTCGAAATATAAGATGAACCAAATGGCAAACATTTTTCCTCGCCACCTAGAAAAGTATGGAATTGTTTGAAGAGTAAAAATTTAGCAACACCAAATACTGTTAGCGAATTCCTCTTTAAACATATTGAAATATCTTATAATCTTACAAGAACTTATTTTCGGATATGACGTCTTTTTATCTTTTTATCGTCAATTATATATGTTCTCTGATATAGCCACCTTGAGAGCAAATTTGCTAAATCTCTAGCGTCGTCTAAAAAGTGTCCGAAAACCTATAGTAACTATGTTATATTGTTTAAGAAATTCTACAAATATTTGTTATGATTCACATAAAAATTTGTTTACCATCGTTCTACATTGACACAAAGCTATCATTTAACATCGAATTTAAAAAAAATCAATGCAATCAAAGAACATGTTCCATTTTCAAAAAACTTTGTTTTTTACCATGTTAGTGTGCTTGTGTTTTTCTCAGCTGTAAGAAACCACGACCATTACCTCTTTGAAGATATGGTTCGTTAAATAATATGCCAAAATATATCCAGAAACACAAGTGGGGTAGTTGACTATCGGAGATAAAATTGTATTCGACCTTTGAACATATCGATAAACAAAATACGTACACGAGGACACGTGCACATACCAAGAAACGCGTAGGATGTGTCAGTTAGCTGTTTGTACCAATTTATACGTTAAAACAGTTAACTTGTAATTGTAAATACTGCCAAGCAGAGATGCGCGCAGATTGTTTTGTATGGTTCTCATGAACAATTGTTTCCTGTCTATGAAATTTCGTTCAATGAGCACAAGCAAAGTTAACAGTCCGTTCGGGCCCTCCAAATCTTATTCCGATCTGTCCGACTGTTTATAATTATAAAACAACAAAAACTCGTTTCTTTTCTTTTTATTGTTTCAACAATTTTATTATCAAATTTAAATTAAATATTGGCTTGGTTATACAAGCAGCAAAACGTACACAAAGTAATATTGGCGCTGTACAAGTCTGAAGGAAATTAAAGACGTGTATGAAAAGCAGGAATCAAAAATGTTTAAAAAGTACAAGTACGTGGTGAGTTTCTTCAGTGAGTTGTGGGAAGCCAATTCATTTTAAACATCTAATAATGCAACAAGAGATTCTAATATGACGTGTTATTATAGTCAAATTTTATGTATTCTCTGATAAAGCCAACTCAAAGTTTGCTGAAATCTAAAACGTCTAAAATGCGACTGAAAACCTATATCTGTAGTTATTGTTATTATTGTACAATATTGCTTAAGACGATATCAAAGACGAACAACTTGTTGTCTTTATACAAGAAATACACGTTTGTTTACCTTTCGTTCTACATTAACTCAAAGATATCATTAATCAACGAACATTTTGCATTTTATAACACTTTTGAAATTGATATATTCATATATGTTTTTGACATTTATGTACTTTGGATGAGTGGGAGTTTAACAAATACTTTCAATATATATTTTTTATCTGAAAAAGAATTATAAATTGATTGGTTGCTTAAGGTTTGAGCAAACAAAATTTCAGTCATTTGCGGAAAAGAACAAGTTCACATCTATCTATATCAAATGGCAAACAACTTTCATCGCCAATACAAAAGTATGGAATTTTTTGAAGGGTAAAAATTTAGCAACACCAAATACTGTTAGCCAATTCATCTTAAAACATCTTACAAGAGTTTTTTCTGATATTACTTCTTTTTATCGTCAAATTATATGTTCTCTGATATAGTCAACTTGACATCAAGGCTAAATCTTTACCGTCTAAAAAGTGTCCGAAAACCTATAGTAACTATGTTATATTGTTTAAGACCATACTAAAGACAAACATGCTGTCTTTGTATACAAGTACACATTCTACAAATATTTGTAATGATTCACATACAAGTTTGTATACCTTTGTGTTACATTAACTCGCAGTTATCAATAACCATCGAATATGTAATCAAAGAGATCAAAGCAATTAACGAATACGTTCCAGTTTCATAAAACTTCTTAAATTAGGATATTCCTCGTATCCTTACAAAGCCAGTACATGTAGAAAATATTTCTGTCTTTCTCTTATTTTTTTACCAAATTAGTGTGCTTGTGTTTTTATTTGCTGTAAGAAATCACGCCCGTTACCAATTTGAACATAGGATTCGTTAACTAATCAGCCAGCAAAAAATACAAACAGGCTTATAATGCTTGTTAATGTCATATATTAAAATGGTAAACACTTATACGCGTTGCCAAAATAAGGATTTTATTTATTTATTGATTGATTTAATAAATGATTGCTAAACGTGTTTATGTTATGTTTTATGCAGTTTTTGACTATTAATTAGCGATTGTCTTCCTTTTTTCTAAACCCCCTTACTCAAAACAACAAATGGGATTGTGCTGAAAGTTGAACATTATTAAAAAATATAGTTTTGAACAGCTGTGCAATGTGTTACCAAACTCTGTTGACATGTTTTCAAGTTATCCTTTAGAAATCGTCAACTGGTGATAAAAAATTAAATTTAACTTAGTAGAAAATTACATATTGAATTGTGTTGAAAATTCAACTTTATCTTTGCCGTACTCAAAAACAGCAAAAGGTATTGTGCTGAAAATTGAATTTATATCTTAATTTTATAGTTCTTAATAGCTGTGCATTGTTTTATTAAAATCTGTTGACATCTTTCAAGTCGGCTGTTTGTAGATCTAATATCAATTTCATTCATACATACATGGTAACCATGGAAGACACATTGAAACAATTTGTTTTTGGTGACAATATAGCAGACTAGACTGAAAACTGTGATTATGGATTATCACCGTATTTTAAAAACTATTCTCCTTTTCCACAACAATAAATTATTACAGTGTTGTGAAGTAAATAAATAAGAAAAACAAACTTTTAAAACCATATGATGAGCGCGGAAGAAAATTAGCTACATGTTAAGGAAATTGAGAATAGTTTGGTATAAAAATTATTTATATCAAGAAAACAACAAAAGAGGATTAATGAATAATTTCATTCGATATGTCAGATTTATCATGATAATGAGATTCTGGAATGCATAGAATAGAACATATAACAAGTTTAAAACATACAGAATTTGTTATTGTTTTAATTGTGTTCGACGCTTCATTCTGCAATTTTTCAGTCCAGATTTATTGGCTAGGACGTTTGAGTACCCAAATCAAAGTCTGACCTTAAGTAGGAAAATTTGCAATCCTTATCAGTGAACATTAGAGTACAGCAAACCCTGCCCAAAATGAGACCTGAACCCGCATGATCAGTGTTGACAGGCACGGCTTTACTGTGCAATGTCGGCGTGTATTCGTTCTCTACTTCTAATAGCCTATACATCTGAAGATAGGTTGTAATGCTACTAACTTATATACAAGACAAAATGGAGCAAAATGCACAGAAGGAAATTTTTGGCTTTTTACTTTTCACCATAGTTCGTTATGTTTTATTCCAAATAATGTCGTGTTAAAAAATTGGTACATTAATGTTTATTTTTTCAACAAAGTTTATGATTGAAAAATTGTATAATCTTACTAAAAAGCTTTTAGTTTTAATTACACATAAACGTCAGCAAGCAGATGACGAGATTGGAGAAAACATCAGTAAATATTTATTGTGATGATTATTTTCAGTATTAATTGGTGCGTGTAAAACACTGTTAACAAAGTGGCACTGATTGTTATAAAAAGTAAAGTTTGACATACTTACCACTTGTTCTGAGATAAGGAGACCATATGACGTTTTCTAGCTGACAACATTTCCTTACTTACTGTTACATAAATGATACAAAAGGACAGGCGGCGTTCATACCGTATCAAGTGTATATCTGACAATCGCGATATAAAAAAATCCGTTGTAAAATAGGAAAGGATTATAATGTGAGAAATATAGAGTAAATTTGAAATTAAACCATTGCTGTGTTGTTTTGGAAAATTATTTAATTAAAAGACTTTAAAAAAATATATTTTTATATCCTTAAATACTTTGACCCTTCGAAACTATCAAAAGAAAATATTTCGATATCAATGGGAATACAAATTCTAATATAAGTTAATATAAATGATCCCCCATAAATTATTCTTTAACAATTATCTCGCTACAATAACTCCAAAGCTACCATTAGTCAACGAATATGTTTCATTTTAATAAAACTTCTTATATTTAGATGGATTACTCGTATCCTTATAAAATGTACATTTTGTTTTTGTTTTTCTCTTTGCTTTTTACCATGATAGTGTGTGCGGTTTTTTTGTCAGCTGTAAGAAATCACGACAATTTCCAACTGGAATATATGGTTCGTTAAACAATCGGCAAAAATATATCCGAAAGACAAGCAGGTTGAAAAATGCAGTTGAATATCTGAAATAAAAGAATATTAGACATTTGAACATTTAGATCAACAAAATACGCACACGAAGACACGTGTACGTAACAAGAAACACGTAGGTTGTGTCAGATTGGTTGTTTGTGGCAAATTATAAATTAAGACGGTTACCTTGTTATTGTAAATACTTTTCCAGAAGACATGCCTGCAGATTTGCATGAAAAATTTTCCTGTCTATGAAATTTCGTTGAGGGAGCAGAAGCAAGGTTAAAAGTTAATTCTTACTCGAATCTGTTTAAAATTGACAGTATAAATGGGAATTCTTGTTTGTTTCCTCATCAAATGTTTCAACATTTTAAGTGAAACATTTAGACCGAAAAATTCAGGTTGGATATGCATTAGCATAAAGCTTATTAAAAGCAATATGGACACTGTACAAGTCCGAAAGAAATAAAACACGTCGTATAAGCAACCAAGAAGAAAACATGTTTTAAAAGTAGAAGTACATTTAGCATTCTTTAGCGAGTAGTGGTCTCGTCCCGTTATTGTAGAGCAAATTTTAGGCCAGAAAATATACAGGCTTATAATGCTTGAACATATGTAATAATAAAACAATGTTCCCCACATATAATCTAAACTAAAAGAACAAGAATTTGATTGATTGATTCATTCATTCATTCATTGCTTAACGTTTTTGTATTATAATCAGTGCAGCCTTTTACAAGGGATGTAGATTATTAAAATTTAATTAATTTCCAAACCTTTTGTAATAAGATTGTTTTATTGACCACTCCAATAATGATCTTCCAGTAAAGGTGTTATAATTTGAACACCGCGGTGTCTACATGTTTACATTAAATAATGATCTTTCAGTGAAAGCTGTTATAAACTGACCAGCTATGGGTCTATTGTTTACGTTACATTAACAGGCTAGAAACTATTTTAAGACTGATACAGAAACCTGAAAATGTTTGACATTTATGAACTTTTAATGTACAGTGTCAGTTTTACAAATACTTTTAATATATTTTTTATCTGAAAATGATTGATAAATTGATAAGTTGCTTCAATTTCAAGGTCAAAAAAAATTTCAGTCATTTTAGGAAAAGAACAAGTTAACATCTATTCGAAATATAAGATGAACCAAATGGCAAACATTTTTCCTCGCCACCTAGAAAAGTATGGAATTGTTTGAAGAGTAAAAATTTAGCAACACCAAATACTGTTAGCAAATTCCTCTTTAAACATATTGAAATATCTTATAATCTTACAAGAGCTTATTTTCTGATATGACGTCTTTTTTATCTTTTTATCGTCAATTATATATGTTCTCTGATATAGCCACCTTGAGAGCAAATTTGCTAAATCTCTAGCGTCGTCTAAAAAGTGTCCGAAAACCTATAGTAACTATGTTATATTGTTTAAGAAATTCTACAAATATTTGTTATGATTCACATAAAAATTTGTTTACCATCGTTCTACATTGACACAAAGCTATCATTTAACATCGAATTTAAAAAAAATCAATGCAATCAAAGAACATGTTCCATTTTCAAAAAACTTTGTTTTTTACCATGTTAGTGTGCTTGTGTTTTTCTCAGCTGTAAGAAACCACGACCATTACCTCTTTGAAGATATGGTTCGTTAAATAATATGCCAAAATATATCCAGAAACACAAGTGGGGTAGTTGACTATTGGAGATAAAATTGTATTCGACCTTTGAACATATCGATAAACAAAATACGTACACGAGGACACGTGCACATACCAAGAAACGCGTAGGATGTGTCAGTTAGCTGTTTGTACCAATTTATACATTAAAACAGTTAATTTGTAATTGTAAATACTGCCAAGCAGAGATGCGCGCAGATTGTTTTGTATGGTTCGCATGAACAATTGTTTTCCTGTCTATGAAATTTCGTTCAATGAGCACAAGCAAAGTTAACAGTCCGTTCGGGCCCTCCAAATCTTATTCCGATCTGTCCGACTGTTTATAATTATAAAACAACAAAAACTCGTTTCTTTTCTTTTTATTGTTTCAACAATTTTATTATCAAATTTAAATTAAATATTGGCTTGGTTATACAAGCAGCAAAACGTACACAAAGTAATATTGGCGCTGTACAAGTCTGAAGGAAATTAAAGACGTGTATGAAAAGCAGGAATCAAAAATGTTTAAAAAGTACAAGTACGTGGTGAGTTTCTTCAGTGAGTTGTGGGAAGCCAATTCATTTTAAACATCTAATAATGCAACAAGAGATTCTAATATGACGTGTTATTATAGTCAAATTTTATGTATTCTCTGATAAAGCCAACTCAAAGTTTGCTGAAATCTAAAACGTCTAAAATGCGACTGAAAACCTATATCTGTAGTTATTGTTATTATTGTACAATATTGCTTAAGACGATATCAAAGACGAACAACTTGTTGTCTTTATACAAGAAATACACGTTTGTTTACCTTTCGTTCTACATTAACTCAAAGATATCATTAATCAACGAACATTTTGCATTTTTATAACACTTTTGAAATTGATATATTCATATATGTTTTTGACATTTATGTACTTTGGATGAGTGGGAGTTTAACAAATACTTTCAATATATATTTTTTATCTGAAAAAGAATTATAAATTGATTGGTTGCTTAAGGTTTGAGCAAACAAAATTTCAGTCATTTGCGGAAAAGAACAAGTTCACATCTATCTATATCAAATGGCAAACAACTTTCATCGCCAATACAAAAGTATGGAATTTTTTGAAGGGTAAAAATTTAGCAACACCAAATACTGTTAGCCAATTCATCTTAAAACATCTTACAAGAGTTTTTTCTGATATTACTTCTTTTTATCGTCAAATTATATGTTCTCTGATATAGTCAACTTGACATCAAGGCTAAATCTTTACCGTCTAAAAAGTGTCCGAAAACCTATAGTAACTATGTTATATTGTTTAAGACCATACTAAAGACAAACATGCTGTCTTTGTATACAAGTACACATTCTACAAATATTTGTAATGATTCACATACAAGTTTGTATACCTTTGTGTTACATTAACTCGCAGTTATCAATAACCATCGAATATGTAATCAAAGAGATCAAAGCAATTAACGAATACGTTCCAGTTTCATAAAACTTCTTAAATTAGGATATTCCTCGTATCCTTACAAAGCCAGTACATGTAGAAAATATTTCTGTCTTTCTCTTATTTTTTTACCAAATTAGTGTGCTTGTGTTTTTATTTGCTGTAAGAAATCACGCCCGTTACCAATTTGAACATAGGATTCGTTAACTAATCAGCCAGCAAAAAATACAAACAGGCTTATAATGCTTGTTAATGTCATATATTAAAATGGTAAACACTTATACGCGTTGCCAAAATAAGGATTTTATTTATTTATTGATTGATTTAATAAATGATTGCTAAACGTGTTTATGTTATGTTTTATGCAGTTTTTGACTATTAATTAGCGATTGTCTTCTGTTTTTCTAAACCCCCTTACTCAAAACAACAAATGGGATTGTGGTGAAAGTTGAACATTATTAAAAAATATAGTTTTGAACAGCTGTGCAATGTGTTACCAAACTCTGTTGACATGTTTTCAAGTTATCCTTTAGAAATCGTCAACTGGTGATAAAAAATTAAATTTAACTTAGTAGAAAATTACATATTGAATTGTGTTGAAAATTCAACTTTATCTTTGCCGTACTCAAAAACAGCAAAAGGTATTGTGCTGAAAATTGAATTTATATCTTAATTTTATAGTTCTTAATAGCTGTGCATTGTTTTATTACAATCTGTTGACATCTTTCAAGTCGGCTGTTTGTAGATCTAATATCAATTCCATTCATACATACATGGTAACCATGGAAGACACATTGAAATAATTTGTTTTTGGTGACAATATAGCAGACTAGACTGAAAACTGTGATTATGGATTATCACCGTATTTTAAAAACTATTCTCCTTTTCCACAACAATAAATTATTACAGTGTTGTGAAGTAAAAAAATAAGAAAAACAAACTTTTAAAACCATATGATGAGCGCGGAAGAAAATTAGCTACATGTTAAGGAAATTGAGAATAGTTTGGTATAAAAATTATTTATATCAAGAAAACAACAAAAGAGGATTAATGAATAATTTCATTAGATATGTCAGATTTATCATGATAATGAGATTCTGGAATGCATAGAATAGAACATATAACAAGTTTAAAACATACAGAATTTGTTATTGTTTTAATTGTGTTCAACGCTTCATTCTGCAATTTTTCAGTCCAGATTTATTGGCTAGGACGTTTGAGTACCCAAATCAAAGTCCGACCTTAAGTAAGAAAATTGGCAATCCTTATCAGTGAACATTAGAGTAGAGCAAACCCTGCCCAAAATGAGACCTGAACCCGCATGATCAGTGTTGACAGGCACGTGCTTTACTGTGCAATGTCGGCGTGTATTCGTTCTCTACTTCTAATAGCCTATACATCTGAAGATAGGTTGTAATGCTACTAACTTATATACATGACAAAATGGAGCAAAATGCACAGAAGGAAATTTTTGGCTTTTTACTTTTCACCATAGTTCGTTGTGTTTTATTCCAAATAATGTCGTGTTAAAAAATTGGTACATTAATGTTTATTTTTTCAACAAAGTTTATGATTGAAAAATTGTATAATCTTACTAAAAAGCTTTTAGTTTTAATTACACATAAACGTCAGCAAGCAGATGACGAGATCGGAGAAAACATCAGTAAATATTTATTGTGATGATTATTTTCAGTATTAATTGGTGCGTGTAAAACACTGTTAACAAAGTGGCACTGAATGTTATAAAAAGCAAAGTTTGACATACTTACCACTTGTTCTGAGATTAGGAGACCATATGACGTTTTCTAGCTGACTACTTACTGTTACATAAATGATACAAAAGGACAGGCGGCGTTCATACCGTATCATGTGTATATCTGACAATCGCGATATAAAAAAATCCGCTGTAAAATAGAAAAGGATTATAATGTGAGAAATATAGAGTAAATTTGAAATTAAACCATTGCTGTGTTGTTTGGGAAAATCATTTAATTAAAAGACTTTAAAAAAAATATATTTTTATATCCTTAAATACTTTGACCCTTCGAAACTATCAAAAGAAAATATTTCGATATCAATGGGAATACAAATTCTAATATAAGTTAATATAAATGATCCCCCATAAATTATTCTTTAACAATTACCTCGCTACAATAACTCCAAAGCTACCATTAGTCAACGAATATGTTTCATTTTAATAAAACTTCTTATATTTAGATGGATTACTCGTATCCTTATAAAATGTACATTTTGTTTTTGTTTTTCTCTTTGCTTTTTACCATGATACTGTGTGCGGTTTTTTTTGTCAGCTGTAAGAAATCACGACAATTTCCAACTGGAATATATGGTTCGTTAAACAATCGGCAAAAATATATCCGAAAGACAAGCAGGTTAAAAATGCAGTTGAATATCTGAAATAAAAGAATATTAGACATTTGAACATTTAGATCAACAAAATACGCACACGAAGACACGTGTACGTAACAAGAAACACGTAGGTTATGTCAGATGGGTTGTTTGTGGAAAATTATAAATTAAGACGGTTACCTTGTTATTGTAAATACTTTTCCAGAAGACATGCCTGCAGATTTGCATGAAAAATTTTCCTGTCTATGAAATTTCGTTGAGGGAGCAGAAGCAAGGTTAAAAGTTAATTCTTACTCGAATCTGTTTAAAATTGACAGTATAAATGGGAATTCTTGTTTGTTTCCTCATCAAATGTTTCAACATTTTAAGTGAAACATTTAGACCGAAAAATTCAGGTTGGATATGCATTAGCATAAAGCTTATTAAAAGCAATATGGACACTGTACAAGTCCGAAAGAAATAAAACACGTCGTATAAGCAACCAAGAAGAAAACATGTTTTAAAAGTAGAAGTACATTTAGCGTTCTTTAGCGAGTAGTGGTCTCGTCCCGTTATTGTAGAGCAAATTTTAGGCCAGAAAATATACAGGCTTATAATGCTTGAAAATATGTAATAATAAAACAATGTTCCCCACATATAATCTAAACTAAAAGAACAAGAATTTGATTGATTGATTGATTCATTCATTCATTGCTTAACGTTTTTGTATTATATTTTGTTTTCAGTCTTAATTATGAATTGACGATTGTCTTCTGTTTTCTAGCCCTATGTCTAGAAGATACGTGCAATTTACCTGAATAACATTTTTTTCAGTGAATTTATTTGTAAAAAAATGGATCTGCATGAACTAACTAGCACTTTCTGTATAGTCACAAGCATTGATCGTATTGAATTGTTAAAGACTTTTAGGTACCAGCAATTAATTATAAAAGTGTTAACTAACTGTTCTATTTTTGTAGTTTTGACGTAATATAAATAATGTTTTTAATTGAAAATTAACATTAGATAAATATAACCATTATATCAAACAAAGACACTCCCTATTTATTAAGAAATATGAGATGTATGTACAAATTTCACCATTCTTTAGCAGCATTCTTATGTTAGGTTTGCAAAGTATTTTTGAGATAACATTAAAGCACCATGTCAATCAGATTAAACTGTAAAGATTTTGTTATTGAGAACCTTGCATTAAATTTTATTATTTAAATAAGTTTTCAGATGAATTTATGTGTTAAGATTATTGCATTTTCAAAAAAGCAAAAATCACAAAAATCAAAAACAAAAACAAAAAAACAAAAAGAATGTAACCCGAACCCAATAAAAACCATGGGTGCACTCAGGTGCTACGGTTGAGGAAGCAGTGCATGCCTCTAGTAAACATCCGTCGAGTTATTTATTGTCATTCAGGGAAAACTCAGCCCGATCATATTTGAGAGATTGACTTTCCATAACGATCAATTTTCATACTGACGACAATAGATTTTCTGGATAGATAACATCAACCCATGTACAACAAACCCTTTTATAGGTAGCTTAGCAGTCAACAGCAGCGATTGGTCTAGAAAATTAGAATTCCGATCCCAAGATCTAGAATAAAGTATAAGTTGTGAAATATACACACCATTCACTGGAGCTGCTAGAATGTTGCTGTCGAGGAATGGGAAGTTGACAAGTCGAACGTTGAAATCATCGTGTTCGTCGTTGTCTATACTAAATACCAAACCCCCTTGGAAAATTTTTTTACTTGCATTTTTTAATTATTCTATATTTTACCTTTTTATTACGAAAATTCTGTAGAACAAATGTAGATACGATAACCTGTCCATGTTTTATAATATGCCTAACTGTTTAGTTGTTACAAATCGTCCTTGACTTTTGCTATGGGAATTTTACATAATAAGTCAGCCATTTTTGTTTCTAACGGGACCTTACGATGTTTTCAAATGTTCGTCTGCTTTCGTGACGTTCAATGGTATTCGGACAAACCGCGAGACATTTCCCGCCTTATCTGCAGACGACTTCACCCGGAGGACTTCGAGTAGACAACAATCGATTGTTCCTAAAGTACACTTCCGTTCTAATTGAGGTCAAATTTTAGTATGGAAAATCGCCCTTTCAAAATTTAAAAACGGTCATATTTCAAAACGCCGAATATCTCGAGGAAATAATTATTGATCTACAAAAGGAGCATAAGCTGAACCATACGCGGTAAGCAGTTTTCATTTTTCACGCTAAAAACCCTCTACTGAATACGTCAATACTTACTATAGTTTGTAGTTTTCCTGAGTCTCTTTCTAGAATTAGGTCTAAGTAAGAGGCTGAACTTAGTGTATTGGTGATGTCTTTAGTTTCATTTCAAGCTCGTTAGGGTTAATTGAATGCAAATAGTCATCAAATTTATCATTGTTGAGAAAAAACGTCATTAATATAGCGGAATGTGAAATTAAAGGTCAAGGCCAGTGTTTTTTCTTTCTTCTTCAGCAATCCTTCTAGAACTTAGCCTTATAAGAGTATTAAAACATTAAGTACCCATTAGAATACGAACAGTCTTTTGAAAAACATATCCAGCAAACATGAGGAATATGTTGTCAATCAGAAAACCTAACGTTTTAGTGGTACACTTAGACGATCCTGCTATGAAACGCTGTTTGTATGGATTTTTGTGACGTTTTGGTATCAAATACAAGAAGAGGAGATCAGAATCTTTGACTTTGATTTTCAGACCAAAGGACGCCATCACCTATTTGTGATTTTCAAAAATTTCCTCTTTTGAAATTAAACACTATATAGGGTCTTAACTGCTAGCACAACACCATATTCGTCATGAATTTCGGACAAACTTTTAAGAACATCACGATTTCTGGAGATTGATGATGCTTTAGTTCTTACAGACCTTCTTAAATGACTTATTCTTATGACCTGAAGGGCTTTACCCACTCGGGCAAGGTATCAACCTCCTGGTCCTCTTGCTTTGCTCATTTTCTGGCATAGTCTTCTATTGAATCCATTAATAATAAGTTATAATTCTCGTTGATGGATTAAGGTTCACGGTATTTTGGTCCTTTGGACAAAATATTGCGGAGTCTTTCATTGTCATGATCTCCAGTTATCACGTGACATGTTTAAGCTGCCAAGTAAATACACTACATAAACCAATAGAAAAATACGAAATACAGAACTTTTTGTTGCCAGTGGCTTCAGTTTTGGTTGTTAGTTCTCGAGATGGTCGGTTGCTTAGTGTTCGGTATTTTGTTGTATTTCATGCCAATTGATTGCTCTTAAGTTATGAATTGACCACAACTCGCTGACGAAATTCACCACGTACTTGTACCGTTAAGACATTTTTGCTTCCTGCTTTTTATGCACGTGTTTAATTTTCTTCAAACTTGTACAGCGCCAATATTGGTATTTTTAACGTTTTGCTGCTTGCATAACCAAGCCAAATATTTCGATTTAAATGGGTAAATAAAATTGTTGAAACAATAAAATAGAAAACAAACGAGAATTCGCTCTTGTACTCTTGATTTAAATACAACTACACTAAAAGTCAAATGAAAACATATCTGGAACGATTTATGTTGTTGTTGTATAATGGGTGGCCCAAATGGACTTTTAACGTTGCTCGTGCTTCTTCAACGAAATTTCATAGACAGGAAAATAATTATTCATGCAAACCATACAATACAACCTGCGCGCATCTCGGCTGAAAATATTACAATAATAAGGTAACAAATTGCTACAAACAGCTAATCTGACACATCATACGCGTTTCTTGTTACGTACACGTGTCCTCGTGTACGTATTTTGTTTATCGAAATGTCCAAATGTCGAATATAATTTTATAAGTCAACTAACCCACATTTGTTTCGGGATATATTTTTGGCATATTATTTAACGAATCTAACGTTCAAATTGGTAATGGTCGTGGTTTCTTACAGCTGATAAAAAAACAAGCACACTAACATGATAAAAAACGAAGAGAAAAGCAGGAAATATTTTCTACATGGTTTGGAAACGAGGAATACATTAATTAAAGAAGTTTTATGAAATTGGAATATGTTCGTTGATTGCATTGATCTCTTTGAGTACATATTCGATGGTTAATGATGGCTTCGAGTAAATGTAGAACGATGGTAAACAAAGTTCTATGTGAATCATTACAAATATGTGTAGAATGTGTACTTGTATACAAAGACAGCATGTTTGTCCTTAGTATTGTCTTAAACAATATAACATAGTTACTATAGGTTTTTGGACACGTTATAGACGACGTTAGAGATTTAGCAAACTTGGTGTCAAGGTGGCTATATCAGAGAACAAATATAATTTGACGATAAGTAGAGTCCATATCAGAAAATAAGCTCTTGTAAGATTATTAGATGTTTCAAGATGTTTTAAGATGAATTGACTAAAAGTGTTTGGTGTTGCTAAATTTTAACCCTTCATAAAATTCCATACTTTTCTAGTGTCAATGAAACTTGTTTGCCATTTGGTTCATCTCATCTCCCGAATTGATGTATTTGTTAATTTCTCCTTAAAATGGCTGAAATTTTGTTTGCTCAACATTTAAGCAACCAATAAATTTATCACTCGTTTTCATACAAAACTTATATTAAATATTAAACTCAAACTGTATATTGAAAGTTAATAAATGTCAAACATTTACAGGAATCTGTATCAGTCATAAAGCAGACTTAAAGCTGTTAATGTAACGTAAAACACAGCGCTGGTCAGTTTATAACAGCTGTCACTGAAAGATCATTATTTAATGTAAACATGTAGACATGGCGCTGTTCAAATAATAACACCTTTTCTGTAAGATCACTATTGATCACTATTGTGGTCCACAAAACCATCTTATTCTTAAAGTTTGCGAAATGTTAATAATATTTGATTATTGTTTTTCTTAGCGAAAACAAAAAAACTAGCGATTGAAATATTGTACACGGTATGCAATCTACATTTGTTGTAAAAGGTCGCACTGATTAAGAAGACTCAATAAACAATCTGAATTCATTTTTGGAAGACAAATAATGTTGTGTACAAAATTTCAAACAAAATTTCAGCAATCTCTGAAACAAGCAATTGTATGACATTTATGTGACGTCACCATATGAGGCTATAATTTCATGTTATGAAGTTTTAAACTATGCGGAAATAGAACTGCTGAGTTTAAGTTTTGATTATAGTTAATTAATATAACCCTGATAAACATAAACATTTTCCGTTAACAAATTTGCAATATAATTTTATTATAGTTTAAAATCAACACTGTCAATGTTGTTAGTAACTTTCTGCTTTTGCATAACCTTACCCACCTTTTGATTTATTGTTATTCAGGTAAATTCAAGTACCTTTTGGACATATGTTTAGAAAAACAGAAGACACTCGTTTATTCATAGTTAAAACTGAAATGAAAATGTAATACAAAAACAAGCAATCATTCAACCAATCAATTCTAAACATTGTTTTATTATTACATACTTTCAAACATTATAAGCCAGTATATTGTTCGAGCCCATTAAAATATAATTGAAAGTGAGTTATATTAAAACAATGTTTACCGCTTGTACGCTAGAATAAAAGAAAATAAAGAATTTGATTGATTGATTGATTGATTGATTGATTCATATCAGTCTACTACATGTATTAATAAGCGATATCACGTGATAGATATATTTAAATGTTCAATGAAAAGACTTTCAGTTTTTCTTATCTTTCTCTAATAGCCCTTGGATGAATCGCGTAAAACAAATCTTAACGACGTATGATGCATAATTAGTTTCCAGATGAGTGTCAGTTGTATGTTGCAATATGCATCTACCCTCATTATCAGTTCTATTTTCAGTTTAAAAAATTCAGCGTGTTATACAAAATGTTTTTAGTATATTTTCACTAGGAATCAGTAAGGCTTTTTACAAACAATTCCCTACATAGAACTAAAAAGAGATATCATTCCTTTAAAATTAATTACTTTTTCAACACTTTCGCCTTTATATACACTTCAATAATGATCTTGCAGTTAAAACTTTTATACATAGAATAGCGTGGGCTAGGTATTAATATGAATTTCCATGTCTTGTTCTACTCCATGATTTATATAACATTCGTGAAAATGTGTCCGTAAATACTAGTAGTCTGTATTTTCAGATTTACCATTACAACTTTAATCTAATATTTGATTAAAACTAAGGTAGTACGCTTTCCTTGTATATAACAATACTTCTGAAATAGTAAAATTTGCACAATCCAGAGCATTTGAAAAACATATAATCCTAAAACCGCTCGTTATCCAGGATGGGTTATTGTAGCAATGACATATCCCAAACAGCCACACAAAGGCGCCCATATCGCAAAACCTTACAGTACAGAAACGTATAAAGTTCAGTAACCGTTTTGCCTTATATAGCGATATTTCATAAATAGTTAACAATGTGGTTTCCAACGCATTTTAAAGACACATAATCATATAACTAAACAGCATGAAATATTCATAAAACTTTTAAAAAAACGATTTTTATCTCATTGAGAAACAATATTCATGTGAAAATGTCGAGTTGAAGATAATATGTCCTTGAAACGTGCATATATTTCGTTTGCTGCAATTATTTCAGTCTTTTGTGAATTAAATATAGTTTGCTCAAAATAAAAGTAAAACTTAAATTGCTTGTTTCAATCAACTCACGAAAGATGGACTAAGGGCAAAGGTTTTAAATGCCACTTATAAAGTGTGGTGTATGTATAGGTGATAATTTTGCCTTTTGTACTGGCTGCAACGAGGCTACTCTTATCGGCATTTACAAAAAGGGTCTTTAGCGTGAAAAGAGTGTTACTAATTGTGGTCGGCGGTCTTACGTATTATGACCTTACAACCCCCAAACGAGACATGCCCAATCCGCCATATAGGGACGCGCTTGGTAGCTGTGGTCCAGCGCTGTAAACCTTTATAGTATAGTCCCAGCTTTCGGTAGAAAAACTGGTAAATGACAAATCTAGTAAACTCTCATCATAGATACTCGGACCCACAACATCATTGTTGACAGATCACGTGATCAATAGTAGAAAACCTCACCCACTCGGCCACTGAGGCTTCAAATTAAGAGTAAAGAATTTCATGTTAGAAAGTGAATTTGCAAACACAGACGACAATAATTAAAATTATTAAAGAACAGTACTTCTCTTTATATGGTTGTTTTTTAGTACTTTGCTTTATACTGAACCTAAAAAAAAGATTTATAATTTTAAACTTCATAAAAAATACAGGTATTTCAATCATTTATCTATGTCCTTTACACCAAAACCTAAAAAAAATGGTAAGCTTATATTAAGTCCAGCCTGTTCAGAAATATGAAATATTTCTTAAATTTTAATTTTAATGATAATATTGGACAATTTGAATTTTAAAATCAGCGCCAACGTGATAAAAATATTTACATTTTAATGACGTAACAATGCACATAGGGTATGTGACTAACGCAAGTTATATCATATGAAATGGGTTGCTAATTGTCAATTTTTTATGCACGCATAACTTTACTAACTCTCCAACGCCCTTATACCAGATATTTGCAACCCATAACTATTTTGATAAAATCAATAGCGTACAGGTACATGCAATCCACCACCATTTTAATGAAAGTACAAAATACATATTACATCTTACACACACTGAAAAGCCTTTTATCAAGAACATAAAGAATTAAGATCAGTCTAATACCACAAAATACTCGATAGAAGTAAACAAGATGACATGTGGATTAGACTCAATCCAGAAAGCCACAATAAAAACAGGTAAAAAGTAAACAGAAGGAAATATAGACTTTAATTGAAGGTTGGCAATTATATGATTTCTGTTTTCTTCTTTTGCCAATCCCAGAAATGATTAGGCCATGCAAATAAGCCAACAACTGCTTTTAACACAGCATGCGTGGTTCTTTTTTAATGTGGTTGTGTCTATTGTATTAATTTAAAATTAAAACATGGTTTTATTC
This sequence comes from Limnoperna fortunei, assembly GCA_944474755.1. NCBI lineage: Eukaryota > Metazoa > Mollusca > Bivalvia > Mytilida > Modiolidae > Limnoperna > Limnoperna fortunei. The sequence continues at coordinate 79,465,990 of OX104114.1, read as the reverse complement.
TAAACATTCGTGTGTTTTTATGAAAACTTTGGCAGGATGTACATATTTATACTAGTTTACATCTATACATTTGCAGCACTAGGATCTTAATGAAGAATGTTGCAATGACTGACTACTGATTGTTATTACTGATACCCTCAAGGACTGATAATCAGAAAGCAACCAAACTAATAACTTTGTTCAGATACACATTTGATATTAATTTTTTTCCTCGGCGCTAGTCGCAGAAAATAATAATAAATCTGTTTGATGCAGTTTTCCACTTCAAAAAGCTTTCGGGTTGTACAAACATTTTTATAACAAGAGCGTTGAGTGTTTGTAACTCACCTGAAACAAAGTCATGATAAGCTTTTGCCATCACTAGGAGTCCTTTGCTATCGTCGTTGTAGACGTGTTAAAAAATCTTTGGCTTAAATTATCCTAAGGTTGTCTAACAAAGGCTTACTGTTTCAATAATAACCAACATGATCGCCATGACTAATACAGGCTAACACACAACTTGTCATCTAAGGTACCAAGGTTGTACAATTTACTACTCCATACGCGCGTTTCGTTTAATCCGATGGAAAAAGATCATTTTAACACAATTGTATACCATTCATTCAATTGAATTAATATTATTCAAAATTGTCAACCAACTGCTTTAGAAGTGATCGTCCTTCAATGACTTTTTCTGTTTTGTTTTTTTCGTTTTGTTTTGTTTTTGTTTTTGTTTTGTATTTGGTTTTTTTTTGGGGGGGGTTTGTTTTGTTTTGTTTTGTTTTTTTTTTTTGTTTTTGTTTTGTTTTTGTTTTTGTTTTTTTTTTTGTTTTTAGCGTTTATTATTTGGAAAACTAACGTAGAAAACTATAAAAAAAAAAGCTGTATACGATCTACAAGTTAACCAGACACAAATTGTCCATTGACTTCCTATAGCAATTGTCACCATAAAAGATGACTTTTCAATGTTTTGTTACTTTCGTCTTGAAAATTGTAATAAATACAAACTGCAAAGCTAATCATCAAGACTAAGTAAAAATTGCTGAAAATAACAACTGTCGTTATATAGAAGTTATTGCCAAACCAGAAAATAAATCACTGGGTCAAACCATGTTCTTAGCTTATATATCGAAAAATGAAACAAAATAAGCATCGCCTCAAAATGGTCTAGACTCCATTCCCTTTCATTCATCCTACTGGCCCAAAACGGTCAACGAACACCGAATGAAATTTATTGGCTTGAGGGAAAAATTCTCGGACCTTGACCCTTAAAACTGCTTTGCACGTCCCCAATAGGCGGAAGGAGAAGCCATAATCATAGGGGTTGAAGGGTTATTACATTAATATATATTAATTGATTGATTGATTGATTGATTGATTGATTGATTAAGGTCCAGTGAGCAGTATTTCAGCTATGGAACGAGAGCAGGTTAACAAACAATAAATAAACAAACAAAAAGGGTGGGATTGTACACAGGAAATAAACTTTGGACTACTTAGAGGCGGAGAGTTTAGCGGATACGATGAGCCTACTTTTTTTTAAATCTACAAAAGTGGTCTGTATCGTGAAAAGAGCGCGGAAATCTCCAAACACGTCACCTACTACAGGGTCTGCGGCTAAGCTTTCCGTATTATGACCTGACAACCCTCTAACAAGACGGTCTCCCTTATGCGCCACCAGGAGACACGCTGAACAATAACATGGAAAAGTCTAACCATAATTAACAATATGTAACGTGTTAAGCAAGTGCCGCGCTTCTTGATTGATAGGGAAAAACTAAATATTCCGTCTGCACTTATGACTACATACTTTTTAAAATGCTGTCAAAATGTGCATTCTTTAGGTGATCCAATTCCCGGAATAAGTTTCCTGTTTGAAAACTTGATACAGTGTTGAGTAGCTGAAAAACTACCCGCCTGACATTAACAATCATTTAATTATTAAGTGATTGAACTATATTTCTGATTTTTGTTGTGCTTGCTTATTTTAACAACGTGAGAAACTGTGATCAGCACATGATAAGCAAGAAAAGAAAGACAAATAACTCAGCGTGATTGAAATTTTAATAGACCAGTAGGGTGGAGGTGTTGATGGGTGATTTTGCTATTTTTTGAAAGCTTTAGTCGACTTAGTAAGACTGCTGTGAAAAACAAAGGCATTCACAAGACAAATTCTATTATTTGTTTATCCAGACAGAGACAAACAACTTTAAATAAGAAAATGGTCAATGTGACTTAAATTGTCTATCGCCTCAATTTAGTAGTTAATTGTCCATTCAACGGCTTTCATTAGCATTTTACTCTAATTAAATCTATCATTTATCTTTCTGCTATATCCTGGTAAGGACCTTCCGATTTTCACATCTCTCTGTGTATTGTACTACACTTAACTAGTTGGTCTCAACTGGCACTTGTTGATTTATAGGTTCCTGGTCTCAATTCTACTTTGTTTCTGTTCGGTCATACAAAAAACTCCGTGAAATTATTCCGTTTTTGAGCAAACCAGGCCTTATTGGTCTATACCATTAATGCTTCATGAGTACTAGAGAAATATCAGTGCAGGAAGAAATCCATGATCCCATTAACTATGGCACCAATTATATCACAAATGATGTATCTGCTATAAATAATCTAACTAGAAGTTGATTTTATAGATATGTTTTATTAAAACACTGAGAAAATTTAACAGAATATACAGGTCTACAACATATGAAGCACTGATTTAAGACAGGAAGGTCACTGATACCGAAACAACATAAGGAAATACTGTCACACGGGGGAAACTGAGACAAACAACTTTAAATAAGAAAATGGTCAATGTGACTTAAATTGTCTATCGCCTCAATTTAGGAGTTATTGTCAAATTTTTTGCCGTTTTGGGATAATATCGTGAAAACTTGCTCAGTAGAATAATAAAAAAAAGATTACAGTACAGAAATCGTATAACTTAATCTTTTTCCTTTTAAAGTAAAGCTAATGAGCAAGACTAAGGAACATTACCGAAAAAACAACTGTGCTTTTATAGAAGCTATTGCTATGCCGGAAAATAAATCACTGGGTCAAGCCATGTTCTTAGCTTATATCTCGAAAAATGTAACAAACAAAAATCACCACAAAATAATCTTCACTCTTTTCACTCCCATCCATCCCACTGGTCCAAAATCGTCAAGGACCACCCTATACAATTTATTGGCTAGGTCGTTGAAAGATTCCCTGAAAGAGAAGCCATACTCTTGATTGATAGGGTCCCATCTGTAGGTTTCGAAAAACAGCAGTCGCATTATAGCCGCTACGAAAACAGCAATCTTCCGTCCGTACTCATTACTCGATATTTTTTAAAAGGCATTCAATATGTGCATTCCTAAGGTGATCCCATTCCCGGAAAAGGTTTCCTGTTCGAAAACGTTAGTCGACTCAGTGAAACTGTGTCGACTAGCAAAGTCATTACAAGACATATTCTATTATTTTGTTAGCTTTTATCAAGACAGAGACAAATAACTTTAAATGCCAAAATGGTCAATATGACCTAAATTGTCTATCGCCTCATTTTAGGAGTTATTGTCAATTTTGTTGCCGTTTTGGGGTTTAATCGTGAAAACTTGCGAAGTAGAATTATAAGAAACGATTGCTGGCGTTACAGTACAACAATCCTATAACTTAATCTTTTTTCCTTTTAAAGCAAAGCTAATCAGCAAGACTAAATGAACATTGCTAAAAATAGCAACTGTCCTTTTATAGAAGCTATTGCTAAGCTGGTAAAAAATCCCTGGGTCAAGCCATGTTCTTAGCTTATACCTCGAAAAATGTAACAAAACAAAAATTGCCTCAAAATGGTCAGCACTCCATTGCCTCCCATTCATCATACTGGTCTAAAATCGTAATATGGATAGTCTCTCAGACCGCAATCCACAATAGGTAACGTGTTAAGCAAGTGCCGCGCTTTTTGATTGATAGGGACCCATCTGTAGATTTCGAAAAACAGAAGTCGCATTATAGCCACCAGGAAAACAAAATCTTCCGTCCGCACTCATTTTCAAGGCAGTTAAAATGTGCATATCCTTAGGTGATCCTATTCCCGAAATAAGTTTCCTGTTTGAAAACTTGGTTCAGTGTTAAGTAGCTGAAAAACTACCCGCCTGACATTAACAATCATTTAATTATTAAGTGATTGAACTATATTTCTGATTTTTGTTGTGCTTGCTTATTTTAACAACATGAGAAACTGTGATCAGCACATGATAAGCAAGAAAAGAAAGACAAATAACTCAGCGTGATTGAAATTTTAATAGACCAGTAGGGTGGAGGTGTTGATGGGTGATTTTGCTATTTTTTGAAAGCTTTAGTCGACTTAGTAAGACTGCTGTGAAAAACAAAGGCATTCACAAGACAAATTATATTATTTGTTTATCCAGACAGAGACAAACAACTTTAAATAAGAAAATGGTCAATGTGACTTAAATTGTCTATCGCCTCAATTTAGGAGTTATTGTCAAATTTATTGCCGTTTTGGGGTATTATCATGAAATCTGCTCAGTAGAATAATAAAAAAAGATTACAGTACAGAAATCGTATAACTTAATCTTTTTCCTTTTAAAGTAAAGCTAATGAGCAAGACTAAGGAACATTACCGAAAAAACAACTGTCCTTTTATAGAAGCTATTGCTATGCCGGAAAATAAATCACTGGGTCAAGCCATGTTCTTAGCTTATATCTCGAAAAATGTAACAAACAAAAATCACCACAAAATAATCTTCACTCTTTTCACTCCCATCCATCCCACTGGTCCAAAATCGTCAATGACCACCGTATACATTTTATTGGCTAGGTCGTTGAAAGATTCCCTGAAAGAGAAGCCATACTCTTGATTGATAGGGTCCCATCTGTAGGTTTCGAAAAACAGCAGTCGCATTATAGCCGCTACGAAAACAGCAATCTTCCGTCCGTACTCATTACTCGATACTTTTTAAAAGGCATTCAATATGTGCATTCCTAAGGTGATCCCATTCCCGGAAAAGGTTTCCTGTTCGAAAACGTTAGTCGACTCAGTGAAACTGTGTCGACTAGCAAAGTCATTACAAGACATATTCTATTATTTTGTTAGCTTTTATCAAGACAGAGACAAATAGCTTTAAATGCCAAAATGGTCAATATGACCTAAATTGTCTATCGTCTATTGTCAATTTTGTTGCCGTTTTGGGGTTTAATCGTGAAAACTTGCGAAGTAGAATTATAAGAAACGATTGCTGGCGTTACAGTACCACAATCGTATAACTTAATCTTTTTTCCTTTTAAAGCAAAGCTAATCAGCAAGACTAAATGAACATTGCTAAAAATAGCAACTGTCCTTTTATAGAAGCTATTGCTAAGCTGGTAAAAAAATCCCCGGGTCAAGCCATGTTCTTAGCTTATACCTCGAAAAATGTAACTAAACAAAAATTGCCTCAAAATGGTCAGCACTCCATTGCCTCCCATTCATCATACTGGTCTAAAATCGTAATATGAATAGTCTCTCAGACCGCAATCCACAATAGGTAACGTGTTAAGCAAGTGTCCGCTTTTTGATTGATACGGACCCATCTGTAGATTTCGAAAAACAGAAGTCGCATTATAGCCGCTAGGAAAAACAAAATCTTCCGTCCGCACTCATTTTAAAGGCAGTCAAAATGTGCATTCCTTAGGTGATCCTATTCCCGAAATAAGTTTCCTGTTTGAAAACTTGGTCCAGTGCTGAGCAGCAGCTAAACTACTACCCACTTGACATTAATAATCATTTAATTATTAAGTTATTGGACTATATTTCTGATTGATGTTTGCTTATTTTAAAAACATGAGAAACTGTGAATAGCTAACATGATAAGTACGAAAAGGAGGACTAATAACTCAACGTGATCGAAATTTTAATAGGGGAGGAGGTGTTGATAGTTTATTTTGCTATTTTCTTGAAACCTGAAGTCGGCTAAGTGAAACTGCTCTAAAAAGCAAAGGTATCACAAGACCAATTCTATTATTCTATTATTTGTTAGCTATAATATATACAGAGACAAATAACTTTAAATACAACTAGAGGCTCCTTAAGAACCTGTATTGCTCACCTGACTAACAAAAAAACAATTGAAAGAGACAAGATCCTTGCAAATGCTAAAGAGATTATATGAAGATGCTGTTTCTATAAATTTTGCCATGTTGAATTTCCAATCAGCAGCGATTTGTAGGACAGTTTCTGAGAAGAAGCAGTGTTTATGTTTTTCATTGGTTAGTATGTTAAGTGATGTTCCATGGTGGCAGCAATCTTGTATTTTGGATCGAAACAGAAAACTCAAAATTGGTAGAGAACCATATAATATCGCATATCCTTCTGCCAAGCGGTTTGTGAGAAAAACGAATTTTGAAATTTCAGCCAATCAGAACGCATGTGCAGCTCTGGCAGCTATGTTGTATCCTATCGTCTCAAATAAATTAAAATACTAAGATTACTATCTTAAGATTTACTACTGCATTATTTGGTTTAATTGTGTGGAACACTTTCAGAGAAGAAACTCTTTGTATAGTTTTCCCATAGGGTCCCATGTTAAGCTGTGTTGCAGTTACACATTTTGGATTGCCGATTGCCACGAAAACCTCAAATTTTGTAGCGGATCATCTAAGGTACATTTGTGCAATATTTCAAATCAATCTGCTATGAGGTTTATAAAAGAAATTTCAACCATTCAGAACCCATTAGTAGCCCTGAAAGCCATGTTCAATTTTCAATTGGCTTGAAAAACTCAAAATAATAAGATAAATATCTATCATTTCTTCATAATTTGGCTTTATTGTACGGAACAGTTTACGAGTTGTTTGTATGTTTTTCCCTTAGAGTCCTATGTTAAACTATATGCTGCGATGGCGGTCTTCTTGGATTTTGGATCGGCACAAAAAACTCAAATTTTGCAGAGGACCATCTAAGGCACATTTAAGCAATATTTCAAATCAATCTGCTATGCGCTTTTTGAGAAGAATTTTAAAATTCAGCTAATAAGAACGCACTAATGGCCCTGCAAGCCATAATGAATTTGCAGTAGGCTCGAAAAACTCAAAATAATAAGATTATTATCCAACCTTCATTTCCTTATTAATTTTGCTTCATTGTGTGGAACAGTTTCCGAGAAGTTGTTTGTATGTTTTTCCCCATAGCGTCCTGTGATGTTCTGTGATGGCAGCCATCGTGGATTTTAGATGGGCACAAAAAACCTCAAACTTTGTAGAGGACCATCTAAGATTAATTTCTGCAATATTTCAAATCAATCTGCCAAGCAGTTTATGAGAAGAAATTTTTGAATTTAAGCCAATCAGAACGCATTAATGGCTCCGACAGCCATGTTTCATATTTGATTAGAACCAAAAACTCAAACTTTGTTAAGAACCACTCAGTAAACATTCCTGCCAGGTTTGGTTATAATTGGCCAAGTGGTTGTGGAGAAGATTGAAATGTTAAAAGTTTACAGCCGACAACGACATCGACGGACGCTAAGTAATGAGAATAGCTCACACTGACCCTATGGGTCAGGTGAGCTAAAAATGGTCAATGTGACCTTTATTGTCCATCGACTCATTTTAGGAGTAAACGCCCAACACTTTCTGCCTTTTTCCGTTTTGAGCTATTATCGTGAAAACGTGATCTGTAGAATAAGAAAAGCACGCTAGTTGAAAGCAGCGTGGTATGTAAACAATAATGTGTGGTCCTGACCAGGGATGTCGATAGGAAGATCATTTTAATATTTAAATGCATATCTTGACAGCAGATCAGTGATCCTACAAGTAACAAGGACGACACTTAAACGGCTTTCATTAGTATTTTACTCTAATTAAATCTATCATTTATCTTTCTGCTGGTAAGGGCCTTCCGATTTTCACATCTCTCTGTGTATTGTACTACACTTAACTACTTGGTCTCAACTTGCACTTGTTGATTTATAGGTTCCTGGTCTCAATTCTACTTTGTTTCTGTTCGGTCATACAAAACACTCCGTGAAATTATCCCGTTTTTGAGCAAACCAGGACTTATTGGTCTAGACCATTAATGCTTCACGAGTACTAGAGAAATATCAATGCAGGAAGAAATCCATGATCCCATTAACTATGGCACCAATTATATCACAAAGGCTGTATCTGCTATAAATAATCTAACTAGAAGTTGATTTTATAGATATGTTTTATTAAAACACTGAGAAAATTTAACAGAATATACAGGTCTACAACATATGAAGCACTGATTTAAGACTGGAAGGTCACTGATACCGGAAACAACATAAGGAAATACTGTCACACGAGGGAAACTGTTCTATCAATACACTGATAGTAAAGAAATGATCTGCCAAGGTAGGGATGTACCAACTATAGCCAACGGAGAAATAACTCTTTTTTAGTTTGAATGTAGCATATAATAAAAACAAATTGGATTGTTGCTAATAAATGTTTCTACTATGAAAGTTTTACCAACCCTACAATTACCCGATAGATATTTCAAACAATACTTGTCAATACTTCAAAGGTAATATGCTCATGCTTTACGATTTTGGTACATGTATTAAACAGTAAACATATATACTATTTGTCATTTGTTTTGTGAAAATATTACTTCTAAACGGGATACAGTAAAATTCAATTATAATGAACACAACAGGCATACAATAAATTTACACTTTAGCAAATTTTCTAAAGATCACCAGCAAAAATTTGAAATAAAATATTTTTGTTTTAGCGAATTTTCGGATACAGTTAAGAATATATTTATCACAGCGATCACAGCGATCAATATTGTCAGTGTGCAAGTATGGCCTGGCCAACTAAAAAAAGAAGTGATTTCTTTAGAACCATAGAATGAAATAATACAATGTTTTCAGCTGGACAATCAGCTGCCAAAAACGTTGCTTTAAAATTTGGAATTCTTCTGAACACTTTTAAGTACTATCTTGATAAAGTGTTGTGTAAAATGAAAAGTCAACAATTAAAACTGGTTGTAAATGGCTCCGATTCCTGGAAAAAGGTAACAAAAAATATTTTCATAAAAGGGACAATTTTACTCACAATATCTGAGGAATTTTCTACAACTTGGAGAGGACTTGTTTCCTAATACAGGCTGGTTAAATAGATTCAAGGAGCATCACTCACTTTGTAGTTGTGGAAATTCTGTTGTTGATACTGACATTGTTATGCGATTATCTTTGTTTCCAGATACTTATACCCTCTTACAAACAAATTTGTTATATTTATATAATTTCGCAGTAACAATACAAAGAATTTCAAACTTATATTCACCTGTCCAATTTGTTATAAGCAAGTTTTACTGTACCTGTTCACAAATACTTTGATGCTTTTACAAACTTACCATTCCATTAGACTAGAACAAATCATAAATAGTATTTGTATCAATAAAATAGGTTAACACAATTGTAATTTCTGCCACAGTTTAACATTACATTAAAAAGTTATCACATTTTTAAAGGACTACCTGCGTATTCACGTGCCATCTTAAGGATTTAAAAATAGGTTTAGCCTGCCCACATTGATATGAAAATAGAGCATGTAGATATCAAGTAAAACATTCAATAAAACAAACAGCTATTTTTAAATTTGAGAATTTTGACTGGGAACAACCAAAGGTACAGGTTGTTCATAACAGATAAAATACAACACCAACAGGCAAAAAAAAAATGTGTATTAAATATACTTCTGACATGTAGCGTTCCCAGTAACAGGGCAATTTGTGATGCTAATGATAAAATATTCCCTGAGCTGATCTTGATGGGAAAACATTTTCTATTTTTGGCAATATAATTTTTGTTGACTTTAATTTCATGTCACATGTTTTAAATGAGGCCAAATTATTTATAATTGCAACACAATTTCCCAAAACATTAGACATGTTTTGGTCTGCACTTTAAACCAAACTATGAACAAGATCTTGATGTTGAAGATATGATCAGCAAATTTCTTTTGAAAAAATAACCCAACAGTTTTTAATTTAAAACTTAAACTATAATGAAAACAAAAAAGCTAGAAATAAAAACTAAATGTTTACCAAAATGATTTCCTTTAAATTACATAGCGAAAACATAACAAGAAAATAAAAGAAAATCAAATGGTCTTTGCATACTAATAATAATGCAACTGTCAAATTAATTCTAATGAAAATTGAAGGATTTAATATTGATAATAAAACCTTTAGACACTGGCCTGACATTTGATTTCTTCAGCTGCTTTAAAATGTAAAAAACATACATGAATGCAAGTCTTTATTCTTTGAAATGCAGTTCACCTGTGACCCTTTTCTCTTCTTTTCCTAAATAGGGTCCTAAAATTAAGGATATTCATTTTTCATACAGCCTGAGTAAGTGACAATTGTGATTATTACCACAGAAAAATCTGAATTAAATTTCTCCTCAACCTTAATTTGTTACCAATATTTAAAGAGTTGAGAAAATCCTTTTAAGAAAACTTTTGAGTTCCTAAAGCTCCCATATCAGAAATAGGTCAAAACATAAACTAGAATTGTGCAGATATAATTTCTGAACAAGATAAAACATTTTCCATTGGACTTTGCTAAAATTTTGAGTGTTTCTCAGTTGGAAGTTGGTAGTGTAAAAATAGAGCTTCAGAAATAAGTTTTAGAAAATCTATACAGTAAATTCATAATTGAAAAATAAATTTACTATGTGAAATTCTCTGATACACATATTCTTCTTCAATAAAAATCGTTTACAGGGAACAATAAGGCACAATTGGAATAATATGCTTTCCACCGGTTAAGCAATTGTTTGATTGTAATACTTGAAATAATAAAACTTGTATGGATTTAAACAAAAAATCCTGACTATCTTATGACCAGGTTTCTGTTTTATTGTTCTAACATCAATTAAGAACTTTAAGACATTTTTTTTTAAAATTCCTTATACTTTATCATAGTAGCAAGAAAGATTCTTAAATAACTCAGTGCAAATGAATGGTGGATTAAGAAAATATTCTATTGATATATATTAACAAAATATAATGCATACTTATTTCATTTCATAAATATAGTTTTGGAATAAAACATTGTACAAAACATGTAATTTTTTTGTAATGATATACTTTGAATAGTATTTTTAAACTTGTTACAAAACAGAAGTGTAAGAAGAGAGATGATATAGACTAAGGGAACTACAAATTTTGCTGGTATTTGGAAGGAACACATATGTACAAGTTCACTTGTGTACATGTTCAACATCATCTTTGAAATCATGAGGCACTGCTGCAACAACCAAATTTATAAATTTACACAACTTTCTTTATTACACTCTTTTATATCTCAGGGGAGCATGCACATCAAAGATTTTAGCACATTATTAAGATTGCATGCAACAAATTTGTATTTAATTCAAGAAATTGTCCTAAAATTGTTTTCTTGATATTTGATGCTGATAATTTATGTCATTTATCTGCATCAATAAGTTAAGTGTTAGGCAAAATTACACTGTTTTACAGTTGACAGTTACAACTCTGCACATTGATGTAAAAATTGTAATATAAAGGCCCCTGTTGTATAGAATGATATGTAATGGGTGTTTTAAAGTCAAATTTACAAAAGATAAAAGCAGCGGCCTCCAAGAACTACCGACCCTTGATGTTTGGAATAGATTGTAACCAGACAAATAACCTCCCTTACAAATAATAAAATACCACTGTGTGCAGGGCAATTTGGACAGTGCCCAGGGGGTACTTAAACATCAAAATTGATAATGACCCATACTGCCCTGGCTGCTCCATTAAAAGTAAAAGTAATCCTTTGTAGCTCTGATGAGATTAAAAAAAAAATTTCACAGGTGCTATATTATTGTAGCTACCATACCTCCGTGTACCATATTCTAACTTATGCCCGGTGTGTATATGCCAACTGCCTGTATGTACAAATTTTTAAAACACGAGACCATTCAAAATTTGTCCTATAGGTTTACATTAAAATGTTTAACGTTTGTACAAAACTGAAACTACTTGTACTTTAATAAAACTAACAATACAATTCAGTCTGAATTAATATGTATTGTGTTTCAAATAGCATGTTTTTTACACCCATTTTTAAATATTTTTTTTATCACACTTTAAAAAAAACCTAATATTGAACTACACTGCCAGCATGTATTTTCAAAGTTTTTAATTTATCCTTTTTTACAGTTAAACTTTTCTCCAAATCTGTGTGAAATGTTAGCTCTGTGGCTTAGATGTGGTGTTGTAGGCACAGATGATCTATACACACTGTAAGGTGTAACAAAGAAACGACATACAACATATCAAAAGGGTAGAAAAATACAGGAACATTCGACTGTAAAAGTTTTCTGTGTCTGTTTCTTAATATTATAACTTTAATTACTACATTAATGAAATATGCAACTTATTACTTCGAGCCAAATTCTAACCATAAAAATAAGTGTACATCTCTTTAGATATCAAATACCAGAAAAGGTGATACTCTCCATAATAGAGTCAACTATTTAGAATTTGAAAGTGGTACAAAAATACAAAATGGCCTCAAAGAGATCAATCATTGACAACCTACACAATTTTCTCATTTTTAACAATATAACACAACAGATTTGTTTTATCATTCACAGGGTAAGACTACAAGAAATTAAGCTATCTTTTATTTGTTTGTATGTAACATTTTTCATTCCACACTAAAAGGGGGAGTGAAAGGATTTTGTATTCCTTATAAATTATTTAGTATTTTTTAAAAGAGATGCATTTTCCCGTTCTTATCTCATAGAAGGCCAACTTCCCAGGGATGAGAAGATGAGAAAATGCATGGTTTCAAAATATGCATACTGTTTATCACTGTTTTGTACCATTGTGATGTCACGGTGTTTATGTAAAGCTGTCTTGACAAGGAGATTAAGATGGGTCCATCTCACGCTAGAAGAGTGAGATGGGATAATACATCATGTAAAGATCAAGGAAAATACTACAAATAGAGATAATTTAAATTTATTAAAAGATTTATATCAAAGGCAAAGCAAATGAGGTAATTTTTCCTGTGTATAATATATTCCACTATTTTTAATGCTTTTAAATTTCATGGGATACATGTATACTTTGACAGTGAAATCAAATAAATAAGAAATAATGAATTGGTGGAAGAAGTGGGAATCCTACATAGCAGTTGATTTCTTGTAGTCTTATTGTACAAAAACAAAACAGGGAATAAATCATAAAATTTGCTTTTTTTCATAACAGATCAACAGAATAATATTTTTTTTTATGTAAAATATCATAAAATGTCTCTTCAACTTTCGATAAAAAAAATACAGAACAGATCACAATTTATTCAAGTCCTAACACCTATATTGTCCAACGTTGATGGCCTCAACTTGTATTTACTACTTGAATGTGTCTGTAATATTTGATTTGCTCCAGCACTATTAGGAAAAATAGCAATAATCTTGTTAAACGCTGACACTGGTAAACTTCCGGTGTCGTTTTGATACTGAATATTTTCACGATGAATAAACTTTAATTGGGCTCCATGTGTGACAAGATCTTTTAAAAGTTTATCAGCTTCTGAACGCATCATTGCACTAGGTAAATCATATACCTCCAAGATATGACCTATAAAAAGTTCAAAATGAACAATAATTATGTATGCAATTAAAGATTAATAAACAAATATGCTTACTAAAAATCTGCAAATTCAACTTTCACTTTATTTAAAGTTTTCTGATTTATCAATATGTCCAGTTTTAATTTGGAGACTGTGCCAGTGTACATTTTGAGAACCACAGAACTTTAGTGAGGAAAACAAACAATTTTAATTAATTAAGAATACAGTCGAAGATACTTGACCAAAATCACAACTATAGATTTAGTACACTGGTAATCAATAGTTTGTATGACCATCTACCTACACCATACCAGGAAGTGTAGTGTGAATTCTAGAATAATATCTGTACAATTCTAGTGGCTACAGTAGTGCACTGGAACACTACTGTTACAAACACTATGCCAGAAATACGACTGGAACTGCAGAACACATCACTACTGAAGTTATTGTATGAAGAATTTTGGGGAAAAAATTTATTAAAGCATTGTACAATTTGACTAATGCCTTGTTACATTTATATTAAATTTGAGACAGATTCATTTCCATCTAATCTATTGTCAGATAGTATGAAGTTTAAATATAAATCTTTTGAACATCTTTAAACTTACTTGTTTGACAATCTGTATTGTCAATACTTCGCTGTGGTGAGTCGCTGTCTTTACTGCGAGATTTCTTCAACTTTTGTTGCTTATTCACATATGATGTACCAGAACTTCTGAAAAAAAAGGCTTTACTTTAAAAAACTGCTTACTTGAATAGATCTGGAACTTCTGACAATCAATGATCATTATAGTTTTGCATATGAGTAGCACCCAGAAAAGTAGTGGTAGTCAGTTAAAAAGTGGTACGAATGGTTAAATAGTGGTACAGTCGGTTAAATAGTGGTACAGTCAGTTAAATAGTGGTATGAATGGTTAAATAGTGGTACAGTCGGTTAAATAGTGGTATGAATGGTTAAATAGTGGTACAGTCGGTTACCGTAGATACTCGCACATAAGTCGGGAAATTGGGAGTAAAAATACGTTTCCTGAAAGGGGTTCCGACTTATAAGCGAGATCCATCAACGGGGAAAAAAATCCAAGTCAGATCTCTAGACTGGACATAGACAGAAATCACTGAACGTGTTTGGTGTCCTTTAATAATAGCAGAAGTCAATATATATTGTTAATAAAAGAAATAAAATTGCTTGCTAAATGGATTTTGTACCGATTTTCACTTATTTGTGTTGTTTATTCATTTCTGCACATGGAAGTTTTCATTGTTTGTGTATTTACGTAATATGCTAGATATGACTAATTACCGATCGGTATTTAGATAAAGAGATACACAGCTATGGTCATGATGACTTAATTAATTTTGCCATCGGCTATTTTTAAAGTTGAAAGGTATGGTGATAGATCGTATCAAAACAATAATTATTTACAATGGATCATCAAATGTTAATTGCCTTTTAATTATACTTGATTAAGTGTCATAGTAAACATTAAACACTAGTCATGTAATTTTAACCAGGTGTCACTGCTGTACTCAACACCCAAGCTGTGAATAACAAATATGAACAGTTGTCAAACTATAGGATATATTGAGGGTAAAAATTAAATATTTTTATTCAATTGTCTTCTGTTTACAAAGATGTCAAAACGAAAGAGAAACGCTTATGACACCGACTTTAAGTTGAGAGTCGTAACATTTGCAGAGTCAAATTCAAATGCAGCTGCAGAAAGAGAATTTGATATTAACGAAAAACTCATTCGAGATTGGAGGGCTAAAAAATCCCAGCTGTTAACTGTTAACAAAAGTAATAAGCGTATGCGGCAGATAGTGTCACCCGTAGCTAATCTAGAAGTAGCATTAAATACTTGGGTTTGTCGTTACAAGATCAGCAATTAGACTTCAAGCCTTGACATTGGCTACCAAAGAAGAATACAAAGCACCACCTGAATTTAAAGCATCGGCAGGGTGGTGTACTCGCTTTATGCGTAGATATGGGTTAGCGCTACGACAAAGAACCCATATCGCACAGAAATTGCCTAGAGATGTAAACATGATAGTAGATAGCTTTCATTCATTTGTCCTGTTCGAACGAAAGCGAAACAACTACCCACTAATGGCAATAGGCAATATGGACGAGACCCCAATGTCTTTTGACCTGCCATCAAACAGAACAGTCAACACAATCGGATCCAAGACCGTTACTGTGAAAACCTGCGGAGCTGAAAAGTCTCATTTCACAGTTGTGTTGGCCTGCTTAGCAGACGGAACCAAACTAAAACCTATGGTCATTTTCAAACGCAAGACGCTTCCAAAAGAAAAGATGCCAAGTGGAGTATTAGTGGAGGTCCATGAAAAAGGTTGGATGGACGAGCGATTAACTAACAAGTGGATAAAAGAAATATGGGCAAAGCGACCAGGTGCACTAATACACAAAAAGAGTTTGCTCGTTTGGGATATGTTCCGTGGACACCTCGTCGACTCAGTGAAGCAAAACTTAAGACGCCATCACACTCACCAAGCAGTTATTCCTGGCGGCTGCACTTCACTGATACAACCATTGGACGTCAGTCTAAATAAACCCTTCAAAGTCAAAATGAGGGAGCAGTGGACGCAGTGGATGATCAGCGGAGAAAAGGAATATACAGCAGGCGGAAATGTAAAGAAGCCATCCTACCAACTAGTACTACAGTGGGTCTGTTCGGCGTGGGATTCAATTCGGCCTGAAACCGTGACCAAAGCATTTAAGAAGTGTGGCATAACGAATGCTATGGATGGTTCAGAAGATGACGCTTTATGCGACAATTTAATCGCCTCCTCGTCATCAGCAACAACACCATCATCTGTGGCCAGCGAAGAAGAAGAAGAGATTAATGAGCTTGAAGACATCTACGACGACTTGCCACTCTCGGACTTGCAAATTAAACTTCTATTTCAAGACGAAGACGACGGAAACCAAGAAGACGACTTTATGGGTTTTGGACCAGACGACAACAGCAGACAGCAATTGTAATATATTGTGTTGTAATTTTACCTTGTTTAATTTCATTAAAATAGTTGAACACGCTTAATGATTTTTTTTTACGGCCATGTTTAGTCGTATACATAGTTTGTATACATGGTTATTGGACAAATCCGGGTATACAATAATTGATGACGATTTACACATAAATAAGTGTTTCTATTGATGCAATCAAACAAACTGTATTTCACCAATGAATTATTATCCATTCTTTGATGATTTGGTACTGGAAATTTGACGAATGGGTACCAGGAATCCATGCTTTTACGATGGATTTTTTATGGCATACCGACACTCACGAGAAAATAGCATGCTCACATTTTCCTTAAAACACAACCGACTTATATGGGGGTCAATAGCAAAACCGACATTTTCCAGCCCCAAACTCACCTACCAACTTATAAGCGAACCGACTTTTGTGCGAGTATCTACGGTAAATAGTGGTACAGTCGGTTAAATAGTGGTACAGTTAGTTAAATAGTGGTACAGTCATTTAATAGTGGAACAGTCAGTTAAATAGTGGTACGAATGGTTAAATACTGGTACAGTCGGTTAAATAGTGGTACAGACAGTTTAATAGTGGTACAGACAGTTTAATAGTGGTACAGTCAGTTAAATAGTGGTACGAATGGTTAAATAGTGGTACAGTCGGTTAAAAAGTGTTACAGTCGGTTAAATAGTGTAACAGTCGGTTAAATAGTGGTACAGTCGGTTAAATAGTTGTACAGTCGGTTAAATAGTGGTACAGTCAGTTAAATAGTGGTACAGTCAGTTAAATAATGGTACGAATGGTTAAAAAGTGGTACGAATGGTAAAATAGTGGTACAAATGGTTAAATAGTGGTACAAATGGTTAAATAGTGGTACAGTAAGTTAAATAGTGGTACAGTCAGTTTAATAGTGGTACAGTCAGTTAAATAATGGTACAAATGGATAAATAGTGGTACGAATGGTAAAATAGTGGTACGAATGGTTAAATAGTGGTATGAATGGTTAAATAGTGGTGCAGTAAGTTAAATAGTGGTATTAATGGTTAAAAAGCAGCATGGTAACTTAAATAGTGGTACCACCGATTCCGCGAACCACGAATTTAAGAATCCCACGAAATGTCTTTTTTCCTCCAACCACCAAAATTGATACTCATGAAAATAAATGAAACCACAGTATAATGTACTTCCTTTATTCTAAGTTTAATTACATTTTCTCAAGCTATTTAGGAGGAGTTGCACTTACAAGGGATGTGGACAGACCAACAGGGTGATTCCTATATACCCCCAAACATACGGACGGATGTATTTACAATTGAAATCCCAAACAGGAAGTAGTTGTCCGACAGGTCTGAAAGTCGCTTAGGACGGACAACTTGTGATACTGAACCACCCTGCCAAATTTCAAATTGTTCTCATGTACAGTTTCTGAGAAAAGCTTGACGGACAGACATGAGTAAAACTTAATGCCCCCCAACATGTCGTCGCGGGGGCATAAAAACTGATTTCGTTTTCTGTACCAGTAATTTAAAGTAGTATGGTATGAACCGTACCAGCCGTACTGCTTGCTACGCTTATTTTTTTATGATTTTACCAACCTTTGTTTTTGTGGCTGTACAAATGTCTGTGGGTGAACCTGCAGTTGCTGTATCGGTGGACGAAAATTTGACTGACCCAATAATCGCACATCTGAAACAAACAGTGTAGAAATTAGGCTGAAATCCTAGTATTGGGACATATGACCAAAACTGTTTTACTGTATTGTCAATTAGACGATAAATCATCACAAATAATTGATCATGTAGCACATACTTGGTAAAAAAAAATTATTTAAAAATTATCTTATGGACAATTTTTACTGTGTAGTCATTGGGTTGAAGCACCAGTGAAAAAAAGGAAAATTTGGTAAAATCTGAAAATTTTCTAACAGGGGTCATGGGGCTGCTTAAGGCCCCACACAAGTCTAGAGCAAATGTTTTAGGATGGTCCAGAACAAAACTCTGGCACAGTTCTTACACGCATAGAATAGTTTAATATGTAATGTGTACATATTTTCCAATAGAAAACACATACTTCCATTTGACTTTTTATGTACACACAGGTTACAAACTAGTGCTGGATGTATTGTTTTTTAAACAAGAATTTAGACCTCACTACCCTTAAGATATTTTCTCAACAGATTTATGCAAATCTCAAAAATGGTACCCAAAAAATCTTGACCATGTTGAACGAGCCTCTGTGCTATTTGGTTAAGGTAGTTAGTCATTGACATCTGACCACCTGGCTGTCAACATTGAGGTAGTTAGTCACTGACATCTGATCATCTGTCTGTCAACATTGAGGTAGTTAGTCACTGACATCTGACCGTCTGTCTGTCAACATTGAGGTTGATAAGGCAGTTAGTCATTGACATCTGACCACCTGGCTGTCAACATTGAGGTAGTAAGTCATTGACATCTGACCATCTGTCTGTCAACATTGAGGTAGTTATTCACTGACATCTGACCATCTGTCTGTCAACATTGAGGTAGTTAGTCACTGACATCTGACCATCTGTCTGTCAACATTGAGGTTGATAAGGTAGTTAGTCATTGACATCTGACCACCTGGCTGTCAACATTGAGGTAGTTAGTCATTGACATCTGACCATCTGTCTGTCAACATTGAGGTAGTTAGTCACTGACATCTGACCATCTGTCTGACAACATTGAGGTAGTTAGTCACTGACATCTGACCATCTGTCTGTCAACATTGAGGTTGATAAGGTAGTTAGTCATTGACATCTGACCACCTGGCTGTCAACATTGAGGTAGTTCGTCACTGACATCTGACCATCTGTCTGTCAACATTAAGGTTGATAAGGTAGTTAGTCATTGACATCTGACCACCTGGCTGTCAACATTGAGGTAGTTAGTCACTGACATCTGACCATCTGTCTGTCAACATTGAGGTAGTTAGTCACTGACATCTGACCATCTGTCTGTCAACATTGAGGCTGATAAGGTAGTTAGTCATTGACATCTGACCACCTGGCTGTCAACATTGAGGTAGTTAGTCACTGACATCTGACCATCTGTCTGTCAACATTGAGGTTGATAAGGTAGTTAGTCATTGACATCTGACCACCTGGCTGTCAACATTGAGGTAGTTAGTCACTGACATCTGACCATCTGTCTGTCAACATTGAGGTTGATAAGGTAGTTAGTCATTGACATCTGACCACCTGGCTGTCAACACTGAGGTAGTTAGTCATTGACATCTGACCTTCTGTCTGTCAACATTGAGGTTGATAAGGTAGTTAGTCATTGACATCTGACCACCTGGCTGTCAACATTGAGGTAGTTAGTCACTGACATCTGACCATCTGTCTGTCAACATTGAGGTTGATAAGGTAGTTAGTCATTGACATCTGACCACCTGGCTGTCAACATTGAGGTAGTTAGTCACTGACATCTGATCATCTGTCTGTCAACATTGAGGTAGTTAGTCACTGACATCTGACCATCTGTCTGTCAACATTGAGGTTGATAAGGTAGTTAGTCATTGACATCTGACCACCTGGCTGTCAACATTGAGGTAGTTAGTCATTGACATCTGACCATCTGTCTGTCAACATTGAGGTAGTTAGTCACTGACATCTGACCATCTGTCTGTCAACATTGAGGTTGATAAGGTAGTTAGTCATTGACATCTGACCACCTGGCTGTCAACATTGAGGTAGTTAGTCACTGACATCTGACCATCTGTCTGTCAACATTGAGGTAGTTAGTCACTGACATCTGACCGTCTGTCTGTCAACATTGAGGTAGTTAGTCACTGACATCTGACCGTCTGTCTGTCAACATTGAGGTAGTTAGTCATTGACATCTGACCACCTGGCTGTCAACATTGAGGTAGTTAGTCACTGACATCTGATCATCTGTCTGTCAACATTGAGGTAGTTAGTCACTGACATCTGACCGTCTGTCTGTCAACATTGAGGTTGATAAGGTAGTTAGTCATTGACATCTGACCAACTGGCTGTCAACATTGAGGTTGAAGACAGGGTTTTTCACCAGGTACTCTGGCTTCATACCTTAACAATAAACAGCTGTTTATTATTATTTTATTATTATAAGAACTTGTTTATTTTTTCAATATCTTCAAAATAACATTTCTAAATATCAACAATGACTAACTAGTCTGAAAAATAAAAAATTCCTCCCTGTTTCTCAATCAAACTCCCATTATATATAAGGAAAATCAAAATTTTACCAAAACAACAGGAAACTCACATCTATTAAAATAAACAATTCCCTTAAAATTTAAAATAATAAACGAGTGCTTTTGAGTTAAAAGTCTGAACACTAAACATCCTCCCTTTTTTCATAAATAGCAAAAAGGCTAGGAATCTGTGAGCTACTGCTCACTCAGTATAACCCCACATATTCTCATCATTGAACTGACTAATTCAGTACACAGCAAGTCTGTAAGTGACAAACCTGAAATTGGTAATTGCAATAAAGGACCACATGGTAAGGTCACATATAAAATTTCTAAAGGTTGTGAAGTTGCTGAGAAAACTGTTAGGAAAGTTATTGGAAGCAGGGGGATAATAAGAAATTTACCACAAAGTATACAGACACGAGGCTAACATAATATACAACTGTGTGCAGTTTGAAGAAAATCTGTGAAATCATTCTCAATAGTTTCTTAAAGTTATTGTATTAAATTATAGACAAACACTTTACCTGTAATCTGTGTGCCTCTTAAGCCCGGAATGAACTGTCGTGCCGGTGGTCCAGCCACCACTGGCGATCCTAAATTACCCATAACACAGTCTTTGTTTTCTGTTTCATATTTTGACATTGTCCCTTCTACTGCAAGATTTTTTGCACTAACTGTCACCTGGGAAGGCTGGCCTGCACCCATTCCCTGATGTTGCTGAATCCCTCCTAACTGTGATGGAATCTGCATATTCATTTGCATATTTCTGACCATGGGAATCGTCTGCGTGGGATTATGCATTTGCACATTTGGTAACTGAACAATTTGAGGGTTTGAAGTCCTAATTTGGGGCTGTCCTACTTGTGCCATTGTAGGGTACATGTAATTATGCGTATTCGGTGTAGGCACATTTCCTACAGCAACAGGCTGTCCCATGTTTAACATGGCTGTTGAACCTTGCATTGCTATAGGAGCATTCGATGCTGACATGTTTGTTTGACTAGGCTGAATATGACCTTGAAATGTTCCCTGATTTCCATTATAAACTAGTCCCATTTGAGGTGGGCTTGTGGTGGGCACATTACTATAATAAACTGTTGATTGCATCTGACCATAACTATTTTGGCTAGGATACTGTACAGGATATGTGTGATAACCATCTGAAGTACTATGAACAGGAAATGAACACTGATTAACTGTTTCTACACTATGAACAGCACCTTGATAACTTGGAAATCCACTTGTCATGGGAGATTGAAATGGTGCACTCTGGGTAAATGTCTGGTTGTCAACAGCAATTGATGGCTGTGACTGGACAGGATATACATAACGAATATTAGAATTCTGCACATTCTGTGAGCAAGGATAATACTGTCCCTGTTAAAAAAGAAATTTGAAACAGATATCAAACTCAGATACTCTTAAGATCCTCTTTACTTACAAAATTATTAAATTTTGAGAAATCGATCTATTTCAAAATATTTTTTTAAATACCAATTGTGGTTTCACTTGGTTACAGTTTCATACTCAGCAAAAGGATACATATTTAAACTTCACTGTTTGTTTAAATGAGGTTTAATGCCACTTTCAGATATTATTAAGCTACATTATGGCATTGAGTTTTTATGGGGAGGAAGCGAGAGTACCCAGAAAAAACCCCAACCTTTGGTAGGAAAATTATTAACTCATACTCCTTTGCATAAGAAAACGGTCCAAAATTAGCTAAGGATACGAAAAATGGAAAGCAGTTAATTAGAATTTAATTAAATTATTCATGAAATTAGTTGATTAGCATATTCACCACAAATAAAAAAAAAATGGGCATTTAATGGGACATTAAATGATACCCTGCCAAGTTGCATTGTTTTTAACATTCATTAACACATTTTACTGATATACTAATCAGCCTACTGGAACAGTTGAGTATGATAATAGTCCATCTCAGAAGATAATTTTTACCTTGACCTTTGACATATGACAATAATTTAAAATTGGCACAACTCAAAAACTACAAATATGATTGTGCTGAAATTCAACTTAATGTTTACTTTATAGTACTTAACAGCTGTCAAAGTTTAAACAAAATCTGTTGATGGGTTTTCAAGTTATCATTTGGAACCACTGACTGTTAACAAAAAAAAATTGAATTGGATGAAGTCAAAAACTAAAAATTGGTTGTGCTGAAAATCAAACTTGATCATCATTTTATAGTACTTAACATCTGTGCAAAGTTTAAACAAAATCGGTATACGCATTTTAAAGTTATCATCTAAAAACCACCGAAGTATGGAGAGACAGCAAGTCAGATGGACTGACACTCATATCCATACAAAGGGTATATTAGTGTGTCAGGGTAGAAAAGCAAGCATCATTATTTGGATATATCTTACACTTCTTAATTTTTTTTAACAAACACTATTGATGTTGCTGAAAAAGACAAAAAATCATTTAACTTTTTCTACTATTTTTAGTCATCTTGGCAGGAAATTGCAGTGTATATATAATCTTTGACAATTATCATTCTAAGGAATATTTAAATTAACTTTAATAGGAATTGGTATACTGGTTAAAGATAATAAGATTTTAAATTACTCCTCTTAGAAATAGAGCATGATTTGCATTTTCTACAAAATCTGCAAAAGCACAAGATTTTCTGGAAAAAATAGAATACAAAGAACACTTTTTTTGTTCTAGAAAACACAAATATTTTGAACCACTTTGGATGAATGAGCAAGAAATTTTAATTTTAAATACAAAGGAGAGTAAAAATTGATTACTCAAAAAATTAAATGTGGCATAGAATAAACAATTGAGATTACAAAAAAACTGAAACAGAAAAAAATTTGGTTTAGTTGTAACTTTAAACCAATGCCTTGGACAGCCGACTAGTAGTTCTATTCATAATTTATACCTGTGGTGCTGGTCCTTGCTGGGAAAACACAGCTTGTAACTGCGGCTGTGTTGCCATGACAATATGTGGACCACTTTGCATTGTGGGTTGACAAGGTGGTTCTCCAGTACTGTCAAACGAGTTCTGCTGACTCACTGATGCTTGATTTAGACTGAGAGATGATAAATGATGGCAGACTTCAGGTACTCCACACATCTCTTGTTGTACCTTAAAAGATTATGTCCACAATAAATCTGTATAATGTAAAACTTGTGTCAACTGCCAATCTGTTTAATTGAATAATTTGTTACTAGTCAATATTCCTAAAACAGTAACTTGGTGTTAACTTTTCATATACGTGGTATAGATTTGCATGACCACTTGACATCTTGTATATTCCGCTCTTGCTATTACACGAAATTTTAACTAAACACTCCAAACTAAGACAGTAAACGTGTATAAAAAAAAAAAAAAAAGATAACTATCCAAGATCATCACTGCATTATTTGGTTTCATTGTGTGGAACAGTTTCTGAGAAGCTGTTTTTAATTTTTTTTTCTCGTAGGCTCCTATGTTAAACTAAGTATTACTATGGTGGTCATCTTGGATTTTGGATCAGCACAAAAATTTTTTAGAGAACCATCTAAGGTAAATTTCTGCATTATTTCAAGCAATTTTTGAGAAGATTTTTTAAATTCAACCAAATAGAACACCTAATGGTCCTTGCAGTCATTTTGAGTTTTGGATTGACTTGAAAAACTAAAAATTATAAGATAAAAAATCCATGCTTCATTTATGAATTATATGGTTGAATTGTGTTCGTAATTTTTGTAAGAAATGCAATAATGGTGATGTTAGCC
Source organism: Limnoperna fortunei (assembly GCA_944474755.1). NCBI lineage: Eukaryota > Metazoa > Mollusca > Bivalvia > Mytilida > Modiolidae > Limnoperna > Limnoperna fortunei. The sequence continues at coordinate 79,441,447 of OX104114.1, read as the reverse complement.
ATGTTGAGTACTTGATCAACACTGACAACTCTAAGAACCATCCTATACAATTCAAGCAAAGTTTGGTTCCAATTGGCCAAGTGGTTTAGGAAAAGAAGATAGCAATAAGAAAAGTTAACCGTTTTGGGTCAGGTGAGCTGACAACTGTCAATCTGTTGTGACTTCTATGTACATTTAGAACTGTTTAAAAGTAAAACTTGATTTGAATGCAGAATTACATGATAAAGCCTTTTCTGCAGAAAAATGAAGTTCAATGCCAGTTTTAGAAATGTTTCAGCAATATAATGGCATCAAATGGTTTTGTGGTTTTTTTTATTGGGAAAGGGGGGGGGGGGAGCTGGAGTACTTGGTAAAACCCTTCTACGTGTTGACAGGATTGTTATCATTTGTAGATGAATATCTACCTTAACCATTTGGCCACCTAGGCTCCATAGAAGAGGCTCAAAATGCTGTGCTTTTGTGCTTTGAATTAATTGCTTGTCTTCTGAAGAACCAAAATCTACTACAGTTACTATTATATAATTATGAGATGTCATATCCCACTATGCCATCCAATCTTAACAATAAATAAATGCAGGGAAAATATTTACATTATTCCACATGTCTGGCATTATCGTTTGTTGATGCATCATCGACGACTGCTGTGGTGGCGCTTGTCCTGGTGTATGGTGATAAATAGTACCATCAGTATTAGAAAATGGCTGACCTAAAACATAATGTTTTATGGAATTGAAAATTTTGATTACTGAATGTTATAAGCAGCTGTTAAATCAAAATATAAAACTAATAAATCATCAATAAGTACCATATTTGAAGTCGCACAAAATATTAAGTATGACTCGTACACTTTTGAAGTCACACAAAATATTAAGTATGACTCGTACACACACAACATATCAAGTATGAGTCATGCACTTGTAGCTTAAATAAATATAGTTCCTATTTTAAAAACTTATCCCTTTTACCATATGTGGTTTATACTGATTGACATGTACTTTGTTGAATGCCAATTTATATTTTTACCTTTTACAAAGAACAAATTGAATGAAACTATACCAAGCATTTTTGTTTACCTCCATTTGGCAGTATTTCATCTGTGATATCCCAACCCTTGCACATTAGAAAGATTGGTGACTTGGTATTACTATACATACTCATGCACAAGTCAGAAATTCTGCGAGTAAAAAACTTTTTAGATAAGGGTTCCAACTTAAAAGCAAACCGTACCAAAAGACCAAAGAATTCCAGTCAAAGTTTGATTGCATTACTTAGACCCCACACTAGGAAGAAGAAAACTGATAGTTCTGTGTTTTGCTTAATAAAGCTTATTTATTACATTAACAAAGATTTTTTAATTTGTGCATTTTTTATTTTACCCAGTTTCCATATTTTCATTCATATTTACCACTATTTACAGTATCAATTTGTATGTATGAATTACATAAACTGAAAATTAACAGGAAATACCAGATTTTAAAAGCCCATAGACACCAACACCACCACTTATAGACAAAACACGCATCGGCCATAGCAAAATTAATTGACTGGAACTTTGTTGTATTTTTTATTTCTTGCATCCGTGATAGCTAGCACTGCTGGTGGAGTTTTAAATCCCCGAGGTTAGCCTACTCCGGCATCAAGACTTTTGTGTTAAAGAACACATCAAAGCTATGAAATACATGTAGTCCATGTAAATTTCAAAATTGTCAAAACCCTAAGGTTCTTCCTACGCCAGGTATAGATTGATCTTAGTCATAATTTGGTTTCCAGTTCGGCATATTTTGGTTTTATTGTTTGGCATATTTTGGTTCTATTGCTAAATTTTCTAAAATTATCATCTGTTAGTAACCATCTATACACATGTAAATAAAACTAGCCATTAAAACTATTGACAGGAGGTTAATAAAAATCACCATTTTAATGTGAAGAAAAAATGTGTATTAACTGAGTTACTGGTTAGACAATGAAGGATAAGTAAAAAGATAGTGAGAATAATACCTTTTATGTGAGTACAGGTTATCAGCAGGGTGGGTATGTGGCAGGGAGGTGAGATGGTGAGGTGGCAGCAGGAAACAAGCAAGCTATTGATTTCATGTTATGATACAGCGATAAATGCATTAAGATTCCACTTAATGTAGGGCAAATAATCTGTTATATCAAAGGCAGTCTTTAAATTTTCTGAAAAGTTTCATTTAATATGAACACATGCATGTTTAATGAAGTTTGTCTGCAGAACAGGATACTGCTTTTTCATGCAGGTAGACTGTGGACTTTACCATCTCCAAATTTAGAGGTATATTTGACATGTGACATTTCTTTACATACCAGTACGTGGATCTATGATAACACTGCCTGGAGGAATGTTGTTTAAATCTGTTGCTACAATGTACACCTGCTGTCCTCCAGAAAAAACACCTGCAATTTTGAACCATTAATTATCACCTTTTGTTATATATGGAAATAATGTTGCTGTGTCAATAGCCAAAACATCTGAGCTCATAAACATTTCCAAAAGCTAGGGCATACACAAGTGGAAATTTTGAAGCCCAGTAACAAAAACATTTCCACTGTGTAAATAACACTTCAACAAGAAGTAGGTCATACACAAATGGCAATGTTAAAGAACAGCAATGAAAGCAAAGAAAATAAGTTTCCTTTTCTACGCCGATTGTAAGTCGTGTTCAGATACCGAGTTGGAATTTCAAATTTTGTTTAGGCCTATAACAGAAATGATCAACCTGGTTATTTCTAATATTAAAATTATTGTAATTTCCATAACAAAAGGGCTCTAAATAACTTGATGAACAGAAAGCTCTCAACAGATATGATGGGTTTGTTTTTCAATTTAAAACTTTTTTCTCATGATTATTATAAAATTTGCCCCTATCATTTTAAAACCAATCTCAGTCATTGAAGCTTAAATTGTGCTTTTTTTAGTTGTACATGAGAACATTAGTCATAGTATAAAATGTGGTAGAATTTATCAAACTGTTACAGTAAGTTATACAGTGTTTAGTCCTGCACATGTTATATAAAATGCCAAGCAGTCTACCTCCTATACCTTGAATTGGTGATTGTATTGGTCCAGATGAACTACATCTAGACATAGGCGAACTATCTGTTCTACTGCCAGGTGGCGTTGATATACCAGGTCTTTGTAATGGACTCTGCATACTGCAGTTAAAGGAATCTGTAATTAAAATCAAAATGAGGTTCAGACTTAAATATTTATACAAACTACTAACATTTAAAACAAGTATGAAGTATTCTTTGCACCATGTAACATTATTTTTGAAGGCTAATTTGTCAGCTTAACTACCATTTTTACAATTAGATGGATACCAGTTTTTTCTGTTAACTTCCTGGAAGTCATACAAAGGGTGGCTGCCTTTACCATTATTTTCTTTCTAGCATTGCTGATAGAAAAAACATCTTAACAATTAATATTTATCAGTTATTACCAATGTTTCTTTACGAACATTATATAATTGATCAAACAAAAAGGAGGACCCATAATTCCCATTTTTTGAATAAGGGAGACAACCACAATTTGGGGAAGTAAATTTATATGGTTCATCATGTGGGGAATGACGTTTCACAAATTTTTCAATTTTAATACTGATTTTTTAATAACAAAATATATATAAATAAAATAATATGTGGGAAAGATTTTCAAGTGGCTTAGAGATTTTTCAAGTTATAACTTATTTTAAAATTTTACATTAATGTTGTATTTCTTGTCCACCCAATACATTTATTGTAAATTGTACTGAACTAGTTCATGCTGTTCAATCACATTTTCACTTGACTTATTCAAAACAATTCTTTACATCATATAGATCAATGCACATATTCATTTACTACTGTAACAATTTGGCAACTGCCCCCCCCCCCCCCCCCCCCCCAAGAAGTACACATAATATACACATCATATGTTGCTGAAATTGCGTGTTTCTTACCAGTATAGGGTTAATACAATGATCATTTAAATAGGTACATATTTAAATAACTGTAATTAAAAGAGTGAAAACTAATTAAATATTTTTAAACATCCATCTAGCTTTTTTTTTAAATTGCAAATTAAATTTATAAAAAGACAACTCCCAACATTGTTTTTCTTAGTTCAGACATAAATTTTCTCTTTTTTTTCCATTTGGAATTTTGAGAACTGATTGATAATGTAAAATATCCATATCCATTGTAGACTGACTTATTTCAGGACTTCAAATAAAGCTGTTTTTACCTGCTTACCATGACAATAAATTCATACATTATTCACCTTAGAGGGACCAACCTTTTTTTAACTGTTTTTACCTGCTTTATTCATACTGTAACTTTTATATGGAAGTTGTTGTTTTTGTAAAACATTAGTCATTCCACCAAAGCTGTTAGCTTTCGGCACTCCTCTAACTTTTGATGAACTCCTATCATCCGTACCATAACCACTGGAATCTGTACTACTTCCAAGATGGCTGCCATCAGAATTCTTACTTAAACTGCAAGGTCGAATCGGTATTCCATCTGGCTTGTATCTAGTGCACAGAAGCAAGTTTATAAATAGGATTTTGTATTTCAACTTGTAGGTAAAATTGGTGCTCTATATTGTTTGTATCTAGAATAACCTAGTTTTATTGTTTTTTCTACAAATCTAAGGTGTGTTAATTAAAATAGTGAAAACAGAAATTCAATATGGCTACCATCAATTCTTACTTAATCTGCTAGGTCAAATTAATTCTAGATGTGGCTTTTATCTAAAATACGATAAATTTTATTCATATTATTTCAAAATCTCATATTCAGTACTGAAAGGAAAACTAAATTCATATATGGCTTCCAACAAACTAGAGGCTCCCAGGAGCCTGTATCGCTCACCTGAACCTGAAACCAAACAACCCTTTTTTATCCAGCTTTTCTTTGCTATAAGGAATTGCCCAACACTTCTGCAAAAATCATTAATTTTGACCTTTTAAGGGAAATAACTCCTATAAGGAGGATCTTTTGATGGTTAGAGGGAGAAGGGAGGTTCACTTCAAATTTGCTGTACCTGTTATACTTTTTTAACTATCAGTCGAAAACTCTCTCAACCCCACCCCCCCCCCCCCCCTTTTTTCATTTTTTCTATTTTAATCCAATGTAGCTATGTAGGTAGTCAGGTGTCATGATTTGCACAATTTTGGTAGAGGACATCCTAAAGATGATGTGTGCAATGTTTCAAAGCAGTCCTTTCATTGGTTTAAGAGGAGAAGATTTTTTAAAATCAAGTAAAATTGATTAAAAAAATGTTCAAGGAGAATAATTCCTAAACATTTCATCAGACAATCTTGACCCATTAAGTCATTTTTGTAGCCCTCATAGAGCAGAACAATTAAGAAATGCTAACTTTTTCTCTAGTTCTAATAATTTTCAAGATTTTGAGGCAAAAATGTCAAAAATAATCAATTTCGACAATTAAAGGGCAATAACTCCTATAAGGAGTCATCATACAACTTCAACCCAATGGAGTGTTTCGTAGAGCTTTTGATGCAGATGAAGGCATTTCTCTTCGGTTTTCCTGTATCAGTTACACTTAAATATAAGCCAAAAACTGTATTTTACCGCCCCCCCCATCCTATTTTTAGCCATGGTGGCCATGTTGGTTAATCTGCAGCCATGGTAGGTGCAAACTTGGTTGAGGACATTTGACAGATGATGTGTACAAAGTTTCAAAGCAGTACTTTCAGTTGTTTCAGGGGAGAAGATTTTAAAAAATCAACCGATTAAAAAAAAACAGTTCAAGGGGAATAACTCTTAAACGGTTAATCAGACATCTTGACCCTTAAGTCATTTTTGTAGCCCTCATAGAGCAGAACAATTAAGCAATTTTAACTTTTTCTCTAGTTCTAATAATTTTCAAGATTTTGAGGCAAAAATGGCAAAAATCATCAATTTTGACAATTAAAGGGCAATAACTCCTACAAGGAGTCATCATACAACTTTGACCCAATGGAGTGTTTTGTAGAGCTTTAGATGGTGAAGAAGGAAAGTCTCTTCGGTTTTCCTGTATCTGTTATACTTTTTGAACTATAAGCAAAAAACTGTATTTTGACCCCTCTGTTCTATTTTTAGCCATGGTGGCCATGTTGGTTGGTCTGAGGCCATGATTTGGGCAAACTTGGTAGAGGGCATTTTACTGATGATGTATGCAAAGTTTCAAAGCAATCCCTTCAGTGGTTTTGGAGAAGATTTTTTAAGAAAAGTTAACGACGACGACGACGACGGACGCCAAGTGATGGCAATAGCTCACATGACCCTTCGGGTCAGGTGAGCTAAAAAACCCCAAAACTAGTTCAAATTTTTTTGGAGTTGAGTAATGTTTGTTTGTTTTTTTTTTTTTTTGATGTTTAATGCCACTTTTAGCAATTTTTCAGCTATACCATGGCGCCTAGTTTTTATAGGGTGAGGAAGCTGGAGTACCTGGAGAAATCTGGCAATATTTGTCAATTAAGATTGGAGTCGAGTACACCCTGCCCGCAGTGAGACTCGAACCGGCAATCTGAGTGTTGACAGTCCATGTGATCAATAGTATATGACCTACTTTAACCACAAGTGTAACTGCAGGTATTTCATTTTCTTTCTTGGTGTAAGAGCAAATCAAATAGCTGGTAGTTTTTTAGGAAGAATTTAAGCACTATTTTTTTTCATTCCTTTTAGTAGATTAGACGGGTTGTTTCATCGAATGGTCTTTAATGCCAATTACAGCAACCATTTTTCAGCTATATCGTGGCATCTATATAGTTTATATTGGGGGAGGAAGGTAGAATACTCAGAGAGAACTCCCAAACCTTCCACAAGAAAACTGGCAATCCTTGTCAATTAAGATTTGTGTCAAGCACAGATGCCCACAGTAAGACACAAAGTTGCAGATAGTGCTTACATTTGTGTGATGGCCATTTCTTCTTCTGTGAAAGCTTCAGCCTATCAAAATAAGAACATCAGTATAAACATACATCCTTAATTATAAGTTGTTGTGTTCAATCTACTTTGTTTTACATAGTAGACACAGTATTTTTATTTTATGTTACCATTTATTATCAGGAAGCATGACACAAGATTAAGGCCATCTTTAAAAAATATTTGTGTGTTGGTTGCCCAATCACAATTTTAAAATTGCAGACCTGTTTAAAAATTGTGATGGCTGGTAAAAAGTTTTATTATTGTTTCTTTTAAAATTCTATAAAAAGACATGAAAACATAATAAATCTGAAATTTGGGGGTGACAGTTGAAAAACAGAAAATAAACTAGAGGCTCCCAGGAGCCTGTATCGCTCACCTGAACCTGAAATCAAACAACCCTTTTTTATATAGAATTTTGTTCCTATAAGGAATTGACCAACACGTCTGCAAAAGTCATTAATTTTGACCATTTTGACCTTTTAAGGGAAATAACTCCTATAAGGAGGAGCTTTTGATGCTTAGGAGGGAGGTTCACTTGAAATTTGCTGTACCTGTTATACTTTTTTAACTATCAGCCAAAAACTCCATTGACCCCCCCCCCCCCTTTTTATTTTAAGCCAACGTAGCTATGTAGGTAGTCAGCTGTAATGATTTGCAAAATTTTGGTAGAGGACATCCTAAAGATGATGTGTGCAATGTTTCAAAGCAGTCCTTTCATTGGTTAGAGGAGAAGATTTTTTAAAATCAATTAAAATTCATTAAAAAAATGTTCTAAGAGAATAATTTCTAAATGGTTAATCAGACAATCTTGACCCTAAAGTAATTTTTGTAGCCCTCAAAGAGCAGAACAATTAAGCAATGCTTATTTTTTCTCCAGTTCTAAAAATGTTCAAGATTCTGTGGCAAAAAAAGCAAAAATAATCAATTTCGACAATTAAAAGGCAATAACTCCTACAAGGAGTCATCATACAACTTCGACACAATGGAGTGTTTTGTAGAGCTTTCGATACTGATGAAGGCTGGTCTCTTCAGGTTTCCTGTATCTGCCATACTTTTCGAACTATATGCCAAAAACTGTATTTTGCACCCCCCCCCCCCCGTTCTATTTTTAGCCATGGCAGCCATGTTGGTTAATCTGCGGCCATGGTTTGTGCAAACTTGGTTGAAGACATTTGACGGATAATGTGTACAAAGTTTCAAAGCAGTACTTTCAGTGGTTTCAGAGGAGAAGATTTTTAAAAATCAATTAAAACCGATTAAAAAAAACAGTTCAAGTGGAATAACTCTTAAACGGTTTATCACACAATCTTGATCCTAAAGACATTTTTGTAGCTCTCATAGAGCAGAACAATTAAACAATGCTAACTTTTTCTCTAGCTTTAATAATTTTTAAGATTTTGAGGCAAAAATGGCAGAAATCATCAATTTCGACAATTAAAGTGCAAAAACTCCTACAAGGAGTCTTCATACGACTTTGACCCTATAGAGTGTGTTGTAGAGCTTTTGATGCTGAAGAAGGAAGGTCTCTTCGGTTTTCCTGTATCTGTAATACTTTTTGAACTATAAGCCAAAAACTGTATTTTGACCCCCCTGTTATATTTTTAGCCATGGCGACCATGTTTTTTTACGAATCAAAAATCCGAATGATAATTTGGTAAAGGACATGCTAATCAACAACCATACCAAGTTTGGTTGCATTCTGTCAAGTGGTTTCAGAGAAGAAGATTTTTGAAAAGTTGAACGGACAGACGACGGACGACGGACGCCAAGTGACGGCAATAGCTCACATGACCCTTCAGGTCAGGTGAGCTAAAAAAGTGTGAAGAAATTTTTCAATATATGATACTCTAACAGTCCTAAGCATATGAATATTTCTTTTGAATTTGGATATTTAAAAAGCGCTACATTTTTTTCTGTACTTCATGTCACACAATTCCTGTTTAATAAATAGTTGTACTAGTGAACAACTTTTTTCCATAATTTTTTGCTAATTGACATAATGATGTAAGCTGCCATAATCAATAATGTGAAGATTGCACATTGCAGAGACAGTACATGTTATTTTACATCACTATACAGTGAATCTCAAAAATCGATCAATTTATATTTTGTTCAATTGACAAATTAAACAAAATCGATCCTGACAAAGTTAGTTATTGCTATTTTGCAGTATTTTCCTTTGATCTTTATGTGCGGTATTATCCCATCTCAATCTACTAGCGTGAGATGGGCCCATCATACCTTGCTGTCAAGGTGTTGATAGGTAAACACTGTGACGTCAAAATGTCACAAAACAGGGATAAAAATATTGTTTATGTTTTATGAAGCTTGATGCTTTTTCTTGCCATCTCATCTCATCTCAGGGCTTTCGGACGAGAAAATGCATTTCATTTAAAAAAACTGAAATAATCTATAAGAATATGTGTTCAATGCCATCCAACCAAATATTTCATGGTAAGATATCATTATGCATATTTTAACATTTGAATTTTTATATAGCTAGAACACTAAAGTAACTGCACAAGACAAGGCACTCAGAAACAAAAATTACAACTATGATCCAATGTGTCCTTATCTACCTCCTCAATGAAGAGTACATGGAAGCCAAGCAGACATGAGCATGCTAAAAACTATGCCATTGCGGCAATATTTTTAGTTATTGTCTCTTCAGACAGTGAGGGAATACTTTATACCAAGATACTTGTTCTAGATTCTTACTTGTAAACCAGTTTCATCACAGCTTTTGAATATTTTATTTCTCACTTTTTCATACTGTTCTTTCCTCTCTTCAAAGGATTTAGCTTTGTTGTTCATTAAACTCTTAGCCGACAGTTTATGATGGCTCTGAAAAATAAATATGCAAGTGAAATCTGTAAGTCTTCATTAGGTTATGCGATGTTGATTATCTGAAGTATTTAGTGTTTCAAATCAATCGTATACAGGTCATATATTCTAAGGGAGTTTTAGCTTGTTCTGTTTCAATTAGGGAACTAAGTTGGAATAGCATACAAAATGACAAACTCTGGACAAACCAATATAAATTTATCACAAAATAGTGTACATGTACAAAAACTGAATTATTAATGATGTAGATTTAATAGGTCATGACTTCGTCTACATATGGACAGTAAATACAAACTGTATTTCTGGAATTTGTTAATACATATTTCCACCTGTCTAAAGGCGTGTTAATTTTTTTGATATGTCATAGTGAGTGTTAATGTTTCCATAAAAATTGTTAATGAAATTTTCACAAGTAAAACAAAACAGCTGTTTCAAATTTGAAAATTAACACTCAGTATCAAAAACTCGTCAACATGACCTCCTTGTTGGTAACAACCAATTTTGTCAATACAAGAGAGATTGCCTTGAGCATGCACGTGTAAAAACAGCTGCTTCAGGGTGGTCAAATCTTGATGTTTACCTTAAAACGTGTCCATATTTGTTAATTAGATAACTCCAACATTCACTAAAATTTGTCACCTGAAGATTGATTAAATCTAAGACTGCTGACAAGTCTAATAATTTTAACTTCTTAAAGTTAAACAAATCTGGATCTGTACTTTGGACTAACATGAAGTGGATAAATAATCTAATCAATGGGGTGGTTTATATTCTGTATATATTGTTTGACAAAATACTTGTATAACAAAAACAATGAGAGTAAACAATACACAAGAGAGAGATTGTAATATAATTTCTACAAGTAGTCAATTACATATCATCATCAGTGTGTTGTCGAAAAATACAAGAGCTAAATTTTTCTACAATACAATAATGTTTTTATCCTGCAATTATAAAATGCTTAAATATAATTTGTCTAAAAATTGGGGTTTTCTTCAATAATCAAACCCTAAAGATGCAGCAAGCATAAAATTACAATATTGATCAACTTTTTTCAAGGCAATTTTCAGTTGAGAAAATTGGCGATGCATATTGTAGATGTGACTAACATATACAGCAAAACATGTACCTGTACAAAACATACCAATTGGCTTTATTGTAAAACCTGTACTTGTGTAATAAAGCAGTGATTAAAGGAAATAGTATTAATCTCTTGTATGAAGTATGTTTTATTTGTTTCGTTTATTGTCTTTATACAAATGATTTTTATATCTGTTTATGCAAACAAAATTTGATAGTGGCATAATGCATTTGTGAGTATGTGATAACTCGAAACACAGCTATTTTGATTTTTTTTTTTTATCAAATAATACAAGGTCTGAAGAGCTTTACTTTTGAGAAGCTGGAAATAACCATAACAATCACATTTTAATCAATATCCAAAAGCAAAGATGGGAATATACTGTTGGCAAGTTTATGATCATAATTGTTCTAGGACTGTTCTAAAGCCCATCTCTGTACAATAACAAAAAGTTTTGCACTTCTTTAACCAGCTGTTTGCTAAAATTACTTTGTAACTTCAAGCCTGTTTCAAAAACTATTGTTCTTGCAGTGCAAATTTGGAACACTCTACCTATTTTATTATAGCTAACTGACTGTTTATTAGTCTAAAAGACTTACCATGATAAAAGTTAGTAAGTGTATCATCCTATGCAAAACAAAATGTCATTACCAGTGAAAATAAGTCAGAATTTTTCATTAGTAACAAAATTATTACTGCTGAAAGTAATCCAATCCTTCTACAACTCTTTGAATAACAGATTTTTTCATTTCTTATAACATTTATCTCAATGGGTATACTACATATAACAACACTCGATACACATTATAAATACTTTAATATATTATTGCATGTGTTACAATGCTCTGGGTATATTTTTAGGGCTAAGTTATATTTTTGACGAAATAAAAATAAGCACAATTTTTTTGTGGACTCAAGTCTAATTTACCATTTATTGATAGTTTATTGTGGGGAAATACTTTCATTTACAGTTACCTATAATTTGATATAATCTGGAAGATACATCTTCGACCTTAGTAAAGCAAACAGCAAGATAACCAGGCAGACTGTTACACTAGGCACCTAAATGCCAGAATTTTTTTAATTAAAGAAAAATGTAGTTACTTCTCGATCATCTAAACTGTTAACACTTCTCTTCATGATGGTCTTTGGTTTCCTCAAATGACCTGGTTCCCCAGATTCTATATGATCTCTAAAGCTGAAGTCAGGTCTGCAATACAAAATTATTGCTTTTAATTTGATGAAGACATACATTTTTGAGACTTTTTTATGTTACAGTAAAACAAACTATTACCATACTTACTACAAAGATTATTCGATAAATGACTATTCCATAAACATATAAGCCACATTGCAAAGCAATGAGGAGATTTCTGTACTATATTTGAAGATCTGCTGGCATCAATTGGTGATTTGATGGTTAGAAATTGGGTTTACTGGTGATGCGCAAGTGGATAAAGTAAATGGACATTTACGACCATCAAATCAACAATTGATGGTGTCAAATCTTCAAATACATGCATAGTTACAGAGTAACTGCCGTAACCCAAAAACTGTAACGCTGGACCATGAAAATTGAGGTCAAGGTCAGGTGATACCTACCAGACAGTCATGTACTAGTCATCAGCAACCTTTATACAAAATAATGTCATATATCCTACCATGCGTAGTTACAGAGGAACTGTCGTAACTCGAAAACTTTAACTAAAATTGAGGTCAAGGTCAGGTGACAGGTGACTTGACTGGCAAGTACTTATCATAAGCTACCTCTGGACCAAATTTTATGGACCTAGGGCTTGGGCTTACAAATATTTGAAGCAAGATGTCCAAGTGTTTATGCCTCCGCCGCCAGATTCCCATACATATGTCTCGCCTCCATCGACTTTCGTCGCAGGCGAGACAAAAAATTTAAAGTTTTTACAAAGGACCATTGTAAGATATATACTAAATTCTTTTATTGGTTTTGACTGCTTAGTTATTTCCTGTAAGAAGATTTAAATGTAGAAGCTGAATGTGCATTATCAATACAGCTTTAAGCTAGGACAGCACAAATGCAATTTTTTTCAAGAAACCATATTTTCTGGACTATGGAGGTCTATGTAAACTATGTGTAATTTTCTCCATAGCTTAATAAGGAAAAGATCCATTCACAACAAAATTGCCATTACAATGTTATCCTGTTTGATCAAAGTCGAGCACTGGGAACCCTCCCTTCTGGGACCATACTGGGAGGGTTCCCAGTGCTCGACCCACAGAGCAACCCAGCACCTCCCCGGGTGGCAGATAGGGAAGACCCTCTCGTTGGGGGGTTGTCAGGTCATAATACGGAAAGCCTGACCGCGGACCGTAGTGGGTAACGTGTTTGGAGAGTGCCATGCTCCTTGCACGATAAAGACCCCTTTTGTAGATTTCGAAAAAGAGTAGGCTCATTGTTGCCACTACAAAAGGCTAAATTTCCGCCCCTACCCAAAACTCCATACTTTTCCAGTGGCAGTCAAAATTGTATTCCCTGTGACCCATCCCACCCCCATTTTCCGTTGATTTATTGTTTGTTAACTTGTTCCTATCCTGAATATAGCTGAAATACTGCTCGCTGGACGTAAAGCAGACATCCAATCAATCAATCAATCAATCAAAGAATATTCTGTACAAAGCCAGATATCATGGCAGGACCAGCTCTAGCTACTTACATTCTTGTATTTGATGTTTTGTTGACTATGACACATTTGCCAGTTTGATCAACATTGTGATCTAAACCAAAGAAAGCTGAAATTCTGTGAACCAACATCCGATCATATGATGACATCTGTGGGAATTTGAGGTAATGATGCCTGAAATAAAATAAAATACAGGTATTTCTTTGAACAAATCCGAGTGATACATAAAAAAAAAAGTTAACAATGTTTGTGTTAAAATTTAAAAGTATGCAGAAAGTTCACTACTATATTTTAATATAAATCCACTACACCCGCTCAAAAAGTGGAAATAACTCATGAAACTGTAACAGAATTTAAAGTAATTTAAAGATCTCACATGCACAAGACAACCAGACAAACTGTACTTAAGCATGTATATAATATTATGTCACTTTAAAACCATTGTCTGTTTGCATTTATCCCAAGAAGTGGGTATTTTGAAAGGTTAACAATGTAAAATGGTCGGAATTATTTTGAGACGAAAAAAATCGAGAAAGAAAGAACATTTTGGACTTAAACTGAGATATTCAAGTGTTGTAGGAATAAACTTTTGTGCTCATTAGATAGATGCCTCCAAAGAAACAAAGTCACAACAAGAGGAAAAGGAGGAAATCAAACCCAAACGTGAGTAGCGAGAAGCCATTTAAACAGACAAAATCGAACAGACCCCGAGATTACCTTAATGTAAACAAACCAACCAATATAGATAAAAACACTACGACCACGATGAATACATCAACATATGTCCCGAGTATGATTAATACAAATAATATGAATATGAATGCTATGAATGCTATGAACATTCCAGTTCCGAATTTTTATTCACCAAGTGTACAAAGTGGTGGAAATGTACAGTATACAAACATGCCCACGCCAGTACAAATGCAAAATTTAAGTCAGACATCGCCTATGAATGGCTTCTGTAATGTACCTTTTACTCCACAAGGCCAAATGATACAACCGGTATGTAATAGTACCATGAATCAGCAAACAGATAGTCTTAAAATCGATAATTTGGTAAATAAAGTTGACCTGCTGTTCTCAAAGCTATCCCTACTAGACTCTTTAAATGAAAAGATAAATAAATTTCAATCTACAATGAACACTCTCATTCAGAATGTTGAAAATGTTACAAAACGAGTTTCTGATGTAGAGAACTCTCTAGACTTTATAAATGAAAATTATGAGAAAGGTCGTAAAGATAATGAAGATATCAAATCTGAAATGGAAGAAATTAGACAGGATAATCGAGAACTGAACGGTCATCTGTACCAGTTGACAAACGATATGAGAGATCTACGAGAAAGGCATATAGATTTGCAGACACGTTCCATGAGGGAAAACCTGATTTTCACGGGTATACCGGAAAAACGCGAAGGTGAGGAAAGTGACGAAACCGGAGGAATTATAAAAGAGTTCATGACTAATGTCCTGAAACTAGAAAAACCGGTGGATTTTGTAAGAGCCCATCGTTTCGGTAAACGAGGAGATAAGGATAGACCAATCGTGTGTCGTTTTAAGACTTTTAACGATAGGGAGACTGTGCGCAAAAACGCGAGCCAGCTAAAAGGATCCAATTATGGAATAAATGAACAATTCCCGAAAGAGATCAACGATCGAAGAAAAGAATTATGGCCCTACTACAAAGAAGCGAGAAAAAACGACAAGAAGGCGCATTTCAAGAGGGACAAGTTATTCATTGATGGTAGACGATTTTTTAAACCGGCACATGATCAAAAAGGACAACGCGACGACAACGAAATCGACAGAGGTCTAGAAAGAGAACGTTATGAGCAACAAGGAGCAAGACCGAAGGTACGCAACAACGTCGGTGAAATGGAAGAAACTCGATACTTTTAGGACAACCGTGGAGGATCTGATGATAGTAGTAATAGTAAAATTACGAACTCAACCGTGACAGACGACCTTGAACTTTCAAATGACTGTGTTAAAATACTGTCTTTAAATGTTTGCGGTGTAAAAACCCGTTTGAATTATCCAGAATTTAAATGTCTTATAAATAACCATGATATTGTGTGTTTAACCGAGTCCAAGTTAGATGATTTTGATTGTATTGATTTAGATGATTATATTTTTAAGTTCAAAAATAGAAAGAAATATACAAATAGATCTGGTGGCATAGCCCTAGGATATAAATCAAAATTAAAGAACTTTATAAAAGTTTTTAAAAATGAAAGTCAATGTGTTTTATGGTTCAGTGTTGATAAAAGAGTTTTTAAAACTCTAGATGACGTCATTTTTGGGATTGTATATGTGCCTCCGGAAGGTAGTTCATATGCAGTTAAAGATGCTTTTTCAGATATAGAACAAGAGCTTCAAAGTTTCAAAAAATATTCAAATTTTATATGCCTTATGGGCGATATGAATGCAAGAACAAGCAATTTAAACGACTTTATATCACATTGTAATAATGACTTTTTTGAAGAAAACATTTTTGATATAAATGATTTTTCAGATGTTAGAGTATTAGATGAACTATGTCTCAATAGAGACCGTTTTAGCCCCGATTCAGTTATTAATAATTATGGTAGAAGACTTATAGATCTTTGTAAGAATAATGATATATATATTTTAAATGGCCGTTTTGGAAAGGATAAAATTGGTAAAGCAACAAGTAAAAACTCAAGTGTCATTGATTATGTTATATGTTCAAGTCCGCTTTTATATTACATATGTGATTTTGAAGTGTGTGAATTTAGTAAACTTTTTTCTGATATTCACTCACCATTATCTTTTATGGTACGTGTAACTGAAGACATGATCCGTCAGGTTGACGGCAATGAAAACTCATATTCAACAAATCGAATACGAAAATGGAAATATGATAAGAAAAATAATTTTATTGACAACCTAGATATTTATCAAATTAATCATCTTACATCTAAACTTTTAGAAGTAGATGTAGAGAACTTAGAGAAAAATGATATTAATATATTTATTCAAGATTTATGTTCTATTCTATTAAGTTCAGCAGAACAAACCTTTGGTACAGTATCTGCAAAATCTAATATAGTTAATAAGCAAAATTCTAGACCGAAGAAATTGTGGTTTAATGATGAATGCAAAGTTTCCAGAAAGCAGTTTCGTAAAGCTAAACGTCTTTATAAGAAATATGGTTCAAATATTTTTAAGACGAGACTTAAGGCTTCTGAGAAACATTATAAAAAAGTTATGGATGAGAATATTTTAAAATTTAATAGAAATATGCGTGCCAAAATGAGAGAGATGAGAGTTAAAAACCCAAAAGATTTCTGGTATATTTTTAGAAATGACCAGAAAAGGGAGACTACAAATATTTCTATAGATTGTCTTTTTGATTTTTTTAAGGACTTAAACACAAACAAATTTAACAATGGTCCCGACTTCATGGTACAGAATGCTGACAACCAGAATATAATATTGAATAGTAGAATTACAAAAGATGAAATTGCCAAGGCAATACGAGAAGCCAAAAATAATAAATCACCGGGTGATGACAAAATTATCAATGAATATATCTCATCCTCATTTGGCATTATGAAGGATATTTTTGAAATTTTATTTAATTATATTTTTGATACTGGATTTGTCCCAGAATCTTGGCTAACGGGTATTATTATACCCATATATAAGAAAAAGGGCGATAAACTAGAACCAAAAAATTACCGACCAGTGACACTTTTATCATGTCTTGGTAAAATTTTTACATCAATTTTAAACTGTAGACTTAACAAGTATTTTGATGAAAATTCTACTTTACATGAAAACCAAGCTGGTTTTAGAAGCGGTTATTCTACAAATGATCATATATTCTCCCTATACGCTTTATTTGAATTATTACGATTAAAGAAGAAAAAGTTATTTTGTGCTTTTATCGATTTCGAAAAAGCATTTGATTTTGTCCACAGAAATTCATTGTTCTTCAAACTTGTCCAGAATAACGTTAATGGAAAATTTTTACGTATTATTCAAAATATGTATGAAGACGTAAAATCTTATATCAGACATAATGAACAGTGTACTGGTCTATTCAGATGTGAAATTGGTGTAAGACAAGGCGAAAACCTGTCGCCTGTACTTTTTTCATTATATTTAAATGATCTACAGTCTTTTCTAGAACAAAAAAATATTCAGGGTCTTCACTCAGTTAGTGTTGATATTGAAAATGAATTGTCAATATATATTAAACTTCTTCTTTTGTTATATGCTGATGATACTATTTTGTTAGCAGAATCAGAAGGTGACTTACAGTTTATGTTAGATAATTTTGAACAATATTGTGATTTATGGAAACTTAAAATTAATGTTAATAAGACAAAAATACTTATTTTTTCAAAAGGTAGAATAAAAAAGCACATTTTTATTTTAAAAGGGTCAGAAATTGAAGTAGTTAAAGACTATAAATATTTAGGAGTGTTTTTTGCAAGAAGTGGTAACTTTTACACTACTCGAAAATATCTCAAGGAACAAGCAACAAAAGCTATGTTCACTTTACTTCAAAGATGTAGACGCCATAACTTATCGATTGAATGCCAGTTAGACATGTTTGATAAAGCCATCTTACCAATTTTGTTATATGGGTCTGAAATTTGGGGATTTGAAAATTTGGAACTCTTAGAAAAAGTGCATTTGCGCTTTTGTAAAATTATTCTAAAACTTAAGCCATCAACACAAAACAATGTTGTGTATGGCGAATTAGGGAGATATCCTATTATTTTAGCAATTCAAATCAGAATGATAAAGTTTTGGTGTCGTTTAGTAAATGGAGATGAAAATAAATTTTCTACAATATTGTATAGGTTACTATATGTATACTCAAATGTTTATGGTTTTGATATTAAGTGGATAACTTTTATAAAGAATATTTTTGATAATTGTGGTCTATCAAATGTTTGGAGATCACAAAATTTCTACTCTTCTCTTTGGATAGAAAAATGCATTACTCAGCGTTTAAAAGATCAATTTTTCCAAAACTGGTCTGCAGATATTTTTAACTCGCCAAAAACTATTTGTTATCGTTTATATAAATCGGAATTCTGTTTTGAAAAATATTTAATAGATTTACCTTGTTATTTTTCACAAATTCTGTGCAAATTTAGATGTGGATGTCATCACCTGCCAATTGAGGCAGGTCGATGGCAAGGGATTCCAAGACAAAATAGAATATGTATATTATGTAATTCACATGAAATCGGTGATGAGTACCATTACATTATGATCTGTAAATTTTTTAAAAAAGATAGAAAAGAATTATTACCAGATTATTGTCAATCAAACGCAAATACTTTAAAATTTGCAAATCTTTTTGCTTCACATGAAAAGGACATACTTTGTAAACTTTCTAAATTTGTGAAAATAATTTTAACAAAGGTCGCACCTCCAGGTTAAATGTATTATATATGTAATGTTTGCACATGCAATCTAATCTATGTAAATTATACCAATTGTGTTTATTTTCTCTGTAACTCTGTAGTTTATGAGAATAAAGTATTCAAAGAGTATTTCTTTTTTTGTAGTTTTTTTTAAAGTACCCTTTTTTGTAGCATTAAAATAATAAAACATAAAACAGTTTTACAGAAATCCCTCTCTTACATGACCAACACATTTGCTGTGAAAATCTGCTTTCCTTCATACTCTAACAAAATTTGGATGAAGGTGCAGTAGTGGAAGTACTGTACAAAATAAAATTCAAAACTTTAAAAAAAATTGTTTGTGTATGACTGAATTAGTTAGCGCATCTAAGATAACAACCTTAAGAAGAGATACCCCTAAACACTTACTTTGGTTCATTGATAAAGTTGTTAATATCTGTTTCCAGTTTGAGTAGCATACTTCTGTCTTTCTGTGTTTTGTTCAACGTTTTATGTATAAATTCTTCTAAATCTATTCCTGTAGAATCTTTATAAGGACTTTTATCAAAACTAGAATCTGTAAAAATCAATAAATACAATCTTGTTTAAATTCAAAATTTTTTAAAATGTATGAGTTACCTCCCATTATCAGTAGCTATTTTGTCTAAGGTATTATAAAATTAGTAATTTAAATTTCAGTTGATGAATTAATTCTTTAATGTTCCATAGTCTCTACATCTTTAATAAAGTTGCTCCTTATATTAAACAGATGAAAATGAAAAGATCAGTACCATTTAGATTCTAATATTAACTGTATACAATAATTCTGCTAAATGGGATAAAAATGATTCTAAAAGAGAAATCTTCTTTAAACAGGGAAAATTAAATGACATGGAGTTAAATATATTGTATTATGTATCTGATGCAGTCAATTAGTGAGAACATCAATTTGTTCAGTATTATATCTTCTACATTACAACACTACCTTAAATTTGTACATCAGATTTAGCTGTAGCCTTGTTAAAAATGTGACAGTGAAAAAACCCAACTGAAATAATATAACCATCAAACCTTCCATTATATTTTCATTTTTCTTGTGAAACAATCATACATATCTTTTCTTATTGAGCAGAAAATCTCTTTTACTGCTGCATACATTGCTTGGTTACACAATTCTGGCAGAAAGCCTTTTCTATCTGATTGTCTTTCATAGTGCCAAACTTTTCAGATTTGTTTCCTTCTTAATGGCTATTATTACTTCTTGTTATGTGATTCCAGAAAATATTTACGATGATATTTATGACGTTATATATAGCTATTCATGCTTTTTGCCTATATTACTTATCCTTTTATACTTAAGAATTGGTCATTCATGGATCTTATATAAACAAACTGTGATATTTTATAACACAATTATATTAAATGCTTACAAATAAACTAAATCTTAATTAAGGTAAACATTGTTAAGATGGAAGGATATCTATGCACTATAACAACAGTAGTGAAGGGTAGAAATCAGTGATAAAACAATATACCCTCATAAGTACCACACAACAAAGCTATTCAATTGCAACTATGTGTGGGGTGGAGAAACAATTAACATACAAACCACTTGGAGCCCATGGACTAATAGACAAATACAATGGAATAGCCCTAATTATATTATATTATATTTACAGGTTTTGGGGGGAGTTGCAGTAAGTGAATAGCACATACCTTTTTAATTCAATGTAAAATACGTATTGAAATATTTTGACATACAAGAAAAATGTAGACAGCAGAGAAATTAAAACATTTATTTGTGGTTTTAAACAAGCATTATGATGGAGTACAAAGACTTGGACTGTGACACTGATAACAGATTTTAAACAGTGATTTCTATCAGTGCATTCTTTAATTCTGCTAGACAAAAATATGCAACATTGTTGTTATTAAATATATCATGAAAATGGCAGTCAATGAAGCTACTTTTTTAAATATTGCACTTAAAAAATGTCACAAACACAATTTGTATATATAAAATATTTTATTTATATTAACTATATATTTTACCTCTAGATAAACTTGAAGAGGTGCCTGCCTCTGAACTCTGTGACCCATTCTTTTCCAACTTGCCTTTAGACTGTAAATATATGGAAAAATCTTTTTTAACTACTGGTTACTTTACTGGACTTTGCAATCACATATTAACAATAACAACACAACTAAATCTATAAAAGATTTCTGTTTAATTTGTCTCCATTATTACAGATTATTTTACACTACAATTGAATATACATTACAATTTTATCACTCATTCATAAGGATTCTCAGTCTGAAGAGTACACTAATATTCATACTTAACTGAAGTGTTTACAAGTTCCTGTCAGAAGTAAAATACATTGAAATTATGCATATGAATAATGTATACATATTGCTGGGATTTAAAGCAACTTTCAGCCTTTTTAGCCATGGAATCCAGTTATTTTTGGTGTAACGGTAGGAAGCTGGAATACAGTGGAAAATGACAATCCTTTTCAATTTAGGTTGAGTCAAGCACACTCTGCCAAAATGTGGCACAAACCCACAACCTCAATAGATTAATATTGATCTTAACCATTCGGCAACCCCTTTATTGCTGAGATTTTAAGATGGTATAAATGTTAATTACAATAACTACATATGAAGCTAATTTAAAAAAGAGTTGTGGTACTAAATGATCAAGTGCTCTCAAGTAAATGGACCAATGAGGCAATAACAGGTGACCAATATGACATCACTATGCATGTCTAGTGCTCCATGGGCAAGTAACTGGTCTATAAAATGATTTTAGGCTGCGAGTTTAATGTATCCTCTGCAAAAAACATGAACAAAGTACATTATGAATCAAGGCTAACAAATCCTTTGTAAGTTATTATTGGCCAATAAGACATCTGATATTTAGTCTAGAGCACCATTTTAGCAATTGGGACAAAATACATGATTGTAGTTAAATAAGATGTTTGTTTACTAACAATATGTTGTAAAGTGTACATTTATCACAATTTTGTATAAAGTCATTCAGTTTTATTTCATCGTGACATTAAACACCAACCAATTTATCAGCATGTTACATTGATAAATCAAATATAACAAAACTGCCGACAAATTATCATTAATGCTACATACAGCACACATTTCAAAATGCACTTAATGAAATCAATTGATTTTGGCTGAATTTCAAAACAAAAATTTTGGATTTTCATGGAAACAAGGAAACTGTCTTCAATACAATATGTTTGTTCAGCTTCATAAAGTTAACTGCAATCAGAATATTACAGATTAGCTGTATGTGTTGTAAAACAAAACAATTACAATACATTCTGGAACATCTGTCCTCGAAAATGGTCAATAGCTTTAAGCTTGCCATTAGAAATAATAAAATATACACATTTTCTTCAGTTTTAAGAAAAGATTCTATTTTTGCCATTAGAAATTGTTTATATATCTAGGTATTTTGGTCTTTTCTTCAGTTTGAGAACAGATTTTAATTTGCTGTGTTTTAAACTGGCATTATGGACGTCTGGAGACATGATTATTCATGTGCAGTTCTTATCACTAGTATGGTATGGGCTTGGTATAGGACTTGTACAAGTATTGTAATATATATGTCTGATCATGATATGGACCATATCATGTAAAAGTGGTTTAGTTTAAACCTTGAGGTTAACTAGTCTGTGGTTCAGAAATAGCATTGGCGGATCCAGAAGGGGCAGAGGGGACGGTCGCCCCCAATAAAAAAGGGAAAAGACAGAGAAAGCGAGCGAAAAAAGAAGGAAAGACAGAGAGAGAAAAGAAAGGGAGAGCAAGAGTGTGTTTAAAATGTTAAAATTTGTAGTCCTCAACACCCCCTCAATTGCCTAAATCTAACCAGCTTCTGGGGGCTTAGTTGCCCTACTCACCACCAGGGTGCTGCAGTCTTCATACTCCTTGCCCGAATTTTGTCCCCCCTAGCCAGATTTTCTAAATCCGCCCCTGAATAGTTAACGCCATGAAATTTCAGACCAACATTAATTTTGCTATTTTTGAGCTGGTAGCTAACAATGTAGTTTAATACAATAGATTATCCAACCAAATTTTGTTTTACTAATGGTGGTGGTGAGGTTACTTACCTGAGATCTAGTAAGAGTTCCATTCGATGGACTTTCCAAAATTTTAAGATCATGTTGTTCTAGAGGTGGTGAGGTAATGGCTTTGCTTCTAGTTAACTTCCCAAGTTTGGGATTGTTCTGCAAAGTAAAATATATAGCATTAAATAAAATTACAGTAATTATTTTTCCCTTGTGGTGTACATAGACAGCCTTTTAAAAAAATAAAGTACAGTACAATGATTTGAACAGTGATTTATTTATGTAATGTTTACTATAACTCTAGATTGTGAATTGCATATGAGATACACTACAGCTTGGGTTAAGAGTAGACAGCAATGGTCACTAATACTCTGACCCATGTAAAGACAGTGGACAGCCAAGCAATGGTCTCTATACTCTGGCTCATGTAAAGACAGTGGACAGCCAAGCAATGGTCACTATACTATGACCCCTGTAAAGACAGTGGACAGCCAAGCAACGGTCACTATACTCTGGCCCATATAAAGACAGTGGACAGCCAAGCAATGGTCACTATACTCTGGCCCATGTAAAGACAGTGGATAGCCAAGCAATGGTCACTATACTCTGACCCATGTAAAGATAGTGAACAGCCAAGCAATGGTCACTATACTCTGGCCCATGTAAAGATAGTGAACAGCCAAGCAATGGTCACTATACTCTGGCCCATGTAAAGATAGTGAACAGCCAAGCAATGGTCACTATACTCTGGCCCATGTAAAGATATTGAACAGCCAAGCAATGGCAATATACCGTATAAGTGGTTTTTTTCGCGTGAGGAAATTTTAGCGTTTTTGTTAAAAAACTGTGTGACTTTATTTTGGCGTTCTGTAATTTTCGCGGTTGGTAATCAGAATGAATGACTCTATCATTGGTCTTAATATTTCGCGCGTTTTTATTTTCGCGTTCCAACTTTTAACGCGAATATAGCGAAAATTAAATCACCGCGAAAAATACCACTTATACGGTATTCTGTCCCATGTAAAGATAGTGAACAGCCAAGCAATGGTCACTATACTCTGGCTCATGTAAAAATAGTGGACAGCCAAGCAATGGTCACAATATTCTGGCCCAAGTAAAGATAGTAAACAGCCAAGCAATGGTCACTATACTCTGACCCCTGTAAAGACAGTGGACAGCCCAGCAATGGTCACTATACTCTGACCCCTGTAAAGACAGTGGACAGCCAAGCAATGGTCACTATACTCTGACCTCTGTAAAGACAGTGGACAGCCAAGCAATGGTCATTATACTCTGACCCCTGTAAAGACAGTGGACAGCCAAGCAATGGTCACTATACTCTGACCCCTGTAAAGACAGTGGACAGTCCAGCAATGGTCACTATACTCTGACCCCTGTAAAGACAGTGGACAGCCAAGCAATGATCACTATACTCTGACCCCTGTAAAGACAGTGGACAGCCAAGCAATGGTCACTATACTCTGACCTCTGTAAAGATAGTGAACAGCCAAGCAATGGTCACTATACTCTAGCCCCTGTAAAGACAGTAGACAGCCAAGCAATGGCACTATACTCTGACCCCTGTAAAGACAGTGGACAGCCAAGCAATGGTCACTATACTCTAACCCCTGTAAAGACAGTGGACAGCCAAGCAATGGTCACTACACTCTGACCCCTGTAACTGCCCACTACTCCAACTGTGGATGGTGGAAGTTGTGTCCACCATGGGCTCACAACTCTAATTCCAAATGGTGGGAGTTATGTCAACTACTCCAACTGTGGATGGCAGATGTTGTTTCCACCCTGGGCCCATTACTCTTATTGTGGATAGTGGAAGTTGTTTCCACCCTTAGCTCAATTCTCCAATAGTTGATGGTTTAACTTGTGTTTACAATGGGCCCACAACTCCAACTGTGGATAGTGGAAGTTATGTCCATCATTGGCCCACAACTGCAATTGTGGATGGTGGAAGTTATGTAAACTACTTAATCTATGAATGATGGTCAGTGTCCACCCTGGGCACACTACTTCAATTGTAAATAAATCCACCTGACATATACTGTACAGCACATAACATTATCCTGCAATCATTGAATTTGCTGTACAATAAAGGTAGCCAACACAATTGTTGCTTTCTTTGGGATTGCCAAATAAAGTCTCCTTGTACCCTAGCCTTCCCTTCTTGCCATATTTATTGTTCTGTTCTGGTTTACAACACAATATTTATGTAAGTTTGTAGGTAAGTATCCAGCAAAATAAAATAGCTATTTCTTATCAGTTACATAACAAATTCCATTTGTGACAATAATTTGACTGACCCACTCATCCTGAATATAGCTGAAATATTGTACTGGACGTTACACAAACATTCAATTAATCACCAACCCAAGTTAAAAATTGTTATGCATCCTATTTGTATTCAAATTCATATTTGTAATAACATGCTTTTTAGGAATTGCCAGTCAATATGTGATTTGATGGTCACAAATATAAGTTGCTAATCAAATGAGGGCAGGCTATACACACCTGTACATGATTACAATCAGAGGAGTTATTCTGTGATGCATCATCTGTGGGACTAGAATCTTGTCTCTCAGTACAAACTGGCTCCTTGTCTACAAAAAAACAACATTATTAAAAACACGAACACCTATTATAGATGTATATTGAACCCAACTGGTACAATATTATGTCTACAAAAAAATGTTCATAAAATAATTTTAAAGAATTAGTGGGAAATTGTTCGTTGCAACCCACTGATACAGTATTTGTCTTCCAAGTGCCAGCAGAGATTTATATCAGAAAAACCAGTACATAAAGGTAGTGAGTAAAAGAGTGTTTATCAAATGCCATTGGTCAACCCCCTTTTCTATCTTTGTCTGTCTTATTGTTTGCACAACTGATAATCATAATTGTTTTCTATAAGTTTTCTATATCCCAACTGCCTAATTCAGAGGTCAGCAAGGTTTATCTTTAAAATTTCTTGACATTTCTATGTAAATATTGGGATCCATTTTTTTTTCTTATATCCTTTTTAGGGATCTGAACAATTAAAATAGTATTTTTTTAAGTGGGTGGTTTTTTTCTAAATTTCTTTAGGTTTCTGAACAATTCATACAGTATTTCTGCAAGTGGGGTGTGTAGAACATTTGTGCATTAGTATTTTATTTAGCTGCTACATACAGTAGCTTTTTTTTCATCTGACATGATGTATTTCTTCTCATAAGATGACACTATAACATATAAACTCTAGTTATTTATATTCAACAACTATGAGATCAAATAGCTCCTAGCCCAACTGAACAACCGGTTACCAAAAAACTTGTTTGCCTAAAGAGGTTATTCAAGGGTTTTTCTGGAGCCGGAGGGCATAAGTTCTTCCTTGAGTCATATCACACATTCAGGAACACCCCACATCCTTTCTTATCAACTATGTAGCACTGCATTCATTATCTTTCCAGTCATCCTAAAGTGAATAATTGTTTAATTTCAAAGTTTTAAGCAAATTCCTGTAAGCTGAGATTTGTATGTTTTTTTTTTTAAATAAGCAATGAAGCAATTAATCTGATCAGTTTCAGATATTAACAAATAGTTATATATTATTACTAAAGTTTAAAGGGCTGGGTTGCAAAGGAAGTGAATGTTATAAATAGCAAAGTTTAAACTTTGTTGTTTGCAACTTAGTCCGAAAACAAGTGTGGACTGTGAGCACGCTCACAAAGGGATACCCCCGCTTCGCTTTCAAGTCCAATTATCTCCCCTGAATAATAGCTGACAGCAACGAAAATTCTTCATGCACATCTACATATGATGTACTTCCTTCATGTAAAGTTTCATCAAATTCTGTCAAACGGTTTAGGAGGAGATGTGCTTACAAGGGATGTGGACAGACGGACAGACAGACTGGGGAATTCCTATATACCCCCCCCCCCCCCCAAACAAGTTTGCAGGGGTATAATAACCTATGGCTAGATTTTAGTACAAACTTTAAAAATCATGGCTCAGGAATAAATTTGATTTTTATATTTTATTTTCTTAATTTTGGCTTGATACTGAAACTGTATTTCATGCATGGACTGCATTAAATAATACCAGTACAAATCCTAAATGAGATTATAACCAATAATTTATTGGGTACACAGATAATTGTAAATAAGTATGATTGTTTTCTTTCCATCATAGTAAATCATTCATCTATTTCTTCTGGATTGATAATGATTCCATAATCTGTACCTCCGAAAAAAACCCTGACATTACACATGTAGGTCACATTAACATGTTGTTTTTTTTTAAAGTTGACAAGATGTAGAATATCACTTGAATTTTTTTCAATTTACTCTATTTTGTTTTAGTAATTTTTTTCTTTTATTAAATGTTGTTTAAAGCTTTTTAAATTAATATATGTATGCTACTATTATTGTGAATTTTAATATAGGTCATATATAATGCACTGCAGGTCTATCAAAATCAATAATACAATGTAGATGTACAAACAAGGGGAATAACTTACAATTAGATTAAATACATTTTTAAAATAAACAACAAGGTGTGGTTCAATTCAAATTTAAATGACAAAATAATAGTTTTCAAAAAATACAAACAACTGAAAGAAAAGTTCACTCAATTCTTACACATTTAATTCGTAATATATTAAATACAATTGAAATTTAAACAATTTCACTTTAAAAAATGAACAATAGCAATCAGTGTGTCTTCCCTGCATGTAGTGGTTCATGACTTACAATTCATATCTTTGTATCCATTTAAATCCATTTAGATGTTCAAAAACTGATAAAATCCTCACAACAACAAAATTCTGTTATTTTCATTTGTTTTGGAGTGCAATTTACTGAGCAATTCAGTTTACAATAAATACATCAAAGTTGAAGGACTTCAGTTCAGGAAGTACAATAAAATCAAAGATCGGTTGAGTGTTTGAATGCATGTTAACCATATACAGATAGTACAAAACCTCATTGACAGATTTGTATCTATTTTTGATTCACTATTAGTTCTATAATTAGAAAAAAATTTCCCACTAAACTTGGTGGAATGTTTTGGGATCTTGAAGCTGATACAACAACATGTGGGTGTTTACAAACAAAATCAAGAGTACAAAGACAAGAGTAATGTACTAGGATTTTTATTACAAACAGTTCACACTGATAAGCAGATCATATTATTGATAAGGAGAGAACATAAATGAACAATAAATTACACATGTGTTATCTATTTTTTGTGCAATAAAGTAGAGAAATAAACTTTGGTGCAATTGTACTAAATTACACATGTGTTGTCTATTTTTTGAGCAATAAATTGGAGAAATAAACTTTCCTGCAGTTGTACTTAATTTTACATGTACAGTAGAAGCATTTTTCTTAACAGAAACACATATTTTATCCTTTTGAAGATATGATTTATATGAATGATATATATATTAACCTTTCTTTGCAGGAGAAATATAAGCCAAATATATAATATTATATAAAAGCGATATTAAATGTGACATTTTCTTCAAATGTCCTCCTACATGATAAATTCTTCATATTCTACACAGTTATTAAGTGAATTGGGATAAATGAGTTTGCAGTGTACACAATGTACAAAACAAATATAATATATGTTATTTATCGTTTCATTTTTGTTTTATTAAAAGATGTAATTTTACTTGCTACTATCAAGACAGCAACTTCAAAGACGCATCATTACAAAAAGACCATGCAAGTGGCATGCTCAATGCCCAAAATATACACACACAAAAACCCAAAACAACAAACATGAAAACCATAAACACAATTGTCATTCGTTCTCAAAGACCAACCATTTTTTATCCCATAAGGATCACTGTAGTCTTTCCAAACAAATATTGAGATATAACCACTTCACATAGTTATATATAATTAAAATTTATATGAATTGTAACAAATATGTGATAACAGTCTGCACTTGTATCAGTATGTAAGCAATGATAGTGTAACCTCCAAAATTAAGCGTAGGAGTATATTTTGTAATAAGTCTGCACCAATTTGCCAAGGGAGCAATCAAAAGTAAACGTAATTACCTAGTTATAGCTATAAATATGTCTCCAGAAATTGTTGTCTTTTGTTTGTTAGCATCCAATCCAGAGCATAGTGACCTTGTTTTTTTAATGAGATATGTTATGTCATTTTTTTTAATGGCATAGAGGGTTGATTGATTTATACAATGTGAAGCTTTAATACTACCCATCTTTAACACTTGATATGCTATTGTCTATTCTGATCAAATCAGCAACGATAGAAAATAGGATATGCACTAGAGATGCACTGAATAAATTATGTTTACCAAAATGGTTTAGACCCTGGTACCTGATAGTGCAAGCCTGGTCGATTTGGAGGGGAGTTTGTCATGACATTATATGGAAAGCCTAGCCGTGGTCCATTGTTGGTGACATGTTTAAACAGTACCACATTCCTGGCTACATAGGGCAGTAAAATTTACTGTACAGTACAGTCCATTCCCCTTATTGTCTGTTAACTTGTTCTTATCCAATATATATTAAATACTGCACACTGAATGTTACATATCAGTTTGACCTTCATTCACTATGTCTTCAACCATTGTTGGAATGTCATAGTTTCTCTTCTAAGAAACATCATAGAACCTCAATCCATGTTTAAAATGTCATTCATTCTTGTATGAAACATCAGTCCTTAATGAAAATATCATAACCCATCAGATGTAAACAAGTGTGGACTGTGAGCACGCTCACAAATGGATATCCCTGGTTCGCTTCAAGTCCAATTATCTCACCTGAATAATATCTGACAGCAACCAAAATTCTTCATGCACATCTACATATGATGTACTTCCTTCATGTAAAGTTTCATCAAAATCTGTCAAATGGTTTAGGAAGAGTTGTGCTTACGAGGTCTCGCACTGAATACTATATTTAAAAAGTCAAAGTCCACTTATCTCCCCTGAATAATATCCGACAGCGATGAAAATTCTTCATGCATATCTACATATGATGTACTTCCTTCATGTAAAGTTTCATCAAAATCTGTCAAGCGGTTTAGGAGAAGCGCTTACAAGGGACGTGGACAGACAGACAGGGTGATTCCTATATACCCCCCCCCCCCCCCAACAAGTTTGCCCGTTGGGGGGGGGGGGGGGGGGGGATTATAAATTTGTTGGCAATGTTATAAATCCTAACTAGATATCAGTGAGATGGTATCCATCTCTGTGGGCCCCGCTGACCTTGAGGTCAAGGTCAAAGGTCATCAACCATGGTATGCGACACATTGCCTTGATATTATCTATCTGCACTCCAAATATCAAAAGCCTACCTTAAAAGATAAAAAAGTTACAGCCCGGACATGAATTTGTCATACAGAAAGCAATAATGTGACCTTAAGGTCAAAGTTCAAGGTCAAAGGTTATCAACCACGGTATGCAACACATCGCCTTGATATTATCTACCCACATTCCAAATATCAAAAGCCTATCTCAAAAGATAAAAAAGTTACAGCCCGGACATGAATTTGTCATACAGAAAGCAATAAAATGACCTTAAGGTCAAAGTTCAAGGTCAAAGGTAATAAACCATGGTATGCGACACATCGCCTTGATATTATCTACCTACATTCCAAATATCAAAAGCCTACCTCAAAAGATAAAAAAGTTACAGCCCGGACAAGATTAGTTCGGACGGATGGACCCACGGAAGGACGGATGGACGATGGACGGACGGACAGACTGATCACTATAGGGCGTCTGCCACAAAGTGGCGGGGCCCTAATTAAGAATATAACCAAACCATGATGAAAACATTGAAAAACCCATAGAAAACTTCCTTAACGTATAAGATAGATATATGCCAACAACAATCGGACCTAATCCACTCATGTTGTCAATGTCATCAACCTTTGTAGAAAATGTCAACAAAGCTGGAAACCATTGTAGATAACTGCATAAACAAGTGGTCACGTTTCAAAAGATTTATAAGATATTAAACTTTCAAAAGATTTATAAGATATAAAACTGATCTGTTTGTTTGTCATCAAACATATTCTAACAAGTAAAACGGAATAGCTATGTATCCTGATGTACCGGAAAAATCTTTCTTCTTTGAGACTTTTATAAAAGTGAACATTTCTGTAGATCAACTGTATAGAATTTTTTATTTAAAGTCTGTTTAAAAAACACTTAGGACTTTGTAGTCAAGATGTCCATGAAGTAAAAAACTAGAGGCTCTTAAGAGCCTGTATCGTTCACCTGACTTACAAAAAAACTTTTTGAATTTCCAATCAGGAGCTATTTGTAGGACAGTTTCTGAGAAGAAGCAGGTTTTATGTTTTTTCATAGGTTAGTATGTTAAGTGATGTTCCATGGTGGCAGCAATCTTGTATTTTGGATCGAAACAAAAATATCAAAATTGGTAGAAGAGGACAATACAATATCACATATCCTTCTGTAAAGCGGTTTGTGAGAAAACTCATTTTAAAATTTCAGCCAATCAGAACACATTTGCAGTTCTGGCAGCCATGTTGAATTTCCTATCAGCTCGAAAATTTTTTAAGTAATAAGATTACTATTTAAGATTTACTTCTGCATTATTTGGTTTAATTGTGAGGAACAGTTTCAGAGAAGAAGCTGTTTGTTTAGTTTTCCCATAGGGTCCTATGTTAAGATGTGTTCCACATTGGTGGACATCTTGGATTTTGGGTCACCACAAAGAACTCAAACTTTGTAGAGGACTAGCTAAGGTACATTAATGCAATATTTCAAATCAATCTGCCATGCGGTTTGTAAAAAGAAGATATTTGAAATTCCAGCCAATTAGAACCCATTAGTGGCCCTGGAAGCCGTTCAATTTGCAATTGGCTTGAACAACTCAAAATAATAAGATAAATATCCATCCATCATTTCTTCATAATTTGACTTCATTGTGTAAAACAGTTTCTGAGAAGAAGTTGTTTGTATGTTTTTCCCATAGGGTCCTATGTTAAACTAAGTCCTGTGATGGCAGCCATCTTGGATTTTGGATTGGCACAAAAAACTTAAACTTTGTAGAGGACTATCTAAGGTACATCTATGCAATATTTCAAATCAATCTGCCATGCGGTTTATGAGAAGAAGAATTTTTAAAATTCAGCCAATAAGATCCCATTTATGGCCCTTGAAATCATGTTGAATTTGCAATTGGCTCCAGAAACTCAAAATATTAAGATAACTATCCAACCTTCATTTCTTCGTAATTTAGATTCAATGTGTGGAACAGTTTCTGAACAGAAGTTGTTTGTATGTTTTTCCCATAGGGTCCAATGTTAAACTATGTCCTGCGATGGTGGCCATCTTGAATTTTGGATTGGCACAAAAAACTCTGTAGAGGACCATCTAATGTACATTTCTGCCATATTTCAAATCAATCTGACAAGTGTTTATGAGAAGAAGATTTTTGAAATTCAGACAATCAGAACGCATTAATGGCTCTGGCAGCCATGTTTAATATTTGATCAGCACCAAAAACTCAAACTTTGTAAAGAACCACTCAATAAACATTCCTGTCAAGTTTGGTTCCAATTGGCCAAGGGGTTTTGGAGAAGAAGATTGAAATGCGAAAATGGCAGTTTTCCTTTCTACATATTGAAAATTTTGTTATGTACATCACACTGAAGTGCCGCTTACTTGAGTAAATTGATATACCAAATGAAATTGATAGTGAAAAACATTGTTAACTAAAACTTGTCCATACAGTATTGGTTTAATGTGGACCCAACATTGGCAGTGCATAACCCTACCTTGAAACAAGAAAGCTCCTGAGCTATCCATAACCTTGAGAATATGAAGAAAGGGACAACAAGAGCTTCCAGATTAAACCTTAAATCGGTTAACTGATCTGTTAAAAAATGAACGGTTAAGAAAATTGTCCTAAATGCAAAGTGTTTTGAAAACAATTTTTGAACTGTAATTTCACCAATTTGCAGAGGCTAGGGCTGCATTTGAAAAAATAGTGGAAAAATAAATGACAGCAAAGAGCATTAGTTATGTTGTCGTATGTTGTGGCATGATGAATTGGGTTTGTGGTTTTGAATTGTTTTGGTTTAGACATCATTTTGAACCATGATTTGAAAGGTAGGCACAACCAAATTTTAAAGGGGAATTAAAATTCTACATTCGGCCAGTAACTATATAGTTTTGCAGTCATCCAATGTTTGAACATCTCACACAAGTCAAATAAATATATCTAACAAAAGATCAATTTAGTTATTTTATTGACTGCTTGCTGTTGTTTTCCTTTTTTCATAAGTGTAAAATCATTACTTTTTTCACATATCTTAAATCATAGGAAAGAAGGAGATTGTCCTGCTCCCATCCTGAATATTTCAGATTTGTTAAATCATAGGAAAGGGGGAGATTATCCTGCTTCCATCCTGAATATTTCAGATTTGTTAAATCATAGGAAAGGGGGAGATTATCCTGCTCCCATCCTGAATATTTCAGATTTGTTAAATCATAGGAAAGGGGGAGATTATCCTGCTCCCATCCTGAATATTTCAGATTTGTTAAATCATAGGAAAGGGGGAGATTATCCTGCTCCCATCCTGAATATTTCAGATTTGTAATTGTGCTCTACACCTCTATGTCATGTTAACACAGTTCTATTCTTATTGCACATATAAATTTTTACAAAATGCATTTGGGATTTGAAATGGAGACTAAAATAACTTATACCTGCAGTAATAGTTGAATCTGACTGGTCAGATTCTGGACTGGTCTCCTGTTCCTCTACTTCTTCAATCTCTGACTGTTTCCGTAAGGGAACTTTGTTGTTTCTACAATCCAGTTTTTGGTCTGTTGCCATGGTCATGTGGACAAAATGATAACTACAAAAATAAAAACAAATCTTTAAGCAATTTATTGCTTTTCAAAATATTGTATCTTCATAAATCAAAACTGACAAAGAGCTTTCTTGTAAATGCTTCAAATATCATTCCATTTTAATCATTTATTAAACAACACAAGTAAAACACTAAACACTGAACACCTGTCAACTTCCAAGGAAGACCAAATACAGAAAAAATACACAATATACACAAAAGCCCAGATAATTGGTGTATGCCTTCCATTCAGACATTATCAAACCTTTTTCTACAAAGCATCTTATATATTTTCACCATTTATGTCTTAATGTTTTATGGCAACTTGATGTCATTTACACCTGATGAAGACTTCTAACCAGAGAAATATATATAAATATACAAATGCCCACATATATGAGGACAACTGGGTTACAGAAAAGCCAGTTACTGGTATTATTTTTTTAATTAAATTTTTATTATTACAATGACACTGGCTATTGCATACTGCAACAATAATGTGATTGAAATAATTTAAAGAAACAATACTTTTAAAACCTGAAGTTTGAAGAATAATAAAATCTTATCATATAGTACATTGCATTCAAGTAAAAAATATATATGAATATTTTCATGAGAATTAACAAGACAGGGGAACAACTCTTGCATTAAAGAAAATTCAAAGTATAAGACTCCTTTTCAATGCATCTTTTAATTTACAGCAATAAAATTGTGATACTGCTCATGCTTTTTTCGAATTCCTCGTATTAAAACCCTATATAGTTTAAGAAATTTTTTTTCCACAACTCCATGCTTAAAGCAAGGCAAAATATAAAAGATGCAAGAATTACAGTTGAAATATAAAATTTTAGGAAACAGAACCATGATTTTGGCTAAAATAAAAATGGTTTGCCCCTTATCACCTACTCACTGCATACACAAATATTTTAATTTTTATTTTTTAGTGCAATTGTGCAATTTAGTTTATTATCAGCCATACATATTTAAAACTTAATAGTAAACAAAAAACGATAAACCTACCTTCCTATCTTTGCAAGTCTGGGTAGGGACCAGGGAAAATGAATGAAAAATATTTTAAAATGTGTCATTACATCATGGTATCGTTTACGTCATGACAATGCCCACCAACAATGACTTGTATCACAGATACTGCATACTTCCTGCTGTTCAAAATTTAACACCATTATTTTCTCTTTTGTAAATGGCTACATCTAATGGCGTAAATTTTAATGAATTAAGAATACAAGCATCCAGATTAGGAAAACAATAACCAAATACAGAAAAGTGAAGACAACAACATCATTAAGTACATAGCAAGACTACGTCAGTAGACAAAATACAAACCGTTCAATACGTCATCCAAGTGAAAACTCAATCTAAAGATCTCTATTTCCATACAGACTATATAGAAATCCATTAAGCAGTCCACCCACGATATATCAGAATATTTCATTACATTTGTCCTTGTGAATCCAGTTCATACTAATCACACTCAGTATCTAATAAAACTTCTCACAATACCATATAAAATGGCTTCCCACCATTGGTGAAGGTGGAGAGATATTACACGGTCTTCATATATTCCTTTATAATTTAACTATTATTTAGAAATTAATTATTTTCCAAGAAAAACAGCTGAATATTGTGCAATTTAGACAGGATTTTATTTTTCAAGAGAACTATTAGTGATAAGGTTTCCAAAATTCTTGTTAATATCTCTAAGAGGTAATAAAAATAACAAAGAATTTAATTGCTTTTCTGCTTAAAAAATTAATTTTCAGGTAAAGGATATAAAGCCTTCTTTGTTTAAATCACATTAATTCTAAAAGGGTAGAGGAAGATCAGGATACTGAAGTAAATGCCAAAAATGGGGGAGGATTTATTACTTCCAGGAACAGTTATACATGTCAAATGTACTTGAAGATAATAAATAAAATTGGCCATGAAACTAAAACAGGAACCTGCTGTTTTTTATTACGGACATTTAACTATAAGGAAAACACTCATGTAATTTATAAGAACAACCAGGTGTCACTGTCATAATATTTAAAGAGGTGAGTAAAATTGTACTGAATTGGTATTAAGTGCCAAATAGCGCATGGTGCCACATACAGCAATTGTTCAGACACAGTCA
Organism: Limnoperna fortunei; assembly: GCA_944474755.1. NCBI lineage: Eukaryota > Metazoa > Mollusca > Bivalvia > Mytilida > Modiolidae > Limnoperna > Limnoperna fortunei. The sequence continues at coordinate 79,405,458 of OX104114.1, read as the reverse complement.
ACAGTTTTATTGTTATACAATGTCTGAGTAGCAAATGAAAAAAAAAACTGACATGGTAAAAAATAAACTACATGTATATACTTGTACCACTAAAACAGACAGTACATATACATTACTAAAGTAATTAATAACAAGTGCCAAAGTGCTGCAAAATACGCCCGTTATAATATTTCCATTTTTTAAAATAAATTAAGGACCATTACACTGAAGTGGATGAAGCAATTTGGCTGGTTATAAATCTTTGTCAAGATATTATGCCTATAAACATTTCCCACAAGTTTCATGAAGATCGGACAATAACTGTTCAATTTAAAGACCGGACATGGTGAATTCCCCATTATTTGCATAATCAAGGGCCATAACTCTGAAGTGGCAGAAGCAATTTGGCTGGTTATCAATCTTGGTCAAGTTATTATGCCCATCAACATTTTCCCCAAGTTTCATGAAGATCGACAACAACTGTTAAAAAGTTAAAAAGGGGACCAGGCAATTTTGCCATTTTTTGTATATTAAAGGGCCATAACTCTGAAGTGGCCAACATGAATTGGAAGGTTTTTGAACTTGGCCAAGATATTATGCCTACAAACATTTTCCCCAAGTTAAATGAAGATCCAACAACAACTGTTTGAGTTAGAGAGCAGACAAGGTGAATTTGCCATTTTTTGTATAAAGGGCTATTACTCTGAAGTGAATCAATCCCTTTAGTAGAAGCTGAGAAAACTGTTACGAAAACTTTTCATATTTTGACCCTTGAAACAGTCCAAGTCGGCTTGGAAAACAGGAAGTAGATAACTGACTGACCTCGAAAGGGGAGGCACGGTACAACTCATCATGCTAAAGGTGTGCATCAAATTTGAAATCAATCCCTTTAGTAGAAGCAGAGAAAACTGTTATGAAAATGTGTCCTATTTTGACCATTGAAACAGTCCAAGTCGGCTTGGAAAGCAGGAAGTAGATAACTGACTGACCTGGAGAGGGGAGGCATGGTACAACTCATCATGCTAAATCTGTGCACCAAATATGAAATATGAAATAAATCCCTTAAAAGAAGCTAAGAAAACTGTTACGACATTTTTTTTTTCCCACCCGCCCAACATTCACCATACTATAACCCGGATTTTCACTCTGTGAAATCCGGCCAAAAGTCACGGTTCTATTGGCGTATGATTGGTGTTTTTGCAACAAGTAATTAACCTCTGGTTTCAACAGATCCTTAAAACACATTATGTTACAGTTGGATTCCTTATCTATAATTACCAAAACAGTTATTAATTCTCTCCAGGGGAGAAAACTAAATATATTGTTTTCCAAAGCTTTATCTCGCTTTGTTGTAACATGAACTATTGATTGAAAAGCGTTAAATTGATTATTTACAACAGAGATGTAGAAATTAATTAACAGCTTTATGGTAATGACTGTTAATTACCCAATAAATTTAATATAAACATAGTTAATTTGTTATATAATTATTATAGATTCAAATTTGGTTAAATTTAATTTAAGTAGGCAAAAACAGGCACATCGAACACACATAACACAACTGATAATTTTATTTTAGAGTCCAAATGAGTGCATGCTGTGTAAAACAGATTTCAGCTAAAGGTTTATCCTTACGTATAAGTAGTGCTGGCATGTTCTACATCGACAATACAACAAAGCTGACAACTTATTTATAGTTGTAGTTGAGCATGTCTGTTTAGTGTTGTCTATTGCAATACAAAAAATTGCTTTTTTATTTTTTGCAACTTTCAAATTTTCAAAATTCTCAAATATTCAAATTTTCAAAGTCCGCAGAGTAATTAAATTTAGTTAAAGTTAAGTTTGTAGTGAAAATGTTACTGCAGACAATTGAGTTCTGAGTTTTAATAATTTGTTATGTGGAACAAAATCATCTAATCAGAGAAAAGTAATAACAATGAAAAATAATAATAAATCCCTGTAAGATTTGCTAAATGATGTTTAACGATATATAAAAATATAATGGCAGTCTCGATAATGTCTCTCACTCCCTAATCCTGGAAGTTCCCAACAATAATTTTTCCCAAAAGGTTATTAACAGTTTTTAGAGTTTGGATTCAAAACCAATGTGAATACATCATCAAGATAATTTAGATGTGACAGTTCTACACAGTCTTAGACTAACACTAAAATTTCTGAAGAAATCATCTTTCAGGGTGGGAACAATTCACAAATTCAGATTCAGACCGATAGATGGCAGAACTTCATTTAAATCACCTAAAAACTTATGGTAATCCAATAAATATGGTCATAATACAAACAAGGCAAGACGTGTATTGCAACAAATTTAGAAAGAGTCTTTCCATTTAAAATAATTCAATCAAAAAAGCTAATATCTATATAACGACTATAAATGTACTATTGATTCCAACATGTTTAATAGCTAGACAGTTTTTATCATCAACAATTATAACCAGAGTATGACTTCTACCCCAGTTAATTGCTATTGACAAAGGAGATATAGAACATAACAATTTAAAAACAGTTTATTTTTGCCCCTTAATGACAACTTTATCAAGACAATAATGATTTTTTCTTCTGTTATGATGTGTAATGTCTTTAAATGAGTCATTTATCAAATTAAATAGATCAAATAAAATAAAAATGAACTGAACATGTGTTACTTTGTTACAACATGAAAATGGACACAGCTTGTTAGCAAGACTACACTTGTATCAAAATGACTGGAATTTTAAAAGTTGAACTGCTACATTTTTTATTTATGTACCAAGTTGTTTCTTTAATATATTTCCTATTTAGATCTTTCACACAGATTAACAAACATGTCCATGTACATGCTATGCATCACAACCTGTCGTCTGCTTAGTTCATAATCCTTATCCTATTGCACTCTTCTATAATTACATACAACAGTTGTAAATGTGTGCATTTATCTTGTTTGTGAACATTTTTATCTACTTGAATAATTATGCCAATAAAAACAATTTTGTAGAGATAAGTTTAAGACAAATGAGAAGGAAAATGAGTGCATGCAAAATAGGATACATATTAACTAATATCTAACATAATGTTTAATAAGATACAGAAGTATAGATACTGCTTTAAAAAGAACTAAGATAGTTATTATAAAACTATCTTCTAAGCATTTCTTTTTATATATAAGTAAACAAAATATATACTCAACAGATATGAAAAGGATAGGCTTTACAAATAGAAAAGAATTTAGAGATACCGTATTTTGCCGTGTATAATGCGCATTTATCTATAATGCGCACCCCCTTTTCATGGTGAAAATCTGGGGAAAAAACGAAGTATTTGTGTACAATGCGCAGCCACTTTTTTCAGTCTGAGGACAACGGCAGAATATGTGAAACAGGGATTTTTTATTGTGTAAAATGCGCAGCCACTTTATTCTGTCGGAAGACAACGGCAGAATATGTGAAACAGGGATTTTTTATGTTGTTTACTAATTATGTTTTTTTCTTTTATTATAGCAAAAGACACGGATAAAGATATTGAAAAAAATAAAATTTTGTGTTTATAAATTAAAAAAAAAGATAAATATGAGTTTTGTGTCTTGTTTTTGTTTTTGTTTTGTCGGTCGGGTGGTTTGATCTTTGTTGGAAATTCTCTTGAGCAGATTTCACAATAGATGTGTTGTTTGTTCAGATATTAAGCCATACACAACAAATTGCTATAAAAACATGTTTTATACTCTGGTTATTGAAAATAATTGCAAGGTAATTATTTCCCCTCTGGGTGTGTGTTCTAAGATAGTCATGAGTAAATTTTTTAATTATGACATTGTCTGGTAATTACAATAAAGAACACAGATGCACAATAAAACTGTTAAACTTCCTAATGGAAAAGAACATATAATGTATTTTACTTTCAAACCAATCCAAATCTGACGATTACTATAAAAATTCCACTTGAAGATTGGTCCAGTACAAAACATGAAAAATTATATAATTGTATGTAAATCTTTAATACTAAGCTAAATGCAGTACTCAATAAGCAGTCACATGTCAAATGTAAAGCCCCGTTCACACGATCAAAGTTTCCCATCAAAAACTTTCTCAAAGTTTTCTTCGACAAAGATTTTTGACCATGTAAACCTGCATCAAAAACTTTTTTAAAAAAATTTGAAGCACTTTGACAGAATAGAACCTCATCCTATTTTTTTAAAAACTTATATGAATTTTGATGGGAATTGACCAATCAGAACATGTTCTAGAACTCATCAGAATATTTTGTAAACAAAAGCACATGGAAAAATGGCAGGAAAGAAAGCAACAAAATTTCAATGGACTAACAATTTATTAAAAGATTTAATTAATTTACTTATAATTCCTTAACCAAACTGTTGAAGCAACTTCTAGTTCTTTGTTCTACCAGGCCCTACACCACATTCTCATTGGTCTAATCCTGTTTCTTTGCATCCCATGTCACAAATTACTACACAAAAAAATGCCCTATACTATTCAAACTCAATATCCAAGTTGATTGTAAAGATTCCCACCAGTTATTTATTACTATTAATAGCAGAAACCATCAAAAAGTTTGGTCGTGTAAACATGAAACTCTGACAAAGTTTTTGACGGAAAACTTTGATCTTGTACAGGGCTTAACACCAACACTGAACAGAACCTGACTTGATAGGAATCAAGTACAACGATGCTGTACTTCTATAGTCAATTTTACCGTGTCATTCTGATGGGATTTTGCTTCACAAAATGGAAAACTGCTACCGCGTTTGGTCGAGTTTATGGTCCTTTAGTAGATCATTTATTCCACTTTTTGAAAGTAACAATTATTTTCCACAGTTAATCGGCTTTTTGAAATGCGGCCGTTTTTTCATTTTGACAGATCGATTTTCCATACTAAATTTTGATATTGTTTTGAACGGAAGTGTACGTTAGGAAAATTCCATTGTTGTCTATTCGAAATGCTTCGGGTAATGTCGTCTGCAGTTGAGGCGGGAAAAGTCTCGTGGTTTGTCTGAATACCATTGTACGTTACGAAAACAGATGAACATTTGTAAACAACATTAGACCCCTTAAGATACAAAAATGGCTGACTTCCTATGGAAAATCGATCTGGCAAAATGAAAGAACGGCCACATTTCAAAAAGCTGATTAACTGTGGAAAATAATAGTTACTTTCAAAAAGTGGAATTAAAGATCTACTAAAGGACCCTAAACTCGACAAAACGCGGTAGCAGTTTTCCATTTTGTGAAGCAAAATCCCGTAAGAATGACACGGTAAAATTGACTTTAAGTATTATTTTCACTATTTATATGCTTTATACTTCACCAAATATATTTATCTTAATAGAAAAACTACCAAAATTGAGCTTCCATTAACTGTTTGTAATTTTTACAAGAAGAATTCATAATACAAAAACACTTAATAGTTGAATGTTCAAATTTCTCTTTCTTTCAATCAACAATGCTAATCCTTTTTAGCTCAAACAAGCTTAAATGTAGCACTTAAAGAATTTTTGTTTAGTTTTGTTAATTCACTTTTATTTCACCTAGTTCTGTCAGAAACACAGAACAGAAATCGGTAAATTGCTTGTAATAGGCAGAGTCTTATTTTGGCTAATCAAATTTTCAGAATTTCTACTCAAGTTTGTAGATTATCACTTTGGAAGATCAATAAAGAAATAACTATATACAAATGCTGGTGAGATCTATATACAGGACAACTGTTAGTTGTATGTTAAGATAGATGCAAAAGACATTCTATTAACTTCAACGAATTTATCATTTTATTTGACTAATTGCTGAATATACTGTTTACGTAAGTTGAAAACTCAATAGTTTCAATAACCCATAATCACCATGGTTATGAATTAATTTGCAATACATTTCAAGATATATTTCAAGATATATCTTTCGCATACCAGTTTAAGACAGAACTAGATGATTGATTGATTGTTGTTTTTTTATGTCCTGCATGCAATATTTCAGCAATATTCAGGACAGAACTGAGAATAACAGATGTGTTAGTGGCAATGTTTTTTTGGAACGCAAGTGTGTCTGTAAAACACAAATAATGTCCTACCTGACCAGTAATATGAGGTGTGTTGCAACAGACCATAATTAAAAGAAAATTGAATGAAAATCAAAGTCCTTTGGACTTGCACACTTTTATAATGTGTTCAAACATCCAATTAAATATAAATGATGCACCTCTTAAAATTAAGAAGATAGCACGACAAGACATGTATTCCTATCTCAACTATCTGGCCTTCAAAACTACATGTTGTTTTAAGAATATTTCACAAAAATTAAAATCTTTTGGTTCTGCACACCTCCATGATGTGTTTAAATATTCTACCAAATATGAATACTATATCTTCAAAGCTGTACAAGATAGCCAGACAAAACATGTACCCTTAATAATAAAGCGTTTATTAACAAATGATAAAAATGAACTGAACTTCTTAGGTTACAACAATTTTATTTGGTTTTTTTTATGTTTGGTTAAATTATTCAAGTAAATATATCTCAACTGTTAAAGGAAGCTTCATGGGAGGGAATGTTAAATCTGTTTATTGGGTAATTTTCACAGTTTTAGGCATTATTCTGAACTATATTGTGCATTGGCAATAAAATTAAATTCATAGGAAGTTCTAACCCTAGGCAAGTTAATAACACATGTACTGTTGCAAACATATTATAAACTGTTTCTGAATGTTGTAATGATGTAATACTGTGTGTTTTCTGCTGACCTGTTATATGTTACTACATGTATACTGGTACATATACTAATTATACTACTGTTCATTACCTCTGAACAGATGATGTTACAAAAGATAACCACACTATATCTTGTCTTGGTATTGTTACAAATATTGCACTGAATGACTGTTTAAATCAGAACTATACTAAACTTTACCGTGCCATTCAGACGGGATTTTGCCTGTCAAAATTAAAAACTGCTACCGCGTTTGATCGAATTTCCATAGGAAGTCAGCCATTTTTGTTTCTAAAGGGGTCTATAGTTGTTTACAAACGTTCGTCTGCTTTCGTTACACACAATGGTATTCGGACAAACCGCGAGACTTTTCCCGCCCCAACTGCAGACAACATTACCAGAAGGATTTCGAATAGACAACAATGGAATTTTCCTAAAGTACACTTCCATTCAAAACAAGGTCAAAATTTAGTATGGAAAATCGATGTCTCAAAATGAAAATTCAGCCGCATTTCACAACGCCGTTTAGCTGTGGAAAATAATTGTTGATTTCAAAAAGTGTAATAAAAGATTTACAAAAGGACCATAAACTCAACCAAACGCGGTAGCAGTTTTCCATTTTGACAGGCGAAATCCCATCGGATTGACACGGTAAAGTTTAGTTATAAGAGTTTTTACTTTTAGTTTTACTTTTAGTTACATTGTAATTCAAAAGACCTTACAAATTCATTCTAAATTGCAGGTTATATGGATTTTGCTTTTTACAACTGTGCAAAGTGCAGAGCTTAAAAATGTACACCTGTCACAGTGGGCAGCAAACAAATGTACACCTGACCACAGTGGGAAGCCTACCAATGTACACCTGTCCACAGTGGGCAGCCTACCAATGTACACCTGTTCACAGTGGGCACCCTAATAATGTACACCTGTTCACATTGGACAGCCTACCAATGTACACCTGTTCAAAGTGGACAGCTGACAAATGGACACCTGTCCACAGTGAACAGTCAACAAATGTACACCTGTCCACAGTAGGCAGCCTACAAATGTACACCTATTCACAGTGGGCAGATAACAAATGTTCACCTGTCCACAGCGGGCAGCCTACAAATGTCCACCTGTCACAGTGGGCAGCCTACCAATGTACACCTGTCCACAGTGGGCAGCCTACCAATGTACACCTGTCCACAGTGGGCAGCCTACCAATGTACACCTGTCCACAGTGGGCAGCCTACCAATGTACACCTATTCACAGTGGGCAGCCTACCAATGTACACCTGTCACAGTGGGCAGCTAACAAATGTTCACCTGTCCACAGTGGGAAGCCTACAAATGTCCACCTGTCACAGTGGGCAGCCTACCAATGTACACCTGTCCACAGTGGGCAGCTAACAAATGTTCACCTGTCCACAGTGGGCAGCCTACAAATGTCCACCTGTCACAGTGAGCAGCCTACCAATGTACACCTGTCCACAGTGGGCAGCCTACAAATGTTCACCTGTCACAGTGGGCAGCCTACCAATGTCCACCTGTCACAATGGGTAGTCTATACCAATGTACACCTGTCCACAGTGGGCAGCCAACAGATGTACACCTGTCCACAGTGAGCAGCCTACCAATGTACACATGTCCACAGTGGGCAGCCTACCAATGTACACATGTCCACAGTGGGCAGCCTACGAATGTCCACCTGTCACAATGGGCAGTCTATACCAATGTACACCTGTCCACAGTGGGCAGCCAACAAATGTACACCTGTCCACAGTGAGCAGCCTACCAATGTACACCTGTCCACAGTGGGCAGCCTACAAATGTACACCTGTCCACAGTGAGCAGCCTACCAATGTACACATGTCACAGTGGGCAGCCTACCAATGTACACCTGTCCACAGTGGGCAGCCTACCAATGTACACCTGTCCACAGTGAGCAGCCTACCAATGTACACATGTCACAGTGGGCAGCCTTCAAATGTACACATGTTCACAGTGGGCAACTTACAAATGTTTACCTGTCCACAGTGGGAAGCCTACAAATGTCCACCTGTCACAGTGGGCAGCCTACCAATGTACACCTGTCCACAGTGGGCAGCTTACAAATGTACACCTGTCCACAGTGGGCAGCCTACTAATATAAATATAAAACTGTCCAACATGCACAGGATTTAAAAGCTGAAAGTTTAAAGGCAATGTCTGAATAAGCAAGTGTAAATGGTTTTAGGTATCATCTAATAACAACATGCCAATGTAAATAAAGGTAACTGGAGAATTTTGTGTTATTGCTATCTTTTTCAGGCTTATTAGTAAGAATTAGCTGACATCACGGCTCTGCATTTATGAACAGTAGGTAGTATACAAATACCAAAATGAAAGTGATACATGTAATGTTTGGTAGACAAGAACAGCACATGAGATGTACTTTGCAAGAGGAAAATTGCGCAACAACAAACATTTTGTGAGTAAACAATCAGCAGCAGTTTCGATTAATCAAAATTTTTTTTCAATTATAATTTTTACACATAACTCTTCTCTTATCTGTTAAGAATCGAGGCATTAACTGCTTTCACTGTCTTCCCCAGGGGGGGTGGGGGTAACTTGGTATGGGGGGGGGGGGTAACTTGGTATATATAGTATATTACGGATATGGGAATATGCGGCCCGAATGGGTCATTTTTTTACCTCTTCAAAATATATGAAAAGGTAGCTTTTTTCATTGAAAAATATATCATTGGGTAGTTGTAAATTATCTAAATATGTCCATGCTTCATCTTAAGCATGGCAAGCCCATGTAAACCACAGTGATTTTACAAATAAAGTGTTCCATTTACATCACTTGATAATTTTGGTAGTAAATGGACCATTTTGTCAATGGGGATGTGCAGTAATAAAATATGATAGGTCTAATTTAATAATTCAATATATCATTAGGTCCTGTTTTAAAATGTGTGAAAATATAAGACTAGGATGGGTTTTCAAATCTCCGTTCACAGACCACCCCCAACCCCCAATGGTCTTCAATGACAATGACTTCCACAACTGAAATGCTAATTATTGTCTATAGGAGTAAAATTTTGAAAACTTTAAACTTTAAAATAAGTCTAATCTACCCATCAATTTGCTTCCCAGACTGTTTTCCTTACTAATTAAAATCCACAACTATAATATTGCACTTTAATATGAATGCTGTGTACATCGTTTCAACCCCACATTTAACAATTGTTTTTTAAGAAAATGACACTTGGAAAAATGGCAGCAAAAAGTGAGGAGTCTTATAAAAGGGTGATAACTCTGTATATCAAAACCTAGTCAAAATTCTCAGGGGTCATTATCCTATTCATGTAATGAATTTCCGGTGCATGTCAAAAGATGGCAGGATGAAAAAATAGTCCCAATTTTCTCTTTTGTTTCTGCTTTTGCCTATAACTGCTATTGCTTAAGAGTTGGATATTTTGAAAGGTATGGCATTACTGTAGAACAAGAATATATTTTTTTCCAGTCAATGTCTTTACAGTGGAAGCACTTCCTAAAGTGTGTAATGTGGTACAATGTGACCACAACACTGAAATGAAAGTAGAAAAACCAATCTTAAACTTTAAGGTAATTTTCCCGAAAAAAATCCGTGGACAGGTATACTTTTGTCTCCATTTTTATGTAATTTAGCATTATAGGTGTAATGCCCCATATATGAAATTTTACGTGAAAGAAAGATTTTTTTAATAAAAATTGTTGATGTCTCGCCCGTTCAGTTACTTTTGCTCAGGCCATCCAAAAGGATAATGACCTCCTCAGTTTCCACCAGCAGCATTGCACTCTCCAAACTTTACACACAGTATGGTATGCAACCAGGGTCCACAATGTACAAATTGTAATATGAATTGCTGTCCATTCTAATTAATCATCATTTTATAATAGACACCAAAGTATCTTCATGCTTTGCAAAAACTCACATTCAGCATAAACAGCTTATAATTACCCAACAAGTACATGTATCAGGTACCGAAGGGCACAAATTTAATGTAAGGCATTTTTCAACATAATAATTGTGTTAAACTTTAATATTCTTTCAGGTTCCATTTGATTACCTCCCCTTAAAATACCCAAACAAACTTAATATTGTCTAGTTGTACAATACTATCTTATATTCCTTGCAACTATTCAAAACTGTTGTCCTTAATGTTCCCTTTCAATACACAAGTTTGGTTTGCCCTTGATGTACCCCTCCAATACACAAGTATTGGCTCATTCATCAAAAGTGACTTCAAGACATCAGATTTTTGTCTCACTTACAATACAACTGCTGTCATTCCATACACTAAATATACAACATTACTTGTCAAAATCAGCATAAATTTACAAGTGTCCAATCAGGTGTTGCCTCCTCAGGTGATGTATTAGTAATTAGTGATGTCCCCAGACAATTAATGTCTGCAATTTCCAGGAAATTTTATAATTCTCACCAACAATGATAAAGAACCAAGATTTAATTGAGGCTTTAATTACACAGTTATGCAAATAATATAATGAAGAGACATACTGAAAACAACAAAACTGAATGGTTTGTCACAAAATTATATTAAAACCAGAGGCTCTTAAGAGCCTGTATCGCTCACCTGATTTTATAGGCAATGAAGATGGCATTTCCCTGATGTTAAAGTAAGTCCTGTAATTTTCAATAAACTTTAAATAGGACCATCCAAACAATATTACTAGAAAGCTTTGTTTCATTGGTTAACCAGTTGTATAGAGATTTTTTTTATTTGCCCATAGGGTCCTATGTTAAACTAAGTCCTGCGGGGGAGGTGGCCATTTTGAATTTCCAATTGCCATAAAAAACATAAACTTTATAGAGGACCATCCAAACAATATTGCTAGTAAGTTTTTGTTTCCATTGATTAACCGGTTTCGGAGAAGAAGCCTTTAAAAACTTTTTCCCATAGGGTCGTATGTTAAACAAAGTCCTGCGGTAGTGGCCATTTTGAATTTCCAATTGCCATAAAAAACATAAACTTTATAGAGGACCATCCAAACAATATTGCTAGTAAGTTCTGGTTTCCATTGATTAACCGGTTTCAGAGAAGAAGCCTTTAAAAACTTTTTCCCATAGGGTCCCATGTTAAACTAAGTCCTGCGGTAGCGGCCATTTTGAATTTCCAGTTGGCATAAAAATCATAAACTTTATAAAGGACCACCCAAACAATATTGCTAGTAAGTTTTGTTTTGATTGGTTAACCGGTTTCAGAGAAGAAGCCCTTTTTAACCTTTTTCCCATAGGGTCCAATGTTAAACTAAGTCCTGCGGTGGCGGCCATTTTGAATATCAGATTGGGATAAAAAACATTGACTTTATAGAGGACCATCCAAACAATATTGCTAGTAAGTTTTGTTTCCATTGGTTGGCCGGTTTCAGAAAAGATGCCTTTCAAACTTTTTCCCATAGGGTCCTATGTTAAATTAAGTCCTGCGGTGGCAGCCATTTTGAATTTCCAATTGCCATAAAAAACACAAACTTTATAGAGGACCATCCAAACAATATTGCTAGTAAGTTTTGTTTTGATTGGTTAACCGGTTTCAGGGAAGAAGCCCTTTTTAACATTTTTCCCATAGGGTCCAATGTTAAACTAAGTCCTGCGGTGGCGGCCATTTTGAATATCAGATTGGGATAAAAAACATTAACTTTATAGAGGACCATCCAAACAATATTGCTAGCAAGTTTTGTTTCCATTGGTTGGCCGGTTTCAGAAAAGATGCCTTTCAAACTTTTTCCCATAGGGTCCTATGTTAAATTAAGTCCTGCGGTGGCAGCCATTTTGAATTTCCAATTGCCATAAAAAACACTAACTTTATAGAGGACCATCCAAACAATATTGCTAGTAAGTTTTTGTTTCCATTGATAACGGTTTCAGAGAAGAAGCCTTTTAAAACTTTATCCCATAGGGTTCTATGTTAAACTAAGTCCTGCAGTGGCGGCCATTTTGAATTTCCAATTCCCATCTAAAACACAAACTTTATAGAGGACCATCTAAACAATATTGCTAGTAAGTTTTGTTTTGATTGGTTAAACGGTTTCAGAGAAGAAGCCTTTTTTAACTTTTTTCCCATAGGGTCCTATGTTAAACTAAGTCTTGAGGTGGCGGCCATATTGGTTTACCAATCAAAATAAAAAACACAAACTTTGTAAAGGTCCATCCAATGAACATTATGGCCAAGTTTGGTTTCAATTGGCCAAGTGGTTTCAGAGAAGAAGATTAAAATGTAAAAAGTTTACAGACGCCGATGATGATGACGACGACGACGACGACAACGACGATGCCGCCGACGGACGCAAAGTGATAACAATAGCTCACATGACCCTTTGGGTCAGGTGAGCTAAAAAAGGAACAAGTTCTAACATGCCATGCATGCGATCAAGAGAACTTTTAGCATAACAACAGTGCAGTGTTCATAACATCTGCAGACATTTAAAGAAGTCATAAGTAAAGATGAATGCATCAATTTTGTAAAAGATGTCTTGAAATGTAGATGATATTTTCTCCCAAATTTAAATGCAGTATCAAGAAAGTTGCAAGTTTTCAATATCCTTGAAGAAATTTTCCAAGTTGTGAAATCTGTTGCAATTTAAAATAAATTAACCGAAAACTAATTTTTTAAATCACCAGAAAATGCAATAAATAATTCAGCTGCTTAAGACTAATGCAGTTTTGAAGTATTGGTGCCAAATATTTACTCTTTCTATTGGTATAGATGTTTTGTATCAGTATTGATGTGCTACTTTTGTATTATGTAAGCCAAAAGATCTTTTATCTTTCTACACAAGTATTTCATTATAGACTGGGTAACAGTAAGCTATTGCATTCTGTTTGTAAACTTCTCTGCTTTTGTTCTGTATAAATTAAACCAAGAGCCGCTAGGAGTTTAAGCAAACGAATGGATAGATATTTTGTTGTTAAAAGTCAATTACATATGAATAACATAACAATATGTTCCAATGAAATCCACAAAGTTAGTGTCCAGTTGATAAATAATGCTGGACAGTACCAGTGTATATCATGATTGACAATATACTATTGGATAAATCATGCTGGACAATAGCAGTGGATGAATCATGCTGGACTATACCAGTGGATAAATTTTGCTGGACAATACCAGTGGATAAATATTGCTGAACAATACCAGTGGATAAATTATGCTGGACAATACCAGTGGATATATCATGCTATATAATACCAGTGGATAAATTAAGCTGGACAATACCAGTGGATAAAATCATGCTATATAATACCAGTGGTGATTGACAATACCAGTGGATAAATCATGCTGGACAATACCAATGTATATCATGATTGACAATATACTATTGGATAAATCATGCTGGACAATACCAGTGGATAAACATTGCTGAACAATACCAGTGGATAAATCATGCTGGACAATACCAGTGGATAAATTAAGCTGGACAATACCAGTGGATAAATCATGCTGGACAATACCAGTGGATAAATAATGCTGGACAACAACAGTAGATAAACTAAAATGGACAATTCATGATTATTTTATTTTTACTATCCAATCTGACATGACACTCAGTTATAATTAGCCAATGTGTAAACAAAGCTTCCGCCATCTTTGTCCCACAAGCAAACTATTTGGACAGTTGTTGGAACGGCAAAATTTTCAATCATTTTAAGGAAATGGTTCTTAGTTGTGAATGGGGTACATGTAATTCCAAAGAAAGGTACCCAGATTGAATGCAAGGTTACATATTCATACCATTTCAAAAGATTAAAAGAAATTTAGAGAAATGTCTACACTTGAAAACATGTGGAAGTCCCAATGATCAGCTCAATATTAACAGAATAAATAAACATTAAGCAGCTGCAATCCTTGTAGAGATTTAAGCAACCCTACTATGTGAGAACAATGCCCGCTTAGTCTAAAAAAGAATAAATGATTACGTGTGGTGTGCACGTCTTCGATTTCAAATGGATTTTATTAAAATTTTAAGTCTGTTGGTGAATCTACCCTAATTCAATTATGATATACAAGAAATGGGACAGGAACAATGGCTCTTTTTATGTGTTCCCATGTAAAAACTATTGGATTTATATATAATTATATAATGGACTATAAATTAATTGTTAATGAACATTACTTACATAATGTTACATGCATTTCGGATTTATGTTCTTTTTCGGCTTTGAAATTTGCCAATTTGAAACTCAGGCAGTACTTTAAACACAGACAAAACAATTTTTTTAGTAAACATCAGCTTTTTTTAAATATTATATTGATACATCTTTATCCCATTAATTAGCGGTTATCGATTTTCATCAATCTGTAGATGTATAGGAAATGCTCCCTGACAGCGTATGTAAATACGCATGCACACACACAGCCAGTTAAGACAGATTACATTTATAACATTTGACTGCTATTTTGGAATAGAAAAACATACACAGCTTTACATGGGCAATAGAGGTTATTAACTTTTCTCATTGATTGCCAGCATCTAGCTAAAATGTAGCTCCTTTTTTCTTTTTTTATATGGACGGAGCTACAAAGAGGTCCCATTACTTGTAATGGAGCGAAAACACATTAGAGATTTATATATATTAAATACTATTTGTGTTAAATTTATATTTTTTCCTTTCTCTGCCGTTCAGTTTAAAATGTCTTATTAAATAATTTTAACTTTTTCATATTTATGGCATTGTTGACAAAATTGAAATTGTGGAGTACAGAGTTGTAGAATCGTATCGGTAAAAATTTGATCCTAGCCAATGCAATAAAGCCAGAAAAAACTTGTTCCGGATGAATTTTTACCAAATCGATTAAGAAATTACGGAATTCAAATTTTGACAACAATGCCATGATTACGAATAAAGTGTAAAACTAACGAATTATGTGTTGTAGTATTATCAGTAAAACTTGAAAGACATTAAAAAGTGTGTAGCAATTTAGGGAAACAGTTTAATAGCGTATTATACGCATAGAACCTCCAGGTGTAAATTACTCCCGGCTTGCTCCATTACGAGTAATGGGACCTCTTTGTAGCTCCTTCCATAAAAAAAAGGAGCTACATTGTTGTAGCTAGCCAGCATCTTGCATCAACGGCAACAGGGACGGTACAATTTATTTCAGATATTCTGTAACCATGAATATAACCCTGGGTGAAATAATTCAACCCTTTGTCTAAAACCTTTTTGGATAAGAAATTACTTTCTGGTAGGTATGAAATATCTATATTTTCAGGAATTTTGTTAAGACAATTGGTAATAATATTGGCATCACGATTTGAAAAAAGCTTGTGTTGCGCATAGAAACAATAACTAAGGAGGCGTGGCTTATCTTCTTATCTCAGAACCATGAATACTAGCTGATAAATCATGCCATACACTACTAAACTAAAATATATGGCAGTATTCTGAGCTAACAGCTGTGTAGTCAGTAAGCATACCCCTAGTCTAGTACGACTTTGGATTAGAAAACAATAAGACAATTAGAACAAATCAATAACAGTTGCATTCCTGAGAGAGGACCTTCCCAAACGAAAAAGGATATTTTACAAAATGTTAAGATAAAGGCTACTAGATAAGCAACAAAATTAAGATTAATGTCAATTGGTGAAAGTACTATCGTCCCTCACTGCATTGCTTATAATTAACACAGAACAAAAGTGTAAATAATTACCAAAAAGCCCCCCATATACATTATTTACACTTTGTTAGACAACAGTAAACAAACATCTCGTGTTATAATATGTAAACAGTCTTACAAATTATGATTAATTACAACCTTTGTGCAAATTGGGTTTATTAATGACAACACTTTCCAGTTTAACATTTTAAAACACCTAAGTCAACCTAAAACAAGTATGTGTTACTGTTAGGAGACTCATTATTTAGTTGGACAATTAAATTTTGTTTTATTTATTTCAAATATAATAATAAGAAGAAAATGTGTCTCGGCGACACTAATGTCCTGCTTGGCACATATTGGTCAACATTCTTTAAGTTAAAGCAAGAGTAAAGAATTGTTGGAAGCCCTGCAGACTTTTGCCAGTGAGAAAATCTCATTACATTGTTAACCGTGTTCCAAGTTCCATGATGATGTGATAAAAAAAAACTTAAATGCAAAGGAAAATCTGAGGTGGGAAGGATAGATGACTTAAGAAGCTATATGCTGCCTTACTTTCATTGATGGGACATTATAAAAAGCTTTAACACAAATGTAAACCTATGGTGGGATGAACATCAAATGAAAGGACTGAATATTTTAATATCCCCTTACTCTCCTTGGCTGGCCATAAAAACTATAACACCAATTCCCGGATGTTTTGGTCATTAATTCACAGTGCATAGATGTACACTTACATTAAAGACCTTCATCTTATTAAAAGTTCCCACTGATTTTACTCCATTATGTAACAAAGTTGTTTATTTTTTCATCCAAAATGATTCTTTAACCTTTTTGTTTATTTCTATATCCAAACAATGATTATGTGTACAAGTGAATCATCCTTTTGTTTTCTTTTAGTTTTCAAGCATTTAATTAAATTTTTTGGTATAGTATCAAAAATTATAAAGTAATCCATTTATTTTTTTAATGTAATGTTTACTTAACAACCAGCGAGAAGTATTATAAACATGAACCAGTAAACTAACAATAATTACTGAAATTTAAAAAGTATTTACAGTTTAGTAGGAGCAGGGAATTTAGCTATTTTACTGCCTAGAATGTGACAACAATTTTTTTGTAATTTGCACACACCATACACAGTACCCACTTTGGTCTGTGGCCAGATTTCTGTATCATAACCGACATCACCTCAATGACAAGTCTCCTTACTGAGGCTATAGACAGATCTTTTATCCTGGTCTTAAGACAGGTCCAATTCTTATTAACTGTGATAAATCAGTCCATTCCACTTTTATACATTGTTTATTCTATTAATTTTAATGTATTTGTTACAATAATCTGTAAATTAATTAGATTTCTTGTCAGTCCTAGTACAAGATTAAATAAAATGGGCAAGGCTCATTAGACTGGTCAAATCTTACCCTTGGGTGTCACATATTACCTTATCTTGTACTGTTACCAGCATTCAAGTGGAACAACCCTCCAGCAATGTGGGTTAAGCCCTTGGAACAACCTGCCAGCTATGTGGGTATTGCCCTTGGACCAACCTGGGCAGCTAGGTGGATTAAGTCCTTGGTCTAACCTGGGCAGCTATGTGGGTTAAGCCCTTGGAACAACCTGCCAGCTATGTGGGTATTGCCCTTGGACCAACCTGGGCAGCTAGGTGGATTAAGTCCTTGGACTAACCTGGGCAGCTATGTTGGTTAAGCCCTTGGAACAACCTGCCAGCTATGTGGGTATTGCCCTTGGACCAACCTGGGCAGCTAGGTGGATTAAGCCCTTGTACTAACTTGGGCAGCTATGTGGGTTAAGCCCTTGGAACAACCTGCCAGCTATGTGGGTATTGCCCTTGGACCAACCTGGGCAGCTAGGTGGATTAAGTCCTTGGACTAACCTGGGCAGCTATGTGGGTTAAGCCCTTGGAACAACCTGCCAGCTATGTGGGTATTGCCCTTGGACCAACCTGGGCAGCTAGGTGGATTAAGCCCTTGTACTAACTTGAGCAGCTATGTGGGTTAAGCCCTTGGAACAACCTGCCAGCTATGTGGGTATTGCCCTTGGACCAACCTGGGCAGCTAGGTGGATTAAGCCCTTGGACCAACCTGGGAGGCTATGTGGGTTAAGTCCTTGGACTAACCTGGGCAGCTATGTGGGCTAAATCCTTGGAACAACCTGGGCAGCTATGTGGATTAAGACCTTGGACCAACCTGGGCAGCTATGTGGATTGTGGGTATTGCCCTTGGACCAACCTGGGCAGCTAGGTGGATTAAGCCCTTGGACCAACCTGGGAGGCTATGTGGGTTAAGTCCTTGGACTAACCTGGGCAGCTATGTGGGCTAAATCCTTGGAACAACCTGGGCAGCTATGTGGATTAAGACCTTGGACCAACCTGGGCAGCTATGTGGATTAAGTCCTTGGAACAACCAGCCAGCTATGTGGATTTTTGACTCCAAGTCTACTTGTTAAATTCTGTTTTCTTTTCAGAGAAAAATGTTAAGGAGCATTTTCAAACAATAACATAGTTATAACAGATTTTACTACATGTATTTTACCTCCTGGTACTCCTGCTTCCTCCCCCAATAAAAACTGGAAACACGATATAGTTGAAAAAATTTGCTGACAATGTTAAACACACATTCAAACAAACAACAAACCAGAATTTGCCAATCATTTAAAGCTTAAATAGAATGATATACTATTGGCACTGTCTTGTTACAAAGAATGAATACAACTGCCCAATTCTGCTGGTATACTGAGGATAATTGACCATTTGTCACCAATATGAAGATATACATTCCAGGTCAACAGGTCAATAGATTTAACAACATAAATATGTCAACATAATTTGACCAATGACTTCATCACCTGGTATAAGGTGTCACATGTATTTCTTACATTTACAGAAATATGCATGTGATTATCTATGGTTATACATGTCTTGTTAGTATGGATTATAACTGATCATTACACATTCTTACATTGTAAGCCAATGAACTTTCAACATTCATACCACATGACTTGCCTTATATGGAAACAATTGCATGATAATGAGAAAATTTAGAAGAAAAGAATGTTACCAGGAAAAAAATTATGTTACTCAATTGTCTGAAAATTGACTACGTTCAAAAGGAATATCTCTGAATAAAACTACTGACCAAATGAACAACATATAAATCAAGTGGCTCTTATGAACAAGTTTTACAGTAGGATTAGATGTCAACAAGATTTGTAATAAAGTCCATGAATTTTCCATATATACATGTAATTTACATTTCTAGAGAGGATTACTACCACAAAAATATAACTTTTGTCACAAATATTGTTGATAAAACATTTAAATTATATACAAATCTGATAAGATATGTTATTAACCAACTATTTTCCATCAAATTATCATTTCAATGGGCCATAACTCCCAACAAAATTATTAATCCATGCTGATTTTTGAACATGTCCAAAAGATTGTTGAAAAAAACATTGGACTAAAAAATTTCATAAAAAAGCAAGTGTGTAATGGTTGGGTTAAAAAGAATACCTTAATAAATGGGGATTGGTTTAAAATGTAACTGGAAGAAAGTTTAGGATCCAAGTCGTAAATGTGTAAGGAGATGATTACTGTACTGTAGTCGGTCAATTTGCTGCAAAAGATTCCAAGTCTGGAGAAATGTGAAAAACTTGCACACACATACAAGCAGGTGCATAATTTCAATGTGTGTCTTTATTCTGCTTATAAAAGGGATCCAAGTTTAAAACTGTGGGAGAATATGGTTATATAAAATTGGTACTGTCTTTTGTATAATTTATTAAAAAACTACTTTACCACACTATAATCCATGTTTGCACTTTAATGCAACCCAGATTAAAATTTGACAAAAGAAACTTAGGACTGAAGAGTGCTTGCAAACAATATGGACAACCAGCAATTTCTACACCCCCAGATCTGTTTTATCATACAAACGTAGGATCTTTTTTACATTTTACTGAGAATAAATCAGGAAATAGAAGTGAAATACTAAAAATATAAATAATCATCTCAAAGTTGTAAAAACTTTTAATAACAAATGTGGTAATAAAAATGATGTTATTTAAGGTGCTTGTTCAACCAGTCATTGACTTCACATATCTTAACTAATAAGTATCTTGTACAAGGAAAAGAAAAAATGAAAAATAAAAATCTTGTCTTTCTTAAAATTGTTTGATATTACATGTGTATGTTCTAACCTTAATAAGAAACTAACCAATCCACTGAAAAATACTTATAACAGTAACAATTTTACAACTGTTAACATTATTTTATTTGATGCTATAGTTTTATAGTTTATAGTATTATATACACAACCTAATTTAACAGAAAAAGACAGAAACAAACTCACTGACAAAATACCATAACCATTAAATAAGATATCCAATTAAATAAAACTTCAGCTATATTCAATACCAAAAATGAAACAAACAATTAATACACATTTACGTATAAGAATCAACATTTAAGCAGGATGGTGAATGTTTAATGTCACATGGATTCAGAAAGTCTTGGAATGGGACTCTAAGAGACTGATTATATTTGCTGTTTTATTCCTGCTATCAATATTAAGTCCTTCAAGCTATCAGTTTCTACATGTATTTTATACCAGAACAATAATGACCATCATTGATAATGTAGTGTTACACTGGTGGTATTAATTTCTAGCCTTACATCCATACAGATAGCAATATTTGTGACAGAGAAATGTGTTTTTTTCATAACAACCCAATAATCATACATGTACATGTCAATCAAAATTTTCAGTTCATAGTGTAGGCAAGAAAAATGCAGTTCATGAATCACATGTTTTGCCTGCCTGAATTTAAATTTTTACAGCTTAATTTTCAAATTTTCAGATAAACATTTACATGTATCAAAATCACCTGATACAATGTAAAAGATCCTACAGTAGTATCCAAGACTGCTTATATTAATCAATTCTGTATAACTCCAGTGTGAAGATAGAAGCTTTTATAAAGCTACAGACTACAAAAATATCTATTTCAAAGGTCAAACCAAACACCTTGACCTTTGGCCATAACTGCATAAGCTTTTTAATGGATAGTGGTACTGCAAATGTACATAAATTTATTTTATAAATAATTTTTGACTCATAGATAATATCTTAAACAAATTTTAAAATAAAAATGTAAACTTGCCTTGTTTATTTTTCAAATGACACCTTAATAAATGTAAATGAATGTTCCGGTTATGACGAAAATACAGCTGATGAATGTGAATTCCCTATGTATGGAAAACAAAATATGAACATTGTTACATAATCAGACATGTTACTAGAACAGATATAACTTTAGCTGTCAGAAATACTGATTAAAACTATAATAAGACTTGCAAATTACACATAACCCCATCAAAAAGGGGGAGATATTAATTAAGAAATATTACCACTGACACTTCAGATGACAGACTTCTCCATCTACACTTAGCAGTAGACCACTTACAGTACATCCCAATAGAAGAAAGATGTGAAATAATCAATATTCTTATAACAGTGTCAGTTTAGTTTGTGAAAGACATGATTTGTTGTTCAAAGTTTTTACTGTTTTCTGACCAAGGCACAATGCACGGTGCCGGGATCTGCCTGTAGTTGCATCCTGGCCTGGGTCAGACATGCACTGTAGGTGTTACGTGCACGGGGGAATAGCGGTAGTAGCAGTAATAATAAATGTTCATCTGATGTAAAATCCTTGCTTCACAGTAAACACAAGTCGACTCCAACAATCAACCATTATTTAATATCAAATAATAAATCAACAATAATGAACATAAATTGAGATACTCGTATAAGTCAGGTAATTAATTTCCATATTCACTCAAGTACAATAACATCTGAACTGTCTTGAGACCAAAGATCTACTGTGTCAAAAACATGTTACCAAAAACTCATTCCCAACATGTACCTGAGATTCTGTTTTTTTACATGTAGACTTTAAAGCAATTTCTTAAGTATTATGTAATAATCTGTGATAAGTAATTAAGGTGACAATAGCTTATATTTGACAGTTTTTTAGATCCCTTGCTCAAGGGTATTTTTCCAATTTAAAGATTAGACAAAATTATGAGGTATGAATAGGACTTAATTAAAACTTTATCTTTTGCAACAAATGCTTGTAAATTAATCTGATGGAATTTAGCATGTCTTGTACTGTGGGAAATATCAATAATATAATTAAATGTCTGAATAATGAAAAATAAGTATAACAAATATAACCAATTAGACAAATATACAAGTTGAAAAACTATTTATATGAAAAGGGGAGGCCTCTTCAAAATAATTGCTTTGTGCAGTGCACAAGTGCCTTGTGCACTGGTCATATATTCTCCTCTCCCGCATTATAATTTTTTCTCCGAAAAATTTAGGAACATCATAATTGATTATAATGCAGAAATTATATAACTACAATATATATACAATACACATACAAAATAATGATTAAATGAAAATACATATTACTATAAATAATAATTAGAGAAAAAAAAAACTTTAATGCCATTTAAATATCTATATATATATATTTTAATTATTGTCCATTGCAATTGCAAATTACTCAAGAATTTTATATGAATGTTTTTTCTTGAAACACACACATTTGAAGAATGTTTTTTTTTTTATTGTCTATTGTTTGTTTTGTTTTTTTGGTTTGCACTGTTCTTTAGGATAATCCAGGAACGTCTTCCTTATGTATCCTCTAAATTCTCACTAGAATTGTTTATTTCTTCCATGGCATCAAAGTCTGTTTAACAGAGCTTTCCCATATGTCGGATCGAAAATAAATATTCTCCTAGCGATATAGTTACTGGATAATAATTATCCTTTTTTTCCTCACACCACTGGCCCTTATGGTTTTAGGTTGAGACTCTATATGCAGTCTAATGTGTCAAAAGGAAGCAATATACTAACTCTACTGACAACTATGCTTCCCTAGGAAATCCTTGTTTTTCATTGGAAACAATAAATAGCTTTCCATTTTCTCCTTTCAATCTTGTCTTGCTTCTAATGGAACATAGTGAATTATGTATGTCTTTAGCTCGTGGTTTAACTTAAGAGAGAAACTTTGTATATGTCACTAAATCCACACTGGTATTTGGTTTTAAGTCCATATGATCCTGGAATACTACTTGAAATTTAAACTAGAGATTGAGATACAGCCCTAATACATGTGACACATAAAAAAAAAAAATGGACTGGGGATATGTAACTAAACTCACTTGACAGAAATATTAATTAAATATTCTACCTAAACTGCATTTCTCTATTTGACATGTACCAAAAAAATAGAGTTAAACACTGTTGCTACAAAGCTTTATGCTTTAAACAGAAATACATTTACATCTTTTTGTATCTTTAAAGCAGGGTCATCACTCCTACTTCAAAGATTCACATAAATGAAGTTTGGTTGATGAAGCCAACCCTAATTTATGTGGTACCAAAATTTTCTTCATGCCAAATAATTATCATAGTTATGTACAGTAGAACTGTACCTCATTGAACACAGTGTTGCACCCTTTAAAAAAATATTATTATGCAGGATACACAAAAAAATAAAAATGTATCAGCATATCATGTGAGATGTCTGGCTACAGCACTGCACTGTGATGTCAAATTAACATCAAATTGCAAAGTTCACTCTCATGTCCAAATTAATGACTAATACACTTGGATATAACAAAAATGTTAATACCCTTAGCCTATATTTACGACAGAAATATTGAAATGAACTCTACTATTTTTTTTTTTAAATGAAGGAAAGAAAAAATAAAATATAATAATAATGCAATTATGTTAAAAAAAAAAAAAGGGGAAGGTATTTTTTTTTTTTTTTTTTTTTTTTATTTTGATGTACATGCGCTTGCAGTCTAGTGTAAATCAGGTAAATGTCCATTTGCTTTAACATAGTGTTCAATTAATTTAGCCTTAAACATTTGAATTCCGTGTGCAGAAGACTGATCTACTGGCAACACTACCCTATGTTCAGGAGTAATTTGATGTGTGAATTTGTTTTGATTTGCACAAAACTGTGAAACGGGTACAAACTGTCTTTGCTTTAATGGATTTTTGGATTGAATGCATGTAATTTGTGCTTGCTCTAAAGTTTTCAGAAAATTTCGAAATACTTCAGATGAAATTTGGTAACTCATGAGCATGGATTCATATTGTTGTCCATTTGGTCTTTCTAAAATATATCGTGATTCCTTTTGATTTCTGTCAAGAGAAACATACACGATTTTTGTGCATGGTTTTTCTGGTAATACAGAATTAACTTGGTTTTGTGTCTCATTGAAAAATTTTCTCTTGTTATCTGGCCTTTTTCTACGTTTACCCTTCGCATTGTATAATTTGTGAAAATTTTGTTTCAAACTTTCTGGTATTCTGAACCCATCTTGCCACGATGTTCCTGGTTGACCAGAAATCTTGACCTTGTAAATAGGTTTGTTTTGATACAAGCTGTATTCATATATTTTTTCTATGTCTTCGTCTTTAAACGGAGGTAATTGTTGCTGTTTCTTTTTATTTGCTTTCTGTTTGCAATGATTCGATGATTGTGATTGTATATCTAATTGTATTTTGGGTTGTTCTGAAATTTTGTGTTTTTGTTGCTGTGGATGCTTGTGAACAAAAGGTTGCATAATATCTTTCTGAGTTTGCTCTTGGTTTTCCCTATCAGCTTCGACTTCAAATTGGCTTTGCATCAGAGTATTTTCATCTCCTGTATCATCCATCTCTTGACCATGATTCTGTGTTTCACCATTGGTGTCCCCTAAGCTATCATTCTCAATTACTTCTTCTGGGTTTAACTCTAGATCTTGATATTCTGGGATAAAATAATTTGGCCTGTCAGCAGGATCATGATACTCTTTCAACCGTTTCGCATGTACAAGTGGTTTCATAGTAACTCTTGTTGAATCCTTCCTTATTTTGAAAGTGTTATTTGGACCAGGATAAATTATTGTGAAGGGTCCTACCCATTTCTGAAGTAACTTTGGAGACTTGCCTTTCGGTACTTTGCTGCAGTATAACCACACTCGACTACCAGTTGTAAGAGTCGTCTCTTCAGCTTTTTTGTCATGTTGTGTAGTATATTTAATCTGTTTCTGTCTCATATTCTCAGTAGCAACCTCTCTGTATATCTTGAGCTGGTCCAATACTCGCATCAAGTGTAACCTTGGTTCCCTTGCCATGTTTGGTTTTGGAGTCAGTGCTACGTCTATTGGTAGTCTCATCTCTTGGGAGTGTAGAAGAAAGAATGGTGAAAATTGAGTTGACTGAGTTGCTGGCGTTGACCTGTATGCCATCATAACTGCTGGTACAAATTTTGTCCAATCTGTTTGATCCTTGTTGCAATATGCCCTTAGTGTCTGAGCTATGAAGGAATTCATGCGCTCACATGCAGCATTTGTCTCTGGATGGTAGGAGCTGGTGTAGTGACGTGTAACCTGGAACAACTCGCACAGAGCTTGAACGAGCTTTGACATGAAGTTCTGTGCTCTGTCCGATACCAAGGTACGTGGTGCCCCATATCTGCAGAATATTTCACTGAAGAGAACATTTGCAACCTCTGTAGCCTCCATTGATTTTAATGGGAATGCTTCACACCATTTGGAGTAGCTGTCCACTAATAAAAGTAGGTATCTGTGCTTCTCAGGTGTAGTTGGTAGTTCCAAAAAGTCCATATGCCACCGGGAAAAAACATCTTCGATTGGCAATGGTCTTAGCGGTACTGGTTTTTGGTGTTTGGAATTTTTGGACTGCTGGCAAACTTCACATGTCTTGATGTATGACTCTACATCAGAATACATATTTGGCCAATAGTACTTTGCCCTGAGCGCTGCATAATTCCTTTCAAATCCTTGGTGGGCACCTCCCGCAATACAATCATGATACGATAGCATTACATCATGTCTAAGTGCTCTTGGAATGCAAAGTTGTCGAACGATGCTCTGTTCTGGTGACAACCCTTTTGCTCTTTCTCTATAGATATGGTACAATATACCATCTTGGCCTATTTCATAAAAATTGGCTTGGGCTACCAATGAGTTTGCTTGTCTTTGATTGTAAGCCTCTGGTACTAGCCTATTTTTCTTGAACTCAATGATGGCATTGAAATCTTCACAGTTTTGTTGCAGATGCTTGAGAGTTTGGTGATTTGGCATTACTTCTTTGTCTGAGTTGCTTTCTTCAGTATTAATGGCCAATATTTCTGGAACTTTTGGTTTTTTGTTTTCCCAAGCATACTCAAAGGTGACAGATATAAGTTTCTTTTGTGTGGCCTCGACTGAACCTATAGCTGGGAAATCATCCTCTTCAGCTTTCTCTACTTCTTCTGGATATGTTCTACGGGAAAGTCCATCAGCATTCTGATTCTGGGTACCCGGTCGGTGTATAATTTTGAATTTGAATTGTTGTAGGAACAGCGACCATCTACCAAGCCTTCCTTGTGCATCTCTGTTAGTGTCTAACCAGCGGATTGTGATGTTATCCGTGTATACTGTAAATTCTGAGTTCGAAAGATATGCCTTGAAATTTTTGATTGCTTCAACCAGTGCTAACCCTTCCTTATGGTTGATGTGCCAGGCCTTTTCACGTTTATTTAGTGCTCGTCCACCGTAGGCAATAACATGTTCTAAACCATTGCTGTTGTGTTGCCCCAAGACATATCCAATACTAGAGTCACTTGCATCCACAGCAAGAGTGAATGGTTTTTCAAAATTGGGAAATGCAAGTATTGGGGCTGATGTAAGCTTTTCTTTTAGTTTGTCAAATGCATTTTGATGTTCATTTGTCCAGGAAAATTGTACGTTTTTGCCTAGTAAATGATGAAGTGGTGCACATATTTTACTGTAGTCTTTTATGAATTTCTTGTAATATGCACACATGCCTAAAAATGACCTGAGTTGTTTAATTGTTTTTTGGTGGTGGATATTCTGAAACTGCCGATGTTTTACTTTTGTCAACTTGAATTCCTTTTTCATTAATAATGTGGCCTAAATATTTCACTTCTTTTGCTGCAAAGTGACACTTAGCAGGTTGTAAAGTTAGTTTTGCCTGTCTAAGCTTGTGAAATACTAATTTTAAATGGTATAAATGGTCTTCAAATGATTTTGAAAATATCAAAATGTCATCAATGTAAATGAGTGCAATCTTGTAGTTGAGTTCTTTTAGGACTTTGGTCATTAACATTTGAAATGTACTTGGTGCATTTTGTAAACCAAAGCATAATCTTTTAAATTGATATGATCCTTGATGTGTTATAAATGCGGTTTTATGTTTGCTTTGTTCATCTAAGGGTACTTGGTGGAAACCTGAAGCTAAGTCCAAGACACTATATATTTTTGACTTTGCTGCCGCAATTGTATCCACAACCTCATCTAATTTGGGAATTGGCCATGACACAACCTCTGATATTGCATTGAGCTTTCTATAATCTACTGCAAAACGATATTGCCCATTGGCTTTCTTTACAAGCACAACGGGGCTTTGATATGGTGACATAGATTCCTCAATGATGTCATTGCTAAGCATTTCTTTAATAAGTTTTTCTGTTTCAGCACGCATTTTTGGTGTTTGTGCATACCTGGGTGTTCTTACTGGTTTGTCTGTTGTGGTGACAATAGTATGGTAATGCATGTCAGTCTTTCCAATTTCTGATGCATTCTTTGCAAACACATCTCTGTTTTCGCCAATGAGTGTTTTTAATCTTGTTAACTGTTCTTGTGTGAGATTATTTTGGTCTATGTTAATATTCAGTTCTTCAGCATTTTCCAGTGGTGATTTGTCAGATACAATTGTTTTGTTGTCATTGATGTTAAATATGGGTTGGCTATTAAATGTGTATACTTTTGCAATGACTGTATTTGTAGTAAAGGTTATATCTTGATTTGTAGGATTTATGAGGTTGTAATTGACTTTGTTTTCTACAACACGACTCAAACCTCTACTACCCAGGAGGTTCTTGTTATGAAGTGTGTGAACAGGTTCTAGTAATACTGTTGAATTATGTCTTAATTTTGAAACTGACAGTGGTACCACACATGTTGTGTTTGCTGGAATTGTGACTGTTTTCATTGTTCTAGCTAATGCATTGTGTTTTCCTGCATTTGATTGTGACAGTAAAGGAGCCATTGTAATGTTATCTTGAAAGCTAACTGTTTCATCATTGTAATCAATATGAGCCTTATGTGCTTTAAGAAAATCTTGTCCAAGTATCAAATGAAATGAAACATTGTCTAAAATATAAAAAGAATGTGGCATCTGTAAGCCATTAACATCAATTGTTAGGTCAACTTTGCCTGCTATTTTGTGCATGGTGTTGCACACACCTGATGCAGTGAGAAATTCAGACTTATTAATAGTTGGAAAATCTTGTCTTTTAAAAGCCTTTTTCAAAATGTTATGGTTTACTACTGATATATTTGCTCCAGTATCAACTAAAGCATTTGTATGTAGTCTGCCTAATTTAACATTAACTTTGTTGCCCTTTTCTAAAGCAGACTTGATTGTTGCTATGGAAGCAGTTTCCTGATGGGGTGCCATTCTTATAAACTGTATAGGGTTAACTCTGATCTTATATTGAAGAAATACAGAATTAAAACTGTATGCACTACGGATAATACTTAAACTAAAATCTATATGTAATTGAGAATACTGAAATTAGAAAGTGATTGTGAATATCAGGAAATGCAGGGATTGGTGTATATAAAAAAAAATTGTGCCTTTTCACTTAAAAGTAACAACCTAAAGTATATATATGTTTAAAAAAAAGTTAGGCTTTTGTGTCACATGTGAAATTTAAGGCTGCACTCACCCTAACAGCACAGGACTCTGTTGTTCTGACAACCTCCTCTGTTGGCTGTATCCCTGTTTCCTTAGAAATTCACTGTTCACCTCAAGTTCATTGTTCGTAAGCCCGGATTCTGTACCACTCTCTGACCAAGGCACAATGCACGGTGCCGGGATCTGCCTGTAGTTGCATCCTGGCCTGGGTCAGACATGCACTGTAGGTGTTACGTGCACGGGGGAATAGCGGTAGTAGCAGTAATAATAAATGTTCATCTGATGTAAAATCCTTGCTTCACAGTAAACACAAGTCGACTCCAACAATCAACCATTATTTAATATCAAATAATAAATCAACAATAATGAACATAAATTGAGATACTCGTATAAGTCAGGTAATTAATTTCCATATTCACTCAAGTACAATAACATCTGAACTGTCTTGAGACCAAAGATCTACTGTGTCAAAAACATGTTACCAAAAACTCATTCCCAACATGTACCTGAGATTCTGTTTTTTTACATGTAGACTTTAAAGCAATTTCTTAAGTATTATGTAATAATCTGTGATAAGTAATTAAGGTGACAATAGCTTATATTTGACAGTTTTTTAGAGCCCTTGCTCAAGGGTATTTTTCCAATTTAAAGATTAGACAAAATTATGAGGTATGAATAGGACTTAATTAAAACTTTATCTTTTGCAACAAATGCTTGTAAATTAATCTGATGGAATTTAGCATGTCTTGTACTGTGGGAAATATCAATAATATAATTAAATGTCTGAATAATGAAAAATAAGTATAACAAATATAACCAATTAGACAAATATACAAGTTGAAAAACTATTTATATGAAAAGGGGAGGCCTCTTCAAAATAATTGCTTTGTGCAGTGCACAAGTGCCTTGTGCACTGGTCATAGTTTCCTGGTGAATTGTTGTTTTAACAAGAGAAGCATTAGTTCTCCCAGAAGGAACCAGTAACCTCTAGCAACAACCCTTAACATAGCCTATCATTCACTACATAAATTAATGAAAAACACACAACAGAAAGGAATAACATATAATATCAGTCACATAGAATACAGAACATGTAGCAGGTCTGATTTTTGTTTGTTTGTTTTAATGGTGTTTAATGCCACTTTCAACAATTTTTTAGCTATAATACAGCAGTTAGTTTTTTATTGTAGGAGGAAATCGGAGTAGCCATTAAAAACCTACAACCTGCTGTTGGAAAGCTGGAAATCCTTGTCAATTAAGATTGAAGTTGAGTACTTTCTGACTGCTGTGAGACTCAGACCCGCAACCTCAGTATAATAGTAGATGACTAACTACCACCCAGGCCCCTGTAGCAGGTTTGAACAAGTCAAACCTATTCAATGAAGGCAGGTATATGGTAACTAATATACAAACTGTACCACAAAGTATCAATTAAATAAATGCAGAAACTTTTGATTTATTTGCAATCTTGGAAAGTTTCATCAGATTCTATCTAGAATGTATAAGTAGGGAGATAATGATAATGATTTTGTACACATGAATCTGTGGTTTTACTACCCAAGATATTTGTTATACCAGCTCTGTGGCTAGAAAAACTGTTTTCAATAGTACAAACAAGTGTGGGCACAAAAAATGTCTAACCTGCATTCTTCATGAGCAACATGTATAAAGCATTAATTTTTCATCATTTAAAATATACTATGCATGGTAACATAGGAACTGACCTAATACAAAAACTTTAGTGTAGTCACTGGACCATGAAATTGAGGTCAAAGGGCAGGTGACACCTATTAGACAGTCATTTACTATTCATTAGCAACCTATATACCAAATATTGTCATCCTACCATGCATGGTTATAGAGAAACTTAAATCTAGTCACTGGACCA
The DNA here is from genome assembly GCA_944474755.1 of Limnoperna fortunei. Lineage (NCBI taxonomy): Eukaryota > Metazoa > Mollusca > Bivalvia > Mytilida > Modiolidae > Limnoperna > Limnoperna fortunei. The sequence continues at coordinate 79,374,436 of OX104114.1, read as the reverse complement.
CAAAATTGTGGTCAAGGTCAGGGGACAGGTGACTGACTGGCAAGTACTCATCATAAGCTACCACTGGACCGAATTTAAGCATAAAAAGATATAAAGCGAAATGTCAAGTCTTTACACTACTGTCACTGGATTCCCATATATGTTTCACCAGGCAAGACAAATAGTACAAATCTGATAAAGAATACATGAAATATTGACCAATTATGTTTATATTCATTATTTGGCTTTCCAATATGTGGACTGAGCCCCAAAAGATGAAATCTGGCATTGTAAATTTGATAACCTTGGTATCATCTGAAAGTACAAAACAAACAAGCCCATTTTGAACAGAAAACAACATTTGTATACATATCAGCTCTTAAAATGTATTACTATATTTGGGTGGTCACCTGAAGGCATAGTCAAGTTATTTCACAGTCTATAAACTACAGAATAAATAATACATTGGCATAGGAGACAAATGTTATACTTTACCCTCAGCTAATAAACCTAGAATATCAACTCTGTTTCATATGCTACTGACCATGGAAAAGTAGTACCATATTTCATTCTCAAGGTCAGATTATAAACATAGGAATCTGACAGGAATGTTAATGTTATAATACCGGTAATAACATGTAACATACATGTACATGTAGGTGAAGCTTAGTTGTACCTATGATTTTTTTTCTTTATATTTATTGGAACATCAGGGTCACTTATCTGCAAAGCATTAATCACATAAATATTAGTGACCACTGGCCACAGATGCTGGCACACATTGGCTAACTTTACATATAGAAGAAAGTGGAAAGCTGATAAATTTCAACACATTTTGGTTTTTGTTATTTTATCTTTTGGTGGTTTTTTTATTGGGTCAATTCAGATTCTGTCTGTGTTCAATGTTTTTCAATGCTTGTTAACCATTCAATTTTTTTACAATTTTTTTACATTTTACCTCTGTAGTAAAATAATGACATGCTGAATAGAGTAAAAAAAAGAAAACTCTCCAAGTACAAAATAATAATTTTTTTTTTGCTAGGACTAACAGAAAGCTGATATGACACCATCAAACCATTTGTTTTGGACAGCCAGCAAGATATCCTAAAAACAGCACATCAATGAATTCTATAGATTCTGATTGGACAATGTGAAATATTTCAAAGAATCAAACCACAATTGATGTTGCTGGACATTAACACTAGAGGCTCCCAGGAGCCTGTAATCGCCCACCTGGAATCCAAATGACTTAAACTATATTAAAATTTTTTAAATTAACAGTTTCAGTCTAGTTGTTATAGCTTTTAAGTTACTGTGCAAAAACTAAACATTTCTTCAAAAAATTCGCCTGAATATAGCTGAAATATTGCTGCTCGGGGGTTAAACACCATTAACCAATCAATCAATCTTCGAAAATTTGTTAAATACAATAACTCCTATAAGGTGCCATCGACAATATCTGAAAATTAAATGGTTTTTAGGCATTGTCCTTTAGGGTACTTTAGAAATTTACAGTTTTACTCTACTAATAGGTGTGTTAAAGACTAATTTATAATTAAAAAACTGTTCATTGGTGCAAATTCATAATGAAAGGGCAATAACTCCTATAAAGAGTCATCTTGCAATTTTGGACTAAGCAATCATTTGTAGGGCTTCTATTGCTGATCATTTGTGCAATTTTCAGTTTTAATCTAGCTACTATAGTTTTCAAGTTTCAGGACAAAAATGGAAAATTTCATCACAAAATTGTCATTTAAGGGCAATAACCCCTATAAGGAGTCATCTGACAATTTCAGACCAATTAAATGAATTGTAGGGCTTTTTTTGCTGATCATTTTTGCAATTTATTATTTCACTCCAGCTGTTATGGTTTTTAAGTCACAGGACAAAAACGGAAAATTTCATAAAAAATTGCAATTTTAGGACAATAACTCCTATAAGGAGTCATCTGACAATTTCAGACTTAAATAGTAAATTGTAGGGCTTGTATTGCCGATCATTTTTGCTATTAACAGTTTCACTCTAGCTGTTACAGTTTTTAAGTTACAGGACACAAACATAAAATTTCATAAAAAATTGTCATTTATGGGCAATAACTTATTTAAGGAGTTGTCTGACAATTTCAGACCAATCAAAAAAATTGTAGGGTCTTTATTGCTGATCCTTTGTGCAATTTACAGTTTCAATCTAGCTGCTATAGTTTTCCAGTTACAGGACAAAAACGGAAAATTTCATAAAAAATTGCCATTTAAGGGCAATAACTCCTATAAGGAGTCATCTGACAATTTCAGACTAATACAGTGAATTGTAGGGCTTGTATTGTTGATCATTTTTGCTATTTACAGTTTTACTCTAGCTGTTATAGTTTTAAAGTAACAGGACGAAAACGGAAAATTTCATAAAAAATTACCAATTAAGGGCAATAACTCATATAAGGAGTCATCTGACAATTTCAGACCAATCAAGTGAATTGTAGGGCTTTTATTGCTGATCATTTTTGTTTTTTCCAGTTCACTCTACCTCGTATAGTTTTCAGGAGATATTGTAAATACCAAAAATTTGGACAAAAATCGTCAAAAAAGGGCAATAACTCCTACAAGACGCCAATACACAACTTCGCACTAATAGCAAATAATATAGACCTAAATGTGCTGATCAATTTGAAGTAACGGCTTTCTCTATAGCTATTATAGTTTTTTAGATAATGATCAAAAACCTGTGTTGACCCCCATGTTCTATTTTTAGTAACAGCGGCCATATTTGTCTGTTGATCAACACCCTGGGTACAAACTTGAAACTGGGACCCCTAAGGATGATTGTGGCCAAGTTTGAAAAAAATTGGCCCAGTGGTTTCAGAGGAGAAGATTTTTGAAAAAGTTTACGACGCACGACGGACGCCAAGTGATAGCAAAAGCTCACATGGACCTTCGGTCCAGGTGAGCTAACAAGCACAGATGTCACTGCTATTAAATAATCAAAAATGTTCCTCTCTAGTCATTTGCAGGAATCAATATGCAAAATTTAAATAACATGCTACAGTCATCTACTTAGTTGTAGATTTGTTGAAAAATTATGCAAATACATCATAAAATCTTGTACAGTTAACAAATGAAAATGTTGCCGCCTACACCGAGTAACAAAAGTTCAAGCATTTAAAGTAATGTGCAGTTATTTATCACAATGTACAACAACATACATAAACATGTTCTATCTTCACTTCATTTAACCTCTGCAATCTTCAAAACTTGTCATAATATAAGTCTGGTATTATAGACACATGATTTTTGTATAGAAAATATATGCTTACTAATCTTGTTTATTTATCTTTTTGCAGTCACATTCAATAGCCGTCTTTAAAATATGTAACTTAAAGTACTTTCCAATCCCAGCTGATATACTGATACATGTATGTATCATTAAAAGGTTTAAGATTAAATGGATGTATAAGTATGTCCAATACAAATTTTGTTTTTTGTATCATAATAAATATTGTAACATCAATCTCTCTGCTACAATTACATCAGCCAAAAGTGAAAATTGGGAGTACAATCAGGACTAAATTTATTTAAACTATTGTTTTATAAACCAAAAGGGGAGTCTTTAAATTGAGAAATTTCTTTATACAAATTTGCAATAGACTATTAGTCACAAAGGCCTAATACTGACGACATGACATGAAAATATGCTTGTACATATCAAATACATGTATGTATGCCAACCTTTGCCAAGTTTGGGTGGACAGTTTACAAGAGAAAATTAATTGTTGGCGGTCATGATTTATTGGAAATTTTGTAATAGGTACAGGCAATGCATTTTCACCCAATAAAACACAGAGACAATGAGTTATGATTAACAGTTACGAAATTCTGTGCAACACTATCAGTCACAACTTTATAGATCAGTAAAATATGAAAGAAAATGGCTGACACAACTTTAAATAACTTCATCATAATGAAGTCTTGATTGGAAAATTGAAAAAATAATCCATTACAATATACAGCGTCTCAATCAACGACTCTACACTCTTTTTAATGGCCCACCTCCACCGGGTACAATAGACCACTGAATATCACCTTAATGCCCAGCTGTTTCAGCACAATTTTCAAGGTTTTTTTATTAAGGTTACAAAGTCTTTCAAAAGGCACAGTTAAAATGAAACATAGTACCATCACAGCAAGTCTTCATTGGAAAATTTAACAATATGCCATATTAACAGTGCCACCCAATCAACTTCTCTACGGTTAAACTCTACACTCGGTTTAACCGTCCTCCTCCACCAGGTGGAGTTGCTTACTGAATATCCACCTAAATGACTAGTTTTTCAAGGTTTTTTATTAAGGGTTTCAAAGTTTGGCAGTAACAGACACAGTTATCCTGAAACATAGTACCATCATAAAAAAGTCTTTAATGCAAAAGTGATTTGTTTTTTTAAGCATAGAAAAGTACTTGTGTATAAATTTTAAACTTAAAATTCTAATATTTTTCAAACCAAACCGTCTCACATCAAAAAACATTGATAATCACTAGTACATGAATTATTTAAAAATTTAACTTGTAGGTTTTCCTTACCACTCCAACTCTTACCTTTAATATGTAGAAAAAAGTTGAGATCACGACAATTTTATATTGCACATATAAATATCCTTGGTATAAGTTCTCTGTAAAATGGTCAGTAAAATTCGCACAACAATCCGAATCTTCCCAGTACTACATATTGTTCCGAATGAGCATCATAAATTTGTAATAAGGTTTTGTAAGGCTCGTGGATCTTGTCAGGTGAGCTGTCGTCCAAGGCATTAAATCTTAAGTGACCTCGTCATAAACTTGCCATCACTATTCAACACAAGAACCTGAAATCACACAAGCTCATGTTAAATGGATTACTGGGCACAAATAGGACATATGAAATAAAATAAAATATTTACATCAGTATATGTACATATCACAGCAATATCAACATGTCATAACTTTACAATATCTTGATTGGTTGGGATTTAATGCTACTTGCCATGAACCTCCCTAACAAAATAATTTACTTGCCTTTATCCACCTACAGTCTGGGAAATAGACAATTAGATAATTGTTTTCTATGAAAATTCCAAGCTGTTTTATTGGTGAAGTATACAGTTTCCACTATATTTGGTGGCCTGGTTAGTAACATTTTAACAGAAAATTTTATGGATAGTCTTATTCTAAAATTTGCAGAACCATTGTAGCAGCCAATTTTGTTGGTAGAACAATTCCTAATCTTAGTACCCTGGGTGACACATCTTCTTTAGGCATGGGACATTTACATGTTAACTATGTTATTTAGCTATAAATGAAGATTTTCAATTAGTGTATTACAAATAATTGCATTGCTATTTCAGACTTCCATAGAATGGTTTGTGAAAATTTTTTATCACCAGTTAGGTTATAAACATGTGTAAATTAATAAGAATTGTCAAAATTTTGACAAAGCATTTAAACTTATAAAATATAAACACAAAAATATATAGTCTTAGGAATTGTATACAAGAACAGCTAGAATAGATGTGCATATTTACAAAGACTACAACATGTCCACAAATGTCTATATAAGTACCTACATCATTAAAATATACCCAGTTACTTACCTGGGTGTGTACTATCAAGTAATTATTCCACAGTAGTACAAATGTTATATTGGGGATTCATTTTGTTAAACTCCTCTTAATGATAAATATTGCCAAGAATTCAGCTCATTTGACCTCATAGTAGGACAATTAAATCATAGTATAGCTATCAAACGATGATCATTTAAACAAATTTTTTTTTTTAATTTCTAATTATTTATATAACTGTTTTATTAGTGTGTACCTTAATATAGAAAGAAACCTAACATAGAAAGTAGAAAAACTGTGAGAAATGCTCAATAATTTATACACCCCCCCTCCCCTTCTCTATTTTCAAACTAGTTGATTACACAAAACAAGTACAAGAATGGCAGTCCATGTTTTCTATGAGAAACCCCAAATATCACTGTGATCAAAATGTTAAATATAAGGTGCATAATGGACTAAGTAACAAAGATTCTGTGAAAGATTATCAAAATCTATTCAATGTAGTTGGAGTTGAAGATAAAAATGGGTACCCCTTGTGTCCATGACGACAGTCCATATTTTGCCATGGGAAGCACCAAATATCATATTGATTAAAATGTTCAAAATCAGATGTTGTTACAAGTGGCGTTAATCAATATTCAAACAAACAAAATCAGCTGCATTATGGAACTATGTGACAAAGATTCTGTAAAAGTTTTATCAAATTCTATTCAGTGGTGTAGGACGGACCACGAAGTCAAATGCTGGCAAAAGCTCAAATGGATCTTTGGTTCAGGTGAGCTAAAAATAACACTATAAACATTACTATTTCAAACAAACAACCTTTAATCTTAAAAGAAACTTCAAATGGAATAATTTACCTACTAATTTTATACCTTTTGATATCTCAGACTTCAACAACATAAATAATTTTGGGGGGAAGAAATAAGAGCCTATTTACATCAACTGTCTGATATTTGTTTCATGCATAATACTAGTGTCTTCAAACACCTCAGACCTCATCACATAATTAGTCACAAATAGAATTAATTTTATACATATTTGTGTCAAGATCTATTCAACTTTGTACACTTATTGCTTCTTGGCATCACCTACAAGCATCTACATCTACATATAAAACAAATGAATTATCACAACTCAGTCATGACAGTATCTTACATAAACAGCGTTAAAAATCCACTTCCAGAATAACCAAAAATAAATCAAACACTTCCTTCCAAATAATACAGAGCACGTTGAAACTTTGAATGGTTTTTATATCCATGTTACACTAAACTTTAAAACAAATGTTTTTGCATACAAATTTGTCCAATATGGAAGATGCCAATGAAAACTAACACAATGAAGAAGGAAAATTAACAAAATGCTACATGTACCAGTTTTTATCCAATGACCAACCTAGTTCACAAATAAATACCTGTTAAGAGACTTCCATACCTGTCACAGGAAAAATTTACCAATCATAACATCTTTCTACAAGCCCTGTCACAAATTACACTAGTTAATGCATACATTTCGTTTTTTTGATCTTGGTAATATATGCATCTATTACTATCATATACACATAAAACAATGTCAAAACTTTTTTATGACCCAATAAGTCAAATATATTTCACATGTCAATTCTAAAATAAGGTTGTCAATTTCGAGAAAACAAATGTTTAAAGGATGGTAATTAAAATTTATTTTTAAGTAGATTGTAGTTATCTGTCTGCAAGTTGTCCACCATTCACATATTAAACTGACTAATGTCTATTTAATGCAACTATTTTGTTTTACATGTCACTTAAAATAAATTTTTCAATGGGTAAATATGGATCTAGTGGTTTGATTATTACATACATGTATAATAGACACAAATTATTTTCATCTTTTACCAATGTGCATGTTAGGAATATTAAATGGCTTTCATAATGATAATGTTGATTATATGGTTTATATTTGTTTCTGGCATTTTTCTATCGATAGTTTTCCTAAATTTTGGTCATCTTTAGCTTTTTTTAATGTCTTCAGTTTTTTATTACTTATTTGGTACCCTCTTTCTGTAAAAGAAATTGTGTCCACCGACTAAGGAAAAGAGAGTAAATAGAATGTGATTAATATGTAAGTGTCTAAACGTAAGGCATTACACAATAATACATAAGCTAAAAACACAAAATAGGACAGTGCTTGAAATTAGGATTTGCAACTCACTTGCCCGAATCCTGAACTTTTGGATTTTCTCCTATATATTCAATATAAATTTTATCAAAATTTCACTTGCCCGAAAGGATTTTTACTGGCCAGGGGCCAGCGGACTTGTGCTAATTTCGCAGACTGATAGGAACAAGTGGGAAGACAAACTTGCAAATATTTTGGCATAAAATATGTTTGTCTATGGCAGAAGTGGACATCCCAAAAGCTAATTGTTATACTTTTTATTGCGATCAGGTGAAACATAAATAAAAGCTTAGCAAAACAATTTTTAAGTGGAATTCCCTGCAAGTGTCAAATTATCTTTTCAATGCTCAAAGTAGTCTCATTAAAAACTAGGAACCTGTGAGCTACTGCTCACTCAGGATACCCGCTATTCACATCTTTGAATTGACTGTCAGTAAACAAGAAGTAGATACGTGACAGACCTGAAATCGGTACACACAATATACTAGTAGGACTGTTAGAAAAATGTTCATCCATTGACCACTAAAGTTGAAAATTGACTGTCGTTAAACAGGAAGTAGATAAGCCACAGACCTGAAATCAGTACTTGCAATATAGGTTGTACTGCAAAAACTGTTACGAAAATTTTCATCTATTGACCAATAATGAAGGTCAGTCAACAATACAAGTGAATTAACTGCTCTGGCTTTCATGTTGATTCTCTGATCAAAATAAATAACTCAGATGTGAACAGAACTTTTCTGGCTTCATTACTGCACAATTTGGTTTAAATATGTGCACCGTGAATAGAGGACCATCTGAGATACATATCTACAACATATAACAGATCAATCTGACAAGCAGTTTTTTTTAAGATTTTTGAAATTTCACTTAATCAAAATAAATTACCATATTAAAAATCTGCATTCTGGCAATAAATAATAACTTTTTTTCCTTTAAACTACAGAAAATTCAGTAAGTATGTAATTAAGTATGGGTCCAAATATAAAGATTTTATTACAAATTGTGTTGTCTTCTTTATACAGATCATCTTGAATCAAATGTTACTCTACTGGGGTTAGTACTCCTTGGCAAACAATGAAAAAAGAAGTTTATGGTTTACAGTGCTATATATTAGTTGTTTTCAGATTTTTTCTTGTATATGTTGTTGAGTTATGGTACCAATTCTGATGACAATAAATTGTGATTTTATCAATGAAAATCACTTTCTTTTTCCAAGTACATTAAAAATGAAACTAAAAGAAAACAAGTAATGAATAAACAACATTTTTCACAATACTATTTTGAACATAACAGACAGATTTATATACTAGTATAGATTTGTTTCAAGTGACCCAAAACAAGACAATAATTTCTGGCAAGCAAACGACAAGCCCTAAACAGAACCATCAAATATCATCCTCCTACTACATGTCACATCCAAAGAGTATCATTTGTTCTTCCCACTCAAAAACAATTAATACATGGAACATGTCACCCCATAAAATTCCAAGAAATATCAAATTTGAAAAAACGTGCTATGAATTTCTGGAAAACAATTGTCAATTAGACACCTACAGTAATGTGAAAATCATTTATGTATTACTTAACTGGTTTTTGATGACATGATCAATAAAATCAATAGTTTCATTAATTTTTCTCTTTTTTAAAATGGCAGAAGCAATTATGTCATGTATTTAATGTTGGGTAGCTATTGTAAGATCCTTTAAACATTGTTTTGCTTCTCAAAAGGAGTTATGTAGTCATACAGTATGTACTGTATAGAATTTATGGGTTTTTTTATGTTAATCATACCTGACATTACCAGTAATCCTGTTGAAAAATTGTTCTTCTACTTACAGCTAAGTCTATTTCAAATTAAAACCATTTCCTTATCAATGATGTTCCCAAAATAAAATACATAATACGGTAGTATTTATGTAATAGAATAACGTTTCCTAAGATTCCAATCATTCCATAAAAAGAGCTTCGATAATCAAACTAAGCAATATACTTGTCCATTACATATAATTGATCACACATTTATTGCCAAGTGTTTATGCCATTTTTGTTGGGTTAATATGTCCTATTTATTGTTCATGGTGTAAGCCATTTTATTGTCTAAAAATAGACATTCATTCATCATGTTCATAATCATTGACTAAGAGCCCTTAATTTTTTCATCTTCAACTCATTATAAAAAAATATTTCCAAACTTAATAATATTTAACAAAAATTTAAACACAAATATGAAAATACTTTCTTCAATAAATTAAAGACCTGAAAGAAAACCAGAGGCTCTTAAGAGCCTGTATCGCTCACCTGATTTTATAGGCAATGAAGATGGCATTTCCCTGATGTTAAACTAAGTCCTGTAATTTTCAATAAACTTTAAATAGGACCATCCAAACAATATTACTAGAAAGCTTTGTTTCATTGGTTAACCGGTTGTATAGAGAAGATTTTTTTTATTTGCCCATAGGGTCCAATGTTAAACTAAGTCCTGCCGCGGTGGCAGCCATTTTGAATTTCCAATTGCCATAAAAAACATAAACTTTATAAAGGACCATCCAAACAATATTGCTAGTAAGTTTTTGTTTCCATTGATTAACCTGTTTCAGAGAAGAAGCCTTTAAAGACATTTTCCCATAGGGTCCTATGTTAAACTATGTCCTGCGGTAGCGGCCATTTTGAATTTCCAATTGCCATACAAAACAAAAACTTTATAGAGGACCATCCAAACAATATTGCTAGTAAGTTTTTGTTTCCATTGATTAACCGGTTTCAGAGAAGAAGCCTTTAAAAACTTTTTCCCATAGGGTCCTATGTTAAACTAAGTCCTGCGGTAGCGGCCATTTTGAATTTCCAATAGCCATAAAAAACATAAAATTTATAGAGGACCATCCAAACAATATTGCTAGAAAGTTTTGTTTTGATTGGTTAAACAGTTTCAGAGAAGAAGCCCTTTTAAACTTTTTTCTCATAGGGTCGAATGTTAAACCAAGTCCTGCGGTGGCGGCCATTTTGAATTTCCGATTGGGATAAAAAACATTAACTTTATAGAGGACCATCCAAACAATATTGCTAGTAAGTTTTGTTTCCATTGGTTGACTGGTTTCAGAAAAGAAGCCTTTCAAACTTTTTCCCATAGGGTCCTATGTTAAATTAAGTCCTGCGGTGGCAGCCATTTTGAATTTCCAATTGCCATAAAAAACACAAACTTTATAGAGGACCATCCAAACAATATTGCTAGTAAGTTTTTGTTTCCATTGATTAACCGGTTTCAGAGAAGAAGCCTTATAAAACTTTTTCCCATAGGGTTCTATGTTAAACTAAGTCCTGCGGTGGCGGCCATTTTGAATTTCCAATTCCCATCAAAAACACAAACTTTATAGAGGACCATCCAAACAATATTGCTAGTAAGTTTTGTTTTGATTGGTTAAACAGTTTCAGAAAAGAAGCCCTTTTTAACTTTTTTCCCATAGGGTCCTATGTTAAACTAAGTCTTGAGGTGGCAGCCATATTGGTTTACCAATCAAAATAAAAAACACAACTTTGTAAAGGTCCATCCAATGAACATTATGGCCAAGTTTGGTTTCAATTGGCCAAGTGGTTTCAGAGAAGATTAAAATGTAAAAAGTTTACAGACGCCGACGACGACGACGACGACGGACGCAAAGTGATAACAATAGCTCACATGACCCTTTGGGTCAGGTGAGCTAAAAAGCAAAATTATTTTATACAGTATAATTAAAACTAAATATGAAATAGAAAATTTTATCAAACTAGAGGCTCCCAGGAGCCTGTATCGCTCACCTGAACCTGAAACCAAACAACCCTTTTTTTATCCAGCTTTTCTTTGCTATAAGGAATTGCCCAACACTTCTGCAAAAATCATTAATTTTGACCTTTTAAGTGAAATAACTCCTATAAGGAGGATCTTTTGATGGTTAGAGGGAGAAGGGAGGTTCACTTCAAATTTTCTGTACCTGTTATACTTTTTTAACTATCAGTCGAAAACTCTCTCGACCCCCCCCCCCCCCCTTTTTTTCATTTTTTCTATTTTAATCCAACGTAGCTATGTAGGTAGTCAGGTGTCATGATTTAGACAATTTTGGTAGAGGACATCCTAAAGATGATGTATGCAATGTTTCAAAGCAGTCCTTTCATTGGTTTAAGAGGAGAAGATTTTTTAAAATCAAGTAAATTTGATTAAAAAAATGTTCAAGGAGAATAATTCCTAAACGGTTCATCAGACAATCTTGACCCTAAAGTCATTTTTGTAGCCCTCATAGAGCAGAACAATTAAGAAATGTTAACTTTTTCTCTAGTTCTAATAATTTTCAAGATTTTGAGGCAAAAATGTCAAAAATAATCAATTTCGACAATTAAAGGGCAATAACTCCTAAAAGGAGTCATCATACAACTTCAACCCAATGGAGTGTTTCGTAGAGCTTTTGATGCAGATGAAGGCATGTCTCTTCGATTTTCCAGTATCTGTTACACTTTTTTAAATATAAGCCAAAAACTGTATTTTACCGCCCCCCCCCCCCCCCCCAATCCTATTTTTAGCCATGGTGGCCATGTTGGTTAATCTGCAGCCATGCTTGGTGCAAACTTGGTTGAGGACATTTGACAGATGATGTGTACAAAGTTTCAAAGCAGTACTTTCAGTTGTTTCAGAGGAGAAGATTTTAAAAAATCAATTAAAACTGATTAAAAAAAACAGTTCAAGGGGAATAACTCTTAAACGGTTAATCAGACAATCTTGACCCTTAAGTCATTTTTGTAGCCCTCATAGAGCAGAACAATTAAGCAATGCTAACTTTCTCTCTAGTTCTAATAATTTTCAAGATTTTGAGGCAAAAATGGCAAAAATCATCAATTTTGACAATTAAAGGGCAATAACTCCTACAAGGAGTCATCATACAACTTTGACCCAATGGAGTGTTTTGTAGAGCTTTAGATGCTGAAGAAGGAAGGTCTCTTCGGTTTTCCTGTATCTGTTATACTTTTTGAACTATAAGCAAAAACTGTATTTTGACCCCTCTGTTCTATTTTTAGCCATGGCAGCCATGTTGGTTGGTCTGAGGCCATGATTTGGGCAAACTTGGTAGAGGGCATTTTACTGATGATGCATGCAAAGTTTCAAAGCAATCCCTTCAGTGGTTTTGGAGTAGAAGATTTTTGAAGAAAAGTTAACGACGACGACGACGACGGACGCCAAGTGATGGCAATAGCTCACATGACCCTTCGGGTCAGGTGAGCTAAAAATCTAACTTTGAAAATAGGAAAAATATTTGTAAAATGTGAACAAGAGACCATTTTTTTAGAAATTGAGAGAGCAAGGTATAAAAGAATAAAAAGAGAAAACAGAATCTTTCAACACTGTAATTTAAAGGAATTGGAAGACGAAAATTACTTTTTTTATTTAGATGTACATAATACACCGCAATAAGAGAAGAATTTGAGAAACAAATTAGTTATACTGTTCAAATAGAAAATGAATCAAACGAAAATAATAAACTTCTTGAAATATTGTCTCTATCAGATCATTTACAATATGTTGATACATTTATTAACTAGAGGCTCTTTAGAGTCTGTATCGCTCACCTGACTTACAAAAAAAGACGAGACTTTTCTTGCAAATTTTGATATTAAATGCTAAAGAGTTTATGTGAAGATGCTGTTTCTATGAATGTTGCCATGTTGAATTTACAATCAGCAGTAGGAGAGTTTCTGAGAAGAAGCATTTTTTATGTTTTTTCATAGGTTAGTATGTTCAGTGATGTTCTATGGTGGCAGCAATCTTGTATTTTGGCAATCAGAACCCATTAGTTGCTCTGGAAGCCATGTTCAATTTGCAATTGGCTCAAAAAACTCAATTAATAAAATAAAAATCCAATAATCATTTCTTCATAATTTGGCTTCATTGTGTGGAACAGTTTCAGAGAAGAAGTTGTTTGTATGTTTTTCCCCTAGGGTCCTATGTTAAACTAAGTCCTGCGATGGCCGCCATCTTGGATTTTGGATCAGCTCAAAAAACTAAAATTTGTAAAGGACCACCTAAGGTAAATTTCTGCAATATTTCAAATCAATCTGTCAAGCAGTTTATGAGAAGAAGATTTTTGAATTTCAGCCAATCACAACACATTAATGGCCCTGGAAGTCATGTTGAATTTGAAATTGGCTCAAAAAACCCAAAACAATAAGATAATTATAAATCCAACCTTCATTTCCTTTGTAAGTTGGCATAATTGTATGGAACAATTTCAGAGAAGAAGTTGTTTGTATGTTTTCCCATAGGGTCCTATGTTAAATTGTATGTTTTCCCATAGGGTCCTATGTTAAACTATGTCCTGCAATGGCAGCCATCCTGGATTTTTGGATCAGCACAAAAAACTCAAACTTTGTAGAGGACCATCTAAGGTACATTTCTGCAAAATTTCAAATCAATCTGCCAAGCAGCTTATGAGAAGAAGATTTTTTAAATTCAGCCAATCAGAATGCAATAATGGCTCTAGCCTCTGGCAGCCATGTTAAATATTTGATCAGCACTAAAAATTCAAACTTTGTAAAGAACCACCCAAGAAACATTCCTGCCAAGTTTGGTTCCAATTGGCCAAGAGGTTTTGGAGAAGAAGGTTGAAATGTGAAAATTTACGACCGACCCTTTGGGTCAGGTGAGCTAAAAAGTCATAATAAGAAAAATGTGACAATAATTTTTGCTGTTATATTCTTTGTATAATTTACATGCTGTCTATATGTTTTGTGACCTTTTGTATTTATATTTATTTGTATGCTTTCAAACCTTCGGGGTATAAATTTGCATTAATGAGGAATATTAAAACTAATTTCTAAAACCCCACAGATTGAAGCCACTAGTAAGCAGATGATGAATCTGACTGGTCTATATGTATTGTATAGAACTAATTATCAGGATAATGCAAAAGCTGAACATTCTTGACTTGAATCTGACCAATATATTTAAAGCTCATCAAGGATCATGTCATCGTTTTATTTTTTTATGGCACAGGACACATCTACTCTCTACATAATATGCATACTAGTATATTTGCAACTTATTTCAAATTTGTTTTCCTGTCCCTTTAAATATTTTAAAGTGATGGCGCAACTGTTTTAGCGTAAATCCTAATCACATTAATTGTATTTATGTGTAAGAACACAGTGAAAAAGATAATGTCACTAACAATGTCATTAGTATAAGAACAATTCTCCTTAAAACTTTTTCAAATAACTCTCATTTAACATTCATTAACATTTAAGGCAATGCAGGAGTGGGTGACAACTTCTCAGATTTGTCCACGGAACTTTTATTTCAATTACAGGATCAAGTCGTGATACACCAACACAGTAAGATTTTTATTGCAAGACTGACATTTCAAATGTGTCAGACAAAGGGACGTAACTCCTTGTTTCTATTTTTTGTTTAATATGCAAATATTTTATATCTGTTGCAGTAGTAAATATAAGCAGCAAACAAAACATTACACAAAAAACAGCATGTCAATACCTTTATAGGGCATACCATTGGATGTGCATGGTCACTATTATTTTCTAAAGATGGGCTTTTTTTATTGTTACTCATTCCAAGAATAATCTTATTTGTATTCAAACAACTATAGCTGAATGTATTATTTAAAACACAGACTTACCACATCAATGACACTGCTGCTGCTTAACATTCAATCAATACATCTGTGACAGAATATTTGATTGGGGGAGTTTTTAACCTCCTACACCGACACCTTAATGCCCTTGGTCGGATGGGCGACAGAACAGAATAAATGGCAATAATTATACAAAGCTAGGCCAAAATTTCCATTGATCCAATATTAAATTGAAGTCAGTGTTAATAAGTCAATACAGATGTTTTTCTATTAAAACAGATACACGTAAATCACAGAAAGAACTTTCAAATTAATTACCTATATGGGTAAGTATAAAAAATGTCTTGTAATAATGCTGAAACACTGAAAATCTCTGCAGATGATTATACAAATGTTTATAGTGCCTTTTATAGTACCTAGATATAATGAACAGTACTGACAATACATATATATTCAATTGTAAAATAATTAACAACCAGGATCGGAAATGTCAGAGTAAACAACACCACCTCAAAATGTCACCAGAATATATAAAATTTTATGAAAATCTTATAATGTCAGTAACCTTTAAATATCAAATGTAGGTGTGTTGCCATGACGAGATTTCATAATAATAAAAAACATACGATAATCCCTACAATCACTGAAGACAGAACTACTCGGGTGTAAAATAGATTGGGATGTACAGTGAATGGTTTTAAAAATATAGGGTATGAAAAAACAGTATAGAGAGTTATAAGTTATTACTCAAAAAGTACTATATTCTGTCAAATTCGCTGAAAAATAAATAAGCTCTCACAAGTCTGTGAAAAATGAGGAAAAAACCTCAAGCAGTTCCATAATAGCAGGTGCACAAATTCATTGAGTGTGCAATCTTTTTTTTTTTGAAGTTTGATATCAAGGTTAAAAACAGTTGGAGGAGGTGATAACACAAAATAGGTATCATACATATAGTTCATAATTTTGCCCTATCCAAAAAAAAAAAACAAACATGCGTTAGGATTTTTGGAACAAAAAACACTTCACGACAAGTTTACAATATTTTGCTACAAAAATGTGTCTTTTTGAGAACAAAATATCCTTAGAACAGATTATTTATTGATGACCATTTGTTATTCAACTCCTTAAGGAATGTAACTGATTGGTCATTGCAAAAAAAAAAAAACAGACAGATGGACGGACAGATGAACAGAACAAAAACAATTCGACCCACCAAGTGGGGGGAGACATAAATATTTTAAGTTACATTGTATTCATCAGGTGTAAAATACATTGAGAACCATCAATTTTACCATTTTTCATGAATGGAAAAGAAGGACTCATCTTTTGATTCGATTGATTGATTTGTTTGTGCTTGACATCTAGAGATGGCTTATTTTGACAAACTTGAAAATATATCCTTCCATGCCCCATGCCGCCTCAAGTGTTTGTTTACAATGTATACAGTTTGTGCATCTTGTAAAATTAGCCATCTGGTTTTCATTATTCCTCAAAACATCTGAATTATATTATGCCTTTAATGAATAAACATTGTCCTTTAAATTTATAATAAATTGCTTTCATAAAAATTTCCAAAAAATTCGCAAAAAACAACAAGAACAAAAATTTAATTTACCTACCACTGAATCTCTTTATACAATCCAGGAATATATTATTTTCTATATTCCAATAATCACAAAAAAAAACTTCCAAGAGTAAAAGATTATTTACTAGGCTAAGAAAGTAATCGTTAATTGCATATCAAACCATTTATATTCTGCTTCAGTCTGATCAATTGATGAGAAAACAAGAAAACCCTCACTAGACTGTGATCAATATGTCTTAATAAGCATGCTCAGAACAACATGACCTTCCGTGACCTTTTTTACCTGACAAATACAGGTGTGCAAGATCTTGGAATCTGATGTTTGTCACAATACATACATTCTAGTTGACATTAATGTTTTTCAGTGTATGAACAATGTGTCCATCATGCATACAGTGTGTGTACACAAACAACACCATTTGTCTATTTTGTGTACAGTGTGTGTACACACAACACAATTTGTCTATTTTGTGTACAGCCTCTGTACAAACAACACAATTTGTCTATTTAGTGTACAGTGTATGCACAAACAACACAGTTTGTCTATTTAGTGTACAGTGTATGCACAAATAACACAATTGTCTATTTTGTGAACAGTACATGTACATGTATGTACTAACAGTACACATTTAAGAAATAAGTAGGACAAAATCCCTTCCGTGTAATTTAGCATAGGCGGACAAAATCCCCCTCGTTAAATTTACAAGGCGGACAAAATCCCCCCTGTAAAATTTTCAAGGCGGACAAAATCCCTCCCGAATATGATTTTTTTAAATGCATGTTTTTTAAATGTTCACACAGTACCATCTCGTACATATATAGATAAACCTTAAAAATGGCCTTATTTTTTACTCAATAATACCCCAGAATTTTAATTACTTAATAATAATAATTGTTTGTCTCATTTGCAGTGCTTAATTGGTGGCTTGTTAATTAATATGTTTATGATCAAACGAATATCGCTTACTTGAGCAAAACATTCTCTATATCTTATAGAAAATTGAAACGGGTATGGCCTTTACTAATAAGTTAAAATTTAGTAAAATAATGGTATAATTTAGTTCAATAACTTGAATTGTTTTTTCGGTAAATAATAATGAAAGGGATCAAATGGCGCGGTTCCTTTATTAACACATGTCGTACAACACAAACCATATCGACTCGATGCGAAAAAAAAAACCATGTTTTAATCTTTGTCTCATTCATCATTTTAAGTACCAAGTAAAAAACTATAAAACATGATGCACAATACTTATCGATATTACCATAATCCGATTGGGATTTTATCCGCCTTGAAAAATTTTCAGGGGGGATTTTGTCCGCCTTGTAAATATAATGAGGGGGATTTTGTCTGCCTATGCTAAATTACACGGAAGGGATTTTGTAGACTAATCAGTGGCTCTAAAAAAGGACAATTAAATTCTTAACTTCCTTACAATCCATGTTATAATGGAAGACCTTAAAAAATCCAGATGTATGTTAGTACAGACCATATATATATAACAATAAGTCAGTAGCATACAACTAAGTATTGTGCTAATACATCATAATTTCTTATCAACTGAGTACATGTAATATAACTGGACAGTTAACAATGACAGATTACAATCCAATATACTGATCTGTCAGCACTAATAATGTTATAACCTCCCCAGGCCAGTTACCTAAAATGTGCAAATAGTATTAGACAATGTTTCCATGAGGACAGTTAAATCATTTAGAATTCTAATACAAGACACAACAACAAGACATAAGTTACTGTACAATCTTGTGTAATTTTTTTTTTTTTTGTTTTTGAAATTTAAGAACTGTACAGTACATCAGCTGTTCCTCAGCTGCAGTTCCAGTCTAACACTGCAACACAGTGACATCCTTTTTACAATCATCCATTCCCCTTATTTAGACACCTTAAAAAAAATCATAACAAATGTACCTGCACAAATTAAAGTCAAAACCTTAAAAAATATATCATATATTACATTTAAAACTTATATTGTAAAAAAGGTACACAAGGCTACTCGTACTTAAATGTAAACTATGGGTACAATCTAAAGCTTCTTAATACGATTTTAGATGCTTATTTTCCTTCTTGCCCATTTGTTCAGAGCTTTAATACTTTGACTGTTGTCGCCATGAACCACGAATAGAAATCATTGTACAGTACATAAAGGTTTCTTTCAACTTACAATACTTGATCTTTTTGCTCAAATTCTTATCCAGAATTGATTTTACAATAACGATTTATTTGACAATACATATAGCTCAAGACTTTTCACTTGATTAAAGAAGAAAAAGCAATAATACAAAAATTCCTCAGTAACATGTGACGTCAAGCAACCAATGACGTCAATTTAAATCCATCATTTCGCATGTATGAACTAATTGGTTGTTTACATATATTATTAACCAAAAACGACTGACTGAATGATTGATCATACTGGTGATTAATTTACAGTAAGCAGTACTTTTTAAAATCTTTATTCAGGATTTTAGGTACTTTATTTACCATGAGAAGAATCATATTTCCATTATGAACCCAGTTTCATAACACATGTGGATAAATAGGATCAAGAATATTTCAACCACATTTTATCTTTATTTTAACTAAATGCATGTATAGTACTAGTAGAGGACTCCTTACTCATAAATAAGCCATGGAAATGTGTGTTCAAATTCATAAGCCTTTTGTTTTTATATCCTGCATTGAGTTTAAGTTTAGGAACATACTAATCACTCAACTTTCAAATTGGTACTTAAACAACTAATATTCTTGCATAATGGTTGTTTTTGGGCTTAAGCAATAAGAAAACGTTGTGTTGTTTCAATGTGTATATGAAAAAACAATGACACGTCATACAGTGACATTACATGAAGCCTTGCAAGTGTATACAGGTGTTGTGCACAATTTCGGACAAGTATTATGATCCTTTTTTTTAAAAATGTTTCTTCCACTAGTTCTTTGAGGTTGGCAAATTTTTTTACCATTCCCTTCTGAATCCCTCTGTTCTTTCATGGTCTTCAAATTTTTACGAGGATTTCATTTTACCATGAAATCATTTATGGTTATCAATAAAGAAAGCTGAAACTGAACTAAAAAAGTAAGCAGGATATTTTGGGACGAATAAAAAACCAGATGCTCATGAAAGCCTGTATCGCTCACCTGTTTATTAATTTTAAATGTCCATAAAACAACCTTTGTTAATGCTGGCAATCTTAAAAAGTGATACTTTTATATCCAATACTCCAACAAAAGGAAGCATTATTAAGGTCTTTCCCACTATCAGTGGGAAGACCTTATTGTTTTTGTTCTGATTATTTTTCTTTTTTTTTTGGCCAACTTCAAAACCAAACAGTTTAAAAACTACGCGACATATCATTTTGGTCTTTCGCCACAAGTTTTGGGCACTGAAAGTCTATTCGAAATTCACCCTGTGAAATCGAAACCGTTTTCCTTAACGCAGTTATCTGTCCAAACACAGAAAACCTTGTTATCGCGTAATCTCTGGAACTATAAGTATAACAGATACTAAAAAAACTAAACTGTGACAAATGTTAAGGAACTTTTGAAACAACTTTATGACATATTTTGCTAAAAATTTCTGACTAGCGAAGGTCAGCGGTATCCCATGACTGTTTCAAAGACTCCACTTATCACAGTAACTCACAAACTGTAAGTCGAAATCATGAAAGGTCTTCATCATTTGCCGTCCTGTGACATGTCCTTAAAGAAAATCTCAAAGTCAAAGTTCAGACCTTAGGCCTCCAATCTTGTTATCATTACAACTCAAAAACTATAAAAGATGGAAGAAGACAATAAATGGGAAAAATACTCCTCTCATCAAGGCCTTCATTTGATACATTTGGTCCAAAACTGTGCATTGAACTGTTGAACCGTTTTTGAGTGGGGGCCCTTGACTCATTTCCGTTAATCAGTTTTTGGCATACAATTTGAAAACCGTTACTGATAAGTTAGTAAACATATAGGTTTAACATGATCACCAAGTAATGGCCTTCAATTTGAGCCCATATTCAAAGGTCTCAGGTCAAGGTCATACCATAGCAACCAGGTCACCATTACAAAAAGTCCTTAGCAACCATATATTTTTAAATCAGGATGTCATTTTACAACCGGAAGTTGCCTTTTGTCCTTAGCAACGGCCACAAAAGTCCTTGACAATCATATATTTCTTTACTCAGGGCAACAGAAATAGTCTATTCTGCCTACAAAATGGTCCAGTAACTTATGTAGTTAAGTTCACAACAAGAGATGAAGAAAAATTAATTTCATGAAGGTATCTGGGAAAGACCTTTCTAATTGTTCTTGAACAATTAGCCCTATCTTTTGACCATGTATTTGCTGTGATTTAAGCCAATAAGAATTAACGATTTCTAATGCTAAAAATGCTCAATGGACAAAATACCATAAACTGTTGAAATTTGAAAAAGGCCTATTATACTAATCCTTAAAGTCATAATGCATCATTACTTTTAGTTAAATAGAAATAAGGGGCCTGGTTGGCCAAGTGGTTACGGTAGTTCCTCAATTATTGATCACATGGTCTGTCAACACTGTGATCAGGGGTTCGAGTCTCACTCCAGGCAGGGTGTACTCGACTCCAATCTGAATTGACAAGGATTGCCAGTTTTCTTACTGAAGGTCAGGGCTTCTCCCCAGGTACTCCGGCTTCCTCCCCCAATAAAAACTTGATGCCATGACATAGCTGAAAAATTGCTTCAAATGGCATTGAACAACATTCAAACAAACAAACAATAAAGAGAAATATAGTAATAAATTTCAACCCCCACCCCCTCTTCCCCCCTCCCATGTGTGCTCAGTATTTAACTTGCATTTTTTTTTAATTATTCCATATTCATTGTGCCTCACTTGAACAAAAATCCCATAAAAAAATTTGTCCACAGTAACACATCCATATTTCATATTATGCCCTAATGTTTACATGCCACAAATTGTCCTTGACTTGCTATGGGAATTTCATCAGCCATTTTTGTTTCTAGGACCATGCATTGTTTACAAAAGTTTGTCTGCTTTCATAATGTTCAATGGAATAAGGTAAAACTGCAGGACTTTTCCCACCTCAACCGCAAACGACATTGCCCAAAAAGCATCAAACAATTTCCTGCTCATAGCATACACTTCTGTTCTAATAATTACTATACAGAATCACCCTACCAAATAGGAAACTTTTTAAATTTTAAAATGATGATTAATTGTGGAAAATAATTGTTGAATTCAATTGGCACATTTCTGGACCTACTGGTCGAGCATGAGCACGACCAAGCTCATCAAGCATTTTTCATTTGTCATGCCAAAGCTGCATTTCATAAGTGTGACTTTTAGTAAAGTAAATATGTGAGTTAAAAAAATTGCACTTTGGGGGCTTATTTTCAAGAGATTATTGTACAGTACGCCCAGAGTGTATGGTCACTTAAAAACACTCTACACAATGTAGTGTTTTACGGTGTTACGCCAAAAATTGTGAGTGTAGACACCCACAAATTATCTCTACCCCAAATTGCAAAAATTAATTTTTTATTCAATTTGTTGTTAGTTACTCTTGCATTACCAACAACCTCGATGTAGTCTGTGAAGTCAAGTTAATAAGAGGAAATTTAGAATAGAACTTTAATATTTTTAATAATTTTCGTAAATAAATCGGAACTTGCACTAGAACAGAATTTTTTAAAGAACAACTTGATATAATTGAAAAAAAACCCAATATACAGTCCTTAGTTCAAGTGACAACAATCGGTATGCCAGTGAAGATGTGTTTTGTCCTTAGGTAGCAGTATACCGTTTTGTAGTTTAGTTTCGAATGTCCCCCTGTGAAATTCCTTAATATAGTAGTACGGTCCAGTTGCAGTTTACTCACATCTTTGATAAATGAAATGCAATAAATTTTTGAAGTGTCAGTAGAAAGTGTCATGTTTATAGAAAAGAAATATATATAATATTTGGTTGTCATCCTTGTTATAGTAGTAAAACCCCGAGACTGCCTATAAGACCATTTGACTCCTAGCTTTAGCTCTCTCTGATGCATTAAAATAGCATGTTCCTTGTCAACAAAATTGTGTGAAATCGAGGTGGATGACAAGTATTTTGCCAGTGTTTTTCTGCTTGGAAATTGATCTAAATAAACAAATATATATGTCATATTGCTCTTCTGTTAGGCGTTACAGTGTCAGAATTTTTCAAATGAAGGTAAATGCTAATGATTTGTCCGATTTTCTCACATGAAACAGCTGATTTTTATCGATGATTTTATAAAAATCTTATCAAATTACCTTGAAACTGAAAATGCAGGACACAAATTAAATATATGTACAACATTTCCAGTACAATTGGATCTATGCAAAATGTCACACATGTTTTTATTTGACAAAACAAGACCACGACCTCTGTTGATAATATTTTAATGCAAAGAACCGTATCCTGCATCCTTTAAGAAGAGCATATTTGTATAAACTCACAATATCTTCATTTTAAGAATTCCTTGTATTTTATGACACATGTACTTGTGTTTAAGACTGTTTGTAGTAAATTATTTGCCATGAAAATGTATTAAATTGGACTTTATCTGGCAACACTTATATCAAGACAGATAACTCTGTTTCAGCCTTGTGTTAAAAACTAATTTATATCAACAGTGACACATTTAATATATTACTAAAGGTTTATTTCTATTGAGTAGAAGCATAGTAGACATAGCAACCTGATAATACTCAGTCATTTTAGAATGAATTGACTTCATCGACAATGAAAATTTAACTTGAAAGATTGATTTTTTTCACTTTGTGCTAGTTTTTTATTGTTGATCACCCCAAACTTTTAGTTTAAGCACTGTAACTGTCAGGTACTTTGTTAAGTTTCTCTACTCATGTTTGTAACAACTACACCTATGTGTTTGTATGTGCAGGCAACTTAAAACATGTGGGAAAAAAACAAAACAGAAAATTCTTCACCCTTTTATGTCACTGAAACGAGTAAAAAGTTATTATTTTCCCCCGCTTTTATTACAATAGTATTGTGTGTTTATTGCAAGTAGACAGAAAGTATTCAATTAAAATTAGCCTATTGTGCACTTGATATCAACTATTACACACTATTCTCATCTGTTCACTTTTAAACTTAAGTTGCGATATTTCTACTTGTATGCAGATGAATGCATGCCTTGAATCTGACATAATTCACAAATATGTTTTCTTCAAACTCTTTATAGAAGTGGTCAGCTAATGTGATATTCAGATCACTATCTTTTTCAGGTCACTACTGAGTAGGAAGAACTTTAGTATTGTGATTTGACAAAGATTTTGACTGCATTTTTACACCATCTTGTCTTCTTGTGATTTTGACCGTGTTAAGCCCAGACACAGAAAGGAAGAATCATCATTCTAACTGTAAGATTTATGACCAAATGGAATTTGATTGCATTTGATTCTTATTTGGTATACATTTTGTGATCATTTCATGCGGTTTCTTTTTTTGGGCTTTTACCACCCTATTTTTTTTTTCTCCAAAACTCTATTTTTTATATTTTCATATAAAAAGCCTAATATGCTTAAATTTTTTTGCCGTGTAATGACAAGTAACCTTAATTTTGCATTTCTCTCAACTCTTTCGACTTTGTTAACAAAGCTTGGTTGTAAGCGCACAAATATATAATTTTATTTTTGCCATACTGTTCATTAGAAAAAAGTTTTATGCTTTTTTATGTCAATGAAATCTTGCATGAATTTAAATCCGAAAACTTGCAGTAAGGTACATGTTCTAAAAACATTATATCTTTTCAATCAAAGCAAATACAAGGTTCAGTTTAAGTAATTTTTAGTCAGAATTTAATAATGTATTGGCAGAAGAAACAAAGTTGCAAATAAAAATGACATTTTTAGACTTAAAGGTAGCAGTATACGGTTTTGTAGTTTAGTTTCGAATGTCCCCCTGTGAAATTCCTTAATATAGTAGTACGGTCCAGTTGCAGTTTACTCACATCTTTGATAAATGAAATGCAATAAATTTTTGAAGTGTCAGTAGAAAGTGTCATGTTTATAGAAAAGAAATATATATAATATTTGGTTGTCATCCTTGTTATAGTAGTAAAACCCCGAGACTGCCTATAAGACCATTTGACTCCTAGCTTTAGCTCTCTCTGATGCATTAAAATAGCATGTTCCTTGTCAACAAAATTGTGTGAAATCGAGGTGGATGACAAGTATTTTGCCAGTGTTTTTCTGCTTGGAAATTGATCTAAATAAACAAATATATATGTCATATTGCTCTTCTGTTAGGCGTTACAGTGTCAGAATTTTTCAAATGAAGGTAAATGCTAATGATTTGTCCGATTTTCTCACATGAAACAGCTGATTTTTATCGATGATTTTATAAAAATCTTATCAAATTACCTTGAAACTGAAAATGCAGGACACAAATTAAATATATGTACAACATTTCCAGTACAATTGGATCTATGCAAAATGTCACACATGTTTTTATTTGACAAAACAAGACCACGACCTCTGTTGATAATATTTTAATGCAAAGAACCGTATCCTGCATCCTTATTATTTCATTCTATATCAATTTGTTTAGGCCAGCAAAACACAAATGCTAACATTTTCTCTAGGCAAGGTGCAAGTGACATAAATAAATAAACAACTGTTTAACCACATGGTCAGCAGAAAGTAATCAAGGTCAAAGATAAATAAATATTTTCATCCTTCTTTATTGTCCCAAAACCTGGTAATAAAATTAGTTTTAATTTAAAAAACATAATTCGTATACACATTAATAAAAATGTTAAATTTTTGTACACCCAAATTGACCCAAATTAGTAATTGGAGATAAAAATAGACTTTTTATGTTTCAAGTAACTGTTACCGGTATACTGATGATTGTTTTTTTATACTGATTTCATTTTGTTTTCCCTGAAATACATGTAATATGCCAATTTATTTTCATTTAGCCAATCAATTGACAAAAGGCATACACTTCAAACATTTTTCTCCCTACTATAGACTAAAGGCACGTGTAACATGTACATAAATACACAAAAAATATTTTTCTCCCTACTCTGGACTAAAGCATGTGTAACATGCACATAAATACACAACTGTTAAACTGTGGGCTTTACATCAAGTATAATTCAGGATAAAAGCTTTACATCTAGCTTCAGTATTACCGAAATTAAAAAAAAAAGGGAAGTTCTGTTTGAAAAAAATTCTTATGCATGTAAAATAGTTTTGAAAATAGAAAGCTGAGCGAAATAGAAACTAGAGGCTCCCAGGAGCCTGTAATCGCTCACCTGGAACCCAAATGACTTCATTTATATATTTAACAGTTTCAGTCTAGTTGTTACAGCTTTTAACTAATTACTGTGCACAAACTAAACATTTCTACAAAAATTTTAGTTAAGTACAATAACTCCTATAAGGTGCCCATCAGACAATTTCTGAAAATTAAATGGTTTGTAGGCCTTGTCCTTTAGGGTACATAGAAATTTACAGTTTTACTCTAGGTGTGTTATAGACTAATTTATAATACAAAAACTGTTCAATTTTTCCAAATTCATAATTAAAGGGCAATAACTCCAATAGTCATCTTGCAATTTTGGACTAAGCAATCATTTGTAGGGCTTCTATTGCTGATCATTTGTGCAATTTTGCAGTTTCAATCTAACTGCTATATAGTTTTCATGTTACAGGACAAAAATGAAAAATTTCATAAAAAATTGCCATTTAAAGGCAATAACTTCTATAAGTAGTCATCTGACAATTTCAGACTAATGCAGTGAATTGTAGGGCTTGTATTGCTGATCATTTTTGCTATTTACAGTTTTTCTCTAGCTGTTATAGTTTTAAAGTTACAGGACAAATAGGGACAATTTCATAAAAAATTGTCATTTAAGGGCAATCACTCATATAAGGAGTCATCTGACAATTTCAGACCAATCAAGTGAATTGTAGGGCTTTTATTGCTGATCATTTTTGCCATTTACAGTTTCACTCTGCCTCTTATAGTTTTCAAGTTTTGTCCAAAATCGTCAATAAAGGGCAATAACTCTACAATATACAACTTCACACTAATGGCAACTCTTGTTGACCTTAATGTGCTGATCAATTTGAAGTAACGGTTTTCTCTAGAGCTATTTTAATTTTTGAGATAATGATCAAAAACCTGTGTTGACACCCATGTTCTATTTTTAGTAACAGCGGCCATCTTTGTCTGTTGATCAACACCCTGGGTACAAACTTGAAACTAGGAGCACGAAGGATGATTGTGGCCAAGTTGCAATAAACAATAGATACAATAAATTTTATACACCCTGAAAATCCGAAAAACACAGTGTCACACCCAAAAGTGGGTACATCAAGCTTAAGGGGATTAATTTTTATTTGGTGACAGATAACACTCTGAAACACTGTTATTTTCTGAGAAAATTTAGGTAATACACTATGTAACATGGAGAAATTTCTCTTATTTGAGTGTTTGAGTGACCATCCTCTCTGGGCGTACTGTACATTTTTGTGGTTAAACACTTAGGATCTGTAGATGTATCTATGAACAAAAATGTTGAAAAAACCAGATTGTATGCTTATAAAATATGCAGTCTTCACGAAATCTTTCCAAAGAATGGTGGACATTCGGTCCACCAACTTCCCCAGAAATGCTGGACCGAAGCAGCTTTTGCCGGACCAAATTTGTCTGATGTTGCCATTGTTTACATTTAACTAGCTACTTTATATGCATGTAGATACAGACCTATATCATACATTTAGTTATTGTAAACATCATACTATTCATAACTGTTATAAACACGCTGTGTATTTCTGGACAAATGTGTCTAAAGAATATAAATAAAATAACATTTATTATACACAGCAATACTTCACAAAGCTGAAAGCAACTGCTCAATGGGACACCCATCTACAGAAATCCTCATGTGGTCATTGATAACTAGTTATCTTTATTCTTCAATTTCAGCTTACTTGTATATATTTTATATATTATCAAAGCCAATGATTAACATAAAATATGTTGTTAATGAACTTTTGAGTTTCAACCCCATTTTAAAGTGTTTGTTTATCAAACAGTTACGATTTTTCATTAAAGGCCGTTGTAGTCTACTTTTTTCCTCATTTTCGCTGTTGGTAATTAGACGTATCCCGGAAATAAACAAATGGCGCGTAATCCATTTGCCCAACTAAAATGTTTCAAAAACGAGTTAAATACGCAGGATCTTTGTAATTTTTATTGGTTTTACATATTTACTCAAAAGTTGGAAGTCTGTGTGAATCAGTACAACCAGATATATAAGTATTTTCTGTGAATGAACGATCAGGACAACTTGAACTTTGATAATAACAATGTCTGACTTTCAGACCGACGAAACACGATTTTTACCGGTCCAAGCGTTATTATATCGGTTTTGTCCGTCGGACCGACGCATTTCGTGAAGACTGCATTATGGAAGTGATCAAAAATTAACATTGCTGTTTTACCTCTACAGTATGAACACAGATTGTCTGAAGGGAATGATATGTACTGAAACAATAGCTTTAAATCTTTAAGTCAAGCGTCAATAATACACAATAAAATCATTTTCCAACGAATGTTTATTTCAGTCTTCACGAAATGCGTCGGTCCGACGGCCAAAACCGATATAATAACGCTTGGACCGGTAAAAAATCGTGTTTCGTCGGTCCGAAAGTCCGACATTGTTATTATCGAAGTTCAAGTTGTCCTGATGGTTCATTCACAGAAAATACTTATATATCTGGTTGTACTGATTCACACAGACTTCCAACTTTTGAGTAAATATGTAAAACCAATAAAAATTGCTAAGATCCTGTGTATTTAACTCATTTTTGAAACATTTTAGTTGGGCAAATAAATTAAGCTCCATTTGTTTATTTCCGGGATACGTCTAATTACCAACAGCGAAAATGAGGAAAAAAGTAGACTACAACGGCCTTTAATGAAAAATCGTAACTGTTTGATAAACAAACACTTTAAAATGGGGTTGAAACTCAAAAGTTCATTTAAAACATATTTTATGTTAATCATTGGCTTTGATAATATATAAAATATATACTAGTAAGCTGAAATTGAAGAATAAAGATAACTAGTTATCAATGACCACATGATGATTTCTGTAGATGGGTGTCCCATTGAGCAGTTGCTTTCAGCTTTGTGAAGTATTGCTGTGTATAATAAATGTTATTTTATTTATATTCTTTAGACACATTTGTCCAGATATACACAGCTTGTTTATAACAGTTATGAATAGTATGATGTTTACAATAACTTTTATGTATGATATACATGTATGTCTGTATCTACATGCATATAAGGTAGCTAGTTAAATGTAAACAATGGCAACATCAGACAAATTTGGTCCGGCAAAAGCTGCTTCGGTCCGCATTTCTGGGGAAGTTGGTGGACCGAATGTCCACCATTCTTTGGAAAGATTTGGTGAAGACTGTTATTTATGTAAATGTACATTTTTGCAGTAACACCATAGTCATGAAATTAGCTGTAAATACAAATTCCCTTTCAATCTTAAACTAAATAAACTTACAAGATCTGAATAATTGTTCCAGTTCAAGACATCTTGATTGGGGCAGTAAATAAAGCTTATGGAGTATGTCAATTCTTTCACTGCCAATTCAACTCAATAAAGTTTATTGTTTATTCCTGAATTTCCATGAAAGTTTTTAATCTGTGATTCTATATCTGGTCATGACTTACAAGTTTTTATGTAAATTCACCTTTAGTGACGCAAGTATGAATAAAAAATTATTCTACATTAATAAAAACCAAACCACAAAAATATGTGATTTTGTTTTTTGTACCAACAAAATAAATGCTGGAGGGTTTACATGACAAATAATAAAAATTAAAAGTTATAAGATAATAATTACCATATCAGTGCTAAAGATAATAAACAAGTCATCAGTCATTCAACAACCAAATCTTTGACAGTTGTTCAGTTTTGTTTAAATCCATTTCTCTTATTTTTTGAGGTCAAAATAATTCAACCAATGAGACAGATGTAATTTACGCTAATGTGACACAGTTAGATCCAATTTGTAAATTTGGTGAGTGATTAGTCTAACCAGAAAAAAAATATTAGAGGATGAAAGCTCACATGACCAATTTAAAACTTAAAAATTCTTAGTTGGGAGTTAAAATATATAATGTACTTCCTTTATGCCAAGTTTCCTTAATTTTCATCAAGCAGTTTAGAAGGAGTTTCGCTTACAAGGCCAAGGGATGTGCATGTGGACAGACAGACAGGGGGATTCCTATATACCCCCCAAACAAGTTTGGGGTATTAACACAAGATTTGCCTGAATAAAAATGACAGCCTCTTTTAATGTTTTAACTGAAACAATTTTAATATCTTTACAATCAGGAGGTTAAAATAGAAGAAATCACTGTTCATCGGCATATTATAAGGATTTTTTTAAGTTTCAACAATATTTCTTTTTATCTTTACATTTTAATTTTACCTATGAAGAACAATGAACTTAAATGCAGGTCCACATGTACAATGTACTGTCAAATCCACTGAAAATCTTCCTAATAATTGTACTAATGCCTTTCCTGCCTCAAACAGAGACTCTTGATTATTTTAGATTAAATTCATTATCCAGATCTCTGGTGACAAAATAAGGAAGACACACAGTTATAACCAATTTCAGTTTTCCCAAGGGTATAACCAAGAAATATAATATAAAGGTCAGAGCAGTAACAAATGTTGTCTTCGCATTGCAAATGTTGTTATGAAGGATAAAGTGTTGATAATCTAACCAACACAAAACTAAGGATGGACACTGTAATGAGTAGGAGTTATAACGTTAATTATGAGTGGGTACTACTCATGATATAAAATCAACACGTCTCTAGAGCTTAGAAATTCTGAAAATTATATAAGCAACCACACAAAACTTATGGCGTGCAATTCAAATTTCCTAAACATGAAATTTGCAATAAATGTTATAGTACTTATATGATATGCTTAAAATGTTCTTTAAAGTGAAATGCAAAACAAATGTAATACTTTTTTCCCTCAACCAATTTATTAACATGAAGCCAAAGTACATGTTTCCATTCAAAAATCTATTTAACTGTTTAGTACTTTACATACAATTATTCCATGTTTCACTTAAAATCTTCATAACAAGCATATATAAAAATATAACTATATTAAACAATCAAACCATAAAAAATGAAACAAATCCAATCAACACAACAAAGAAAACATAAAACAAGTTAATGATTTTTGCACAAGAGCTGCCAGTATTGATCTTCTTTCAAAAAAGTCGGCTCAACTTCGAGTCATTTATATGTTACAGTCTATATACAATGTTAACAAATTTTTCATAAGATTAAATCATCAAGGAAGCTGTTGACATGTTACTATGGAAACGGACGAAGATCAACTGACATAAAACTACTGGTAAATTAACAAAATCAACTGCATTCTAGAAAAAAATGAAAAAGATCCTGCAAAGTGGTAGTCATTATTTGAATACAAAAACAATACAAATTGGATTTCTTTTCAAATGTAAACCATTATATTTTCAAAACAATACTTTAAAGACAAGAGTACTAAAGCCTGGGACTTGTATAACTGTATCACAATAGATTTTTTTGTTTAAATGGTGTTTAATGCCACTTTCATCTATTTTTCTGCTACATCATAGCATCCAGTTTTTACTGGAGAGGATTAGCCAGAGTACATGAAGAAAACCTCCAACCTTGGTATGAAAACTGGCAATCCTGTGAAGTTAAGAGTCCAGCACATCCTGCCAGTTAGTACTTGAACCTGCAATTTCAGTGTTGATCCACTGACTGGGCCACAGAAACATGTAAAATTAGTATATGAAGGACAAAAATTGCTATGGATAGTCATCTGAATTTCAGTTATGTTGAAACAATATACAATGTCTTTTTATCTATTATAGTTTCAACAAAAATAAAGCCAACAATTATAAATTTTGTACTGAAAATTTTCTTTGTAAGGCATACAATTTTGAAGTCAACACACAATTTTTTTAACAAAAGAATGAAGACATTGACTTCCTTATTAAATTAAGCAATTTATAGTTTCTCAGTACAATTTTCAAGAACATGGTAAAAACCTTTTTTTAATCATCATTGAAGGGCAAAAATTTTGAAGCCAAATTCATACTCATTCATGGCATAGTTTGTTAGATAAGGATGTGTTATTTAAGTAACCAATTATGTCTGCTGGTACTCTTGTCATCACTTTTAAAAATATTTAGTATTGTGTAATTCTATGTTATGAAATATGGTTCAATACAATTTTTGTTTGTAACTTTATGTCTCACTAGATGTCAACACAGATATTGCCTAGAAATGCTACATTGTCTGTGTGTAAATGTATACCTTATATTTACAGTACGAGTCATTTACTGTATCTGATTTACAGCTAAGTATCAAGTCCGATAGGACGAGATATCCCCCTTTCGCTGTCAATCCGATACATTAAAGGATGAGTATTGTAAATTAATTGTGGAATGATCCAAAGACATTTTTCTACGTCGAATTTATTGCGCATGGTTTATAAGTTACAAATCGGCAACATTTTAAAAACTGCAACAGTGTCAGACTTCAAGGATATAACAGAAGAACAAGAAATGGAACTTTTTCATCATGTTCGTCAGTGGGAGCATTATTATGATTCTTCAAGTAATGTATGACCGCCAGATCATGATAGTTCATGTATGTATGATATTACGTTGTCACAAATAGCCAAAAACATGGAAAAATGAACATTATGTTTACTGAAATGGGACAAAAGTCAAACTGTCCAACAATATGTTCCACATGGAGATTTCAACTTGGATTTTTCAATGTCAGATATTGAATCAAATTCTAGCAAAGTGGAACCCGATTCATATGTTTATTTGGGCTGCATGAAACCTGTTACAGACGAGGAGCTTAGATGCTGAATTGAAAAATAGCATTTTGTCATCTCATAAGAATTTGAATGTATTTAACAAACAAAGGAGTGCAAAAATTCTATCCATTGAAGCCATTCGTTTTGTGGCTAGGAATAAGATGCAAGGGGTGGTGCAATAGTTATTGAACAGTTGTGATGTCATACAAGCTCCACCCCTTGCATCATCTAAATTAATGTACACTCAACTTAAAAGAAAACTAAAACAAACCATTCCACAAGGTGTTATTACAGAGTAAAAGCAATGTTTATAAATACATTGATTGTCAGGAAGTATAGTTTAATTGTACTTGTTATGAAAAAACAATGCCTGAAATGAGGGCCAGACGAAAACAAATGGGGCTATTCAATATATAGTTATCTCTGTTTTTAATTGAATGTTCTTGTTGATTTTGACCAATATCTTTGGTCATTACAAACCAAACTCCTATCTCATTATGTAAGTTCTATGTATCTTGCTTCCTACTTGGGCCTGGGGGTCTTCCTATCTCATTACGTAGGTATCTTGCTTCCTACATGGGCCTGGAGGACTTCCTATCTCATTCCTATGTATTTTGCTTCCTACTCAGGTCTGCGGCTTTTCCTATCTCATTAACTAAGTTCTATGTATCTTGCTTCCTACTTGGGTCTGGGGGTCTTCCTATCTCATTACCTAATTTCTATGTATCTTGCTTCTTACTCGGGTCTGGGGTCTTCCTATCTCATTACCGAAGTTCTATGTACCTTGCTTCCTACTTGGGTCTGGAGGTCTTCCTATCTCATTCCTATGGCTATGTATCTTGCTTCCTACTCGGGACTGGAGGTCTCCCTATTTCCTCTATCAGACTATGTATCTTGCTTTTTACAAAGGACTGGAGGTCTCCCTTTCTCCTTCTTTATGTATCTTGCTTCCTTCCCATCTAACTGGAAGTGTCCTAACTCCTTCTCTTTGTATCTTGATTTTTGCACAGGACTGGAGGTCTCCCTATCTCATTCTCTATGTACATGTATCTTGCTTTTTACACAGGACTGGAGGTCTCCCTATCTCCTCTATTTATCTTGCTTCCTACTCAGGACTGGAGAAATTTAATAGTCACATCTATATATCTTGCTTCCTACTCAGGACTGGAGGTCTTCCCATCTCAAACCCCTAGCTACATGTATCTAGCTTGCTCATTCTCTATGTATCCTGCTTTTTACACATGACTCGAGGACTCCCCATCTCTTACTCAATGTATCTTGCTTGCTACTTAAGCCTTGAGGTCTTTCTGTCTCAAACCCAGTTTATGGGAGGATCTCCCTATCATAAATAAAGGGTCATTTCAGTCATGGGTAATAACCCATACAAAATATCAGAGATCACACTGCCATTTCATCTTTTTCCTCGACTTTGTACTGGCAATTTCTATGAAAAGAGTTTTTTCAGAGATTTGCCACCAAACAGGGAGAAGTGAGGCCCTGATAAGGAGAGTTTGGGGAGACACAGTGGAACATAAAAAAAAACTACTTAATTCAGCAATCAATTGCTCCTCACTATTTCTATTGAGGCCACAATCCAGTTCACGGCACCTTCTGATGACATTTGTTTACATAAAAATAATGTTATGCATAAATGTAATATTGTTCTTGAACAACAAATCTTGAACTGCAGCTCTTTTTTTATTCTGATACAAACTTGGTCATGCAGCAAATAATATAAACTTTTCACAATCACAAAATTTATGTTTTGTACTGGTGATGATCCCATTATTCAGTGTAAATTAAAATATTTTGTGGTCTGTCATGTGACTGGTAAAACTAGTCTAGAGAATCCTCAGCAGTCCAGCACTTTTTGAGACTTCAATGGAAGCGTGGGACGTCAGAGAGCTTTCAAAAGACAAAACAGCAGATTTTGCAACACAGCCAGATCCGAGTCAGCACATTTCACAATCTCATGATGTCAGTGGTCACGCTAGACTATAAATTTCTGCGTTAAAAAACGCAGTAATGGTAAAAATCTGAGTGCAAGTCGTTGAATTTAGCGTGACCAAAAACACAATATGACATACACATGCGTATTGATTTGTAAGGTACGTATATTACTCTTCTGTTCCAGATCAATTCGATATTTTTTTTTTAAAGGTTTGATTGTTCAATATTAAATTAATGCAATATCGTCTTCACTGTTTTATTCAACGAGAGAAAATGTTGTGTATTGACCATTGTAAAGATCTGATTGGTTGATATAAATAATTATTATAGGGGACTTTCTCAGAATGTGTGTTTAAACATGCCATCCGATTTCGTAAGAACTACATCAACTGATTTCAAAATGTTTAACTTATTATTTGAACAAATAAAATTTTAATTTGAATATTTGAAAGGAATGACAGCTCGGTTCATATCAGTTGTAAGTTGCAATCTGCGATCTTTAATTTTTATTCTCCGATAATACATTTTGAGAATTCCCTTACTTTCATCATTACCATTTCTATTTATAAACGAAAACAAAATTCCTTAATGCAACTGTTTCGCCGACATTGGATTTAAAATCAAGATGAAAAACGCTGTATCGGCAACTTTTTGACCAACAAAAAAGAGGTTACAACCAAATTAAAGTGATTTATTTTACTATTTCATTGACTAAACCCTGTTTCAGTTACAATTCGTTCTTTCTATCCTTGCGTGCATTTGCACGCAGGGTCTAATATTTTTGCGTGGAATTTTTTTAAATTGCGTAAAAACCGCAATATTTGGCGTTAACGCAACCTCTGGATGTTATTAATATGTTACGATGTTTCAACTAGATATAAATCACTTCAATATAGTAAACATTACTGTGTCTGTGCAGCAGGTTTTTGTCTAACAAAATGGAAAACTGCTTACCGCAGTTTGATCTAGTTTATGGTTCTTTTGAAGATCCCAAATATCATTTTTGAACAATTATTTTCCACAGTTAATCTGCGTTTTGAAATGCTGTGGCTTTTTTCATTTTGAGAAAGCAATTTTCCACAGGAAGTCAGCCATTTTTGTTTCCAAGGGGTCTAACGTTGTTTACAAACGTTCGTCTGCTTTCGTGATGTACAGGGATATTCACTAACTTTTTTATCATGGTTGCCACCTGGTCTCCTAACTTAAAAAATTTTGGCGCCCAGTGAAAAAGTTAGGCGCCCACACATTTCATATTTTTTTATAATGAAAAAAAAAAACACTTCCATAAATTAAAACTTGAAATAAATGATAGGATAGAACTGTGAAACAAATAATATTATGTAACATAAAATGCACTATTAAAAGTATTTAAAGATCTAAATTTACTTGTTAGAAAGTTACTGCCAAAGTATTAATTTGTATTATGTTTAAATCATTCATGCAATACTCATCACAAGCCGCATTGTATTTGCAATCTCCGGAACCGAGTTCATATCCGCTCCGGAAATTTTTGTATTTTTTCGCTTTGAACTGGTTTCCGGTATCATTTTTACTAAGCTTTATGTACAAAGTAAACATGGTAAAAGCCAAACGGGACCAGCAAACACTGTGTGGCGCGTAAACTTATAAACATGACGCAAAAACAAAAATATTTCAGATTTCTTACCAATATTGAAATAAAATTGAAAGGAGACATACCGCTACTGTTTAGAATGACAGGGTAAAATTCGTGGAAACGGATATCAACCAAATAATCACAGATCGCCACCTGGACGATCGAAAACCAAACTTTACTCGCCCATGCAATTATTAAGTCGCCTTGGGCGACTGGGCGACTGTTAGTGTAAATCCCTGATGTACAATGGTATGGGGACAAACTGCAAGACTTTTCCAGTCCCAACTGCAGATGATATTATCGGAAGGATTTCGAATAGACAACAATGGAATCAGGGCTCGAAATAAGCAGTAGCCCGGCAGCCCATAACTCCCTAAAACTTGGAAGGACTCCCTGGGTGTTTACTGTGAGAGCTCGTCAGGCTCCTTAAAAATTTAGCAGGGCTCACCACATTGTCGCCTACGTCTACAGCGCCTCGAAGTCGCTCTGTTGGCTGTTATTTCTATGCTAAAATTTATCCCTACCCCTACTTTCCAACATTAAAACATTTAAACAAATATCATGTGATAAGTGCTATATCTAAGGTTTAAGTAAAATTGGTTTATCCAAACTAATGTTATTGACTGGAAACTGTTTTTTGATTTTAAGTAACATAGACCTTGACCTTGATCTAACTGGCCCGAAATCCAATCCAAAGCTAGGTCATGCAAACTTGCTTAATCCAAAGTTTCAGGAAGATTGGTTATTACAAACTGAAGTTATCGACCGAAAACTGTTTTTCTATTTACAGTGACCTTGACCTGACTGGCACAATATCCAATGCCAGGCTAGGTCTTTATGCAAGCTTGCTATATCCCAAATTTCATCAAGATTGCAGAGATCCTCGCAACGCATCTAGATGCGTATTGTACGCGTCTTTTCAGTTCTGGACGCGCCTTTTCAACATCTAACGCGTCCCAGTACGCGTCCGTGTTAGTTGTCAGACGCGTACGAATTTCCGTCATGTCAATTCCGTCTCCGAAGCATGATTACGTATCCTTACAAATGGCGATCAATATTTACCTGTCGTCCGATTCTCAGCAGGTAGTAATCACTCGGGCGGCAAATATGCTTTAATTAAGATGTTTATTAAACAATAAACGTGCAGTGTTGATGGACACTCTTTATGGTTAAAATTAAGCGTTGATAATACACTCGTTTCAAATTTTAATACACGTTCGGAACCTTGCATTGCAGTTCAGTTGCAGTTACGATTTTTTTTAAAGTAAGAATTCTTGACTGGTACAAAGATATCTTCAATATGAACATTAATTAGTTATCTTATAAACTTTCAATTTTTGTATATATCAATAAGATAATCTGCTATAGACTAGGATCTGAAAAGGGGGGGGGGGGGTGGTGGATTGGTAATGAGTTGTTTGGAAGAAATATTAATGTCAGCATCTGTATCAAGGTAAGACAAAAGTCTCTCTTTAATGGGCAAACATCAGCATGTTTCAAGTTATGAGTGCACATCAATCATACTCCAAAAGACTTCCAAACTCAGCTACTACTAATATAAAATAGCATTGGATAAACATTCTGCAAGCCATATTATATCTTTTTATAAAAAGACATCTAATGGGTCGGTCATCAAAGAAAATGGTTGTATGCAAGCACTTAGCTGGACTCATCTGCGATATGTGGGACTCATAAAAATTTTTTGGGACTCACCACTTTTGAAAGTGGTGAGTCCAGGACTCACCATAAAAAAATCCTACAAGTATCACTGAGGTGTATGCAAACTAGTTATTGAACGGAAATCTACTGTTTGACCGCCCACTGCGGCCAGCCATATCCAAATCTAATAACCAGGTTTGTTGTTGAAAAAGGATATAAACAAGAGTTCTTTATAATATAACATGTTAACAATGTATTGAATTTATAACTTTTTACCGACAGACTTATAAAACTGACATTAATTCATTCACAAAACAATACTTCTTTGGCATGTTAATTGGAGTAATCCTAAGCTTGGTTGCTCATTATTTTTTTATAGAAGCAAGCAAATTTTCTTACTTGTGTAATAATATATGTCGGACAGTAATCTAAGGATGTTGTTTAAACTACTAGTACAAGTATATATAATAAAACATATATGACAAATATTCCATATTTTTCATTCGTTCTGTATTAGGGAGTTGACAAGACTGACAAATATGATTATTCCACACTTGAATAGTTTTCTGTAGTGAAGCTGGCAGCGTCACTGCATTATCGTCAATTATGTTGACACAGTCAACGTTTTTACTGAGGGGGGAAACACTTCTATCCAGCTAGGGCACTGGAGTATGCCGATGTTTCGGCATTGCACCCAAGCCACTACTATAAAACATATGCTGCCGAGTTCCAAGACCAAGTATCCAGAAGGTCTAGCTTACAGGGCTCACGCTGGGTCAAAATTATAGGGAGAAGTCACTTCTCTTTTGGGTGGCTGACAGGGAGAAGTGAGGATAGAACAGAGAGAAGTGGGTGGAAAACAGGGAGAAGTTGCAGTATTTGTCGCGAGCGCGTCCTGTTTACTGTTGTTTTTTTTTTAAATTAGTGTTGGCATTTGCATTTTTATTATGTTTTTTTTAGCAGTTTAATTTATTGAGAATAAAGTATCAAAGATTTGATTAACTTTTCAGTATACTTATTTCACACATTTTCAAAAATACATGTATTTTTTTTTTCTTTACACTCATTATTATTGTATGTGTTTCTAACTTTCAATATTGTACTCTTCTTAAGTGAAGGAATAAAAGATAATAAAGATAATAATAATAACTATTAGAACTAGAAGAAGAAAATTACATCATTGTGAATTTGTGACACATAATATATTATGTAAAATTGTAAAATTCACTATTAAAAGTATTTAAACATATTTAACTTAAATTTGTTTTAAGTAACTGCCAGAATACTATTTTTACTACGCGTCTATCATTGCAAAACGCATTTCACCAATATCAGCGTAGTATATTTGCAATCTCCGGCACCAAATTCATATCCGCTCCGGAAATTTTCACAAATTCTTGTGCTCTGAACTGGTTTTCGGTTATATTGTAAACCTACAATGTACGCTTTATATACCAAATAAAAATTAAAAGGGTACCAGTTCAACTTTGGCGCGTAAACATCATAAACATGACACTGTATCAAAAATATGAAGATTTCTTACCAAAATGGGAATAAAATTTGAAAGGCGACATTAGGCGATTCTACAAAATGAAAGGGCGACTTCACTTCGCTTTTGAAGATGATCGACGGCGAAGTGGGCCACGATAAGGCGACTTCTTTGTCCGAGTCGCCCTCCAACGCGAGCCCTGGCTTATACAAAACCGTCATGGTGGAGTCCAGATTAATAACATCTTACAACCTTCCAACAGAAGGCATTAGGTTGTCAGTGTAAAAAAATAAAATAACCCCCATCAGTCAGTACAAGACGTGAGCACACATTCTATGTTATTTGTGTTTCAAGCAACAACTTTTTATGTCATTGTTTGCAGTCTATTTTTTGAAAGAGTAAAATGGTTTTAATGTTAAAACCCATCATTTCAACTTATAGTTTTAAATTGATAATATATGTTTATAATCTTATTATATAAGCATGAAATCCCATGCGAATTTTTTTTTAATGACTGTATTCATGTTTGATAATTGAATGGATACACACTGAAAACAGAGCACACTTGATTCAGTCATTGGATTGCACGAACTTTTAAATTTATTTTGAACTTAACCACAGTACGAGATATAAAGGGTTTTAAAAATGGTGGCACATAATAATTCACGTGTGGTCTAATTACAACGCCGAAGTCAAATATGGGTTTTTTCTGTCTGGGAAAGTGTCAGATTTAGACAAGGCTAGGCAGCGGGAGTCGGTATATTATTTTTTTCTGTAGTAAATTAGTCTCGTCGGCAGAATATGCTCTTTTTATTACGCAACCATTATTTTTATTAATTGCATCTATAATACATGCAGTATTTCAACAAAATAAAAGTTAACGAACCTTATTTATTCGTTTACTTTCTTCAAAAGCAAGGTATATCTTGGCGAACTCGCATTTGCAATAAGAAAATGGCAGCCTTTCTCCTTGTGACGTCACAGGAAATATACCTTTCGATGATCTCATACTTTTTCCTATTTTGCTGGTACCTTTTCGTGGGCGGTCACGAAAAAAATACAACAAAATATTATTATGTCACACAGAAATTCTATGTGTGCTTTTCCGTTAACAATATTATTAAGTTATAAGATGTCTTAGCATGTACATACGATATCTTTAAATTTAAACTGATGGTATTAAAAATTAAAATTATATGTGTATAATGCATTTTTATTCAATATTTAGCAATGCTGCGACGAATCCCTTAAAACTCATGGACATTTCGGTCATACCATTTCGGCCTCACTATTTATGTTGGTATATTGTTGATTTATTCAGTATTTACATGGATTAAAATGAACTAATTTAGTTAGTTATCTTTCAATATTTCAAAGATGATTCGTTTCGGATGATAATAATAAGTTTAATCCCAACGTATTTTACAAGACATGTTTATATCCCGGGTTTATATATGGTCTTTTTATTGATGTTTGTAATTGAAAAGGTTATTTCTACCAACAAATAACAAATAAGGCTTTATTATTTTATTTCAGTCATAAGCAGTAACAAATAAGAATATAACAGAGCACTATACGCCAGTTGATGGTCTTAGCTGTAGAGTTCTAAAACATAAAAGAAGAGTTATATATATGCATTATTTATCAAATAAACCAACGTAGTTTAAAGGTTTTATATAATGAAATGCTGTTTCCATAAAATCATTTACGGTACGGTATTTGTTAGTCCGAGAATCCTCTGCCGTCCAACGCTTTTTTTCTTTCTTTTTTGTTTTGCGTGGTCCCACGCAAAAAAAAAAACAAAAAACAAAAAAAAGCGTTGGACGGCAGAGGATTCTCGGACTATAGGTATTTGTATTATGAACAATATATCTTTCATAATATCTCATCTCATTGTAATATCTTTTATTTCACTCAACCTTTGTTTTTTTTAATGATTTTATTTAAAAAATATATATATTCAATCCATGGCCGATATGTCCTATTAAAGTATGGCCAATCTGTACTAGGGCCGAGGTGTCTATGGTCATAGTGTCCATGGCAGAAGTCATACTATGGCCGAGGTGTCCCGAAAAGCGGAGAACTACACTATCAATTAGATTGACACACATTTCGAAGTTGTGAACATGAATTAAGGCAGTTAAATGTTAAAACGCATTGGAAAATATTTATCAAAGTTGGGAAGGTTAACACTTTATTATTCGTTATTATTCAAGAGAGTGATAAGGTGAGATCAACTGGAGTAGAATTGCGGACAGGGAGATTTAAGTGGTCAGCAACACAGGCAGTAGAACAGGCGGAGAGCAGGTTATGTCCCAAGCAGCAGAAAGATCCTCATGCTGGGTGTAGATGAAGAGGCACACTAGAAGCTGGATACCCACTACCAACGCGCAGTGGCTGATCACCCGAAAGTGTTGTGGACCCCCATCCTGAGAGTGTAACCAGTTAGTGGTCGAAACACACGATGAGGGATGGCCTGGGCTGAATACGTTGACAGTGCAGCAGTACCTTCATAGCTGTATGTAAGTTATTTTTAAACTTGATTACCAGTGACGGCTAGGAAAGACTGACTGACAACAAAGAATAGACTGGTGACTTCTTGAAAGACAAGTGGCATCCAGGGAACACTGGAATATGGCTGTGAAGGGTTGGCAGCCCAACACACAGTTCCTGTGAGGGAACACCAAAGCAAACTACAACACAGACAGAAGAGCAATACTAAAAGGGGGGTAAGGATGAAGGACCCAGTATAACAGATTAAACGGTAACAGCTCGGCTCGTTCAGCGGACATTGGCAGGATTACTGACAGAAACAAGATGTCATTGCAGAAAGAGTGCAAGAATCTAAAGGGTTTAAAGATACATCAAGCAAAGGCTAAATGACGTTCTGAGAAACAACAGGAGGAACGCACACGTAACACTGATCAGACTGAGAAGGACCACAGCCAGGATGAACACCACGATACTGAGTCCTTTTACCAAATGATTCTGCTCAGACCAGCATAGAGCCAGAACCAATTGATTCTAACCGAGAACAGGCTAACACAGAACCATCAAGAGAGAATAGGAAACCAGCAGTGGAGTGGCCACCAACAGATGATAAGAGATGGGAAGCATTTTACAACGGCCTAGATAACATCTTACATACAACACTTGTAGGAGATGTACAGTGGAAATTGAAGCATTAACAACGATGGTATACTCAGTAGATGCTGAACGCTTTGAGACTACAGATATGAAGCGAAGCGAGAAACCAACGGGGAAACTAAACAGGCGTCAGAAAGAAATACAAAGCTAAGATCAGAGATCAGCAAAATAACAAAACAGTATAGAACAGCAAGTGAAGATCAAAAGATAGGTCTCAGTGCGCGAAGATCAATCCTGAGAGAGAAGAGGGACAATCTTCAGAGGGCAGAGAGGATGCGAAAAGCCAGACAAGAAAGAGGAAGGAAAAGAGCAAAGTTTGTTGCAGATCCATACAGATTTACAAAATCAACTCTAGAAGGGTCAAAATCGGGGACATTGAAGAGCTCTAAAGAGGAAGTTGAAAGCCAACTGGAAGAAACGCATGGTGATAAAAAACAGTGGAGAAGGTTAGGAGTGTGTGACCGAATAGAAGAGGTACAGAACCAGTTGAGCCAATGGATGTAAAAGAACCATCATTGAAAGGAGTACAAGATATTGTAAAGAAAGCTAGAACAACATCAGCACCGGGTCTAAATGGTATCGCCTATAAGGTTTATAAGAGATATTCGAAGATCCGTATACACAACTATGGAAGCTATTGAAAGTTGTATGGAGGAGAAGGAAGATTCCATCTTGTTGGCAGAATGCAAGGGGGGGGGGGGTGTTTTGTACCTAAGGAAGAGAATTCGGATAGGGTAAACCAGTTCCGGACAATATCATTGCTGAACGTAGAGGCGAAAATCTTCTTTTCAATACTTTCTACTTTTCATGCATGACCAAGAAACAGTATTTGGATACATCGGTACAGATAGGAGGAGTGCCTGGTTTCTCGGCATGCTTTTAACACACTAGCGTCATAACAAAACTGATCCACGAAGCAAACGTCAACAAGAAAGATCTGACTGTTGTATTGTTAGACTTAGCAAATGGATATGGAACCATTCCGCATGCCCTAGTAGAGGAGGCCCTGAAACACTATAAGAAGTTACTTCAGTGGGAACCATCTACGCTTTACCACGGGAAGTTTTACAACGTCATGACAGTAACTACAAAAAGGAATCGTGAGAGGATGTACGATTTCTGTTATCCTGTTTGTTATGGGCATGAACATGATTATCAAGGCTGTGGAAAGAGAAACCAGAAGTCTCAAGACATCTTGCGACATCAGGCAACCACCAATTAGACAGGCATATTCAAGCTAGGTGGATATTACTCGCACTAGAAGAAACAGCATCATGGGCAAGAATAGCATTTAAACCCAGAAAGTCGAGATCATTGATACAAAAGAAATACAAAGTTATACAGCAGTTCAACCTAACCATCCAGGGTGAGAATATTCCATCTATCGACGGAAACCCTATTAAGTGCTTAGGCAAATGGTTTGATGAAACTCTTGGAGATAAGGACAACATTCAGAGGATAGAACAGCAAGTTAAAGAAGTAATGAGGAACATAGACAAGACAGGACTATCCGGAAAGTTCAAGGCATGGATTTACCAACATGGCCTCTTAACATGCCTATCCTGGCCGTTAATGCTGTATGAGATATCAACATCGGCATTGGAGAAATTGTAAAGAATCATCAAAAACACACGAGGAAATGGTTTATTTCCACCAAGCTTCACATCGATAGGCATGTATAGCAGAACAGCCAAGATACAACTTCCTTTGACATCAATAGTAGAAGAGTTCAAGACCGGCAAGGCAAGACTTGTTATGACTTTAAAGGATTTAAGAGATGATAAGGTGAGATCAGCTCAAGTAGAAGTACGGACAGGGAGGAAGTGGTCAGCAACACAGGCAGTAGAACAGGCGGAGAGCAGGTTAAGACACAAACACATCGTATGAACAGTGGTTGTGGGAAGGCAGGGTTTAGGACCTCTAAGAGTTGTTATTGGAACAAGGCTAACACAACAGAAAAACGTAGTATGGTTAAAAAAGAAATCCGAGCAACTGAGGAAGAAAACAGACAAGCCAAGGCAGTAGAGATGGGAGTTCGGGGAGCTTGGACAAGATGGGAC
Source organism: Limnoperna fortunei (assembly GCA_944474755.1). Classification (NCBI taxonomy): domain Eukaryota; kingdom Metazoa; phylum Mollusca; class Bivalvia; order Mytilida; family Modiolidae; genus Limnoperna; species Limnoperna fortunei. Next base: position 79,329,656 of record OX104114.1, on the reverse strand, counting down.
ACAGAACAACGAACGCTATCCTGGTCAGACATCTGGAAATATCAACTACAATTTCTATTACGTTAAGTGTACTATTTGCTACCAACACCAACAAATCTCCAGAGATGGGATCTTATAGAAACACCAGATTGTCCCCTCTGTGGTAAAAGAGGAACCCTACAACATATCTTGTCCTCTTGTCAGGTGGCGTTATCACAGGGAAGATACACCTGGCATCATAATTAGGTTCTACGAGAGATGGCAGACACGGTAGAGAAAAGGGAAAACACAATAAAATCCAGATTGTGAACGAAGGTGAAACAGTGAAGATAAGAGCAGATGAGAAGTTTGGAATACTGGACCAGGCAGATGACTGGAAGATGGTTGTAGACCTTGACCAGAAACTGACATTTCGTGATATAATTCCAACCAATCTCAGGCCTGATATGGTATTGTGGTCTCCAGTGACAAAAAAAGATAATTGTAATAGAGCTGACAGTTCCATGGGAGGAAAGATTTGCTGAAGTCCACGAGAGGAAGAAGGCAGAGTATGACACATTGCTGATGGAGTGCAGAGAGAAGGGGTGGCAGACCTGGAATTATTCAGTAGAGGTTGTATGTAGATGCTTTCCAGCACAATCAGTTTGGAGAATGTTATCAGGGTTAGGAGTCGCAGGAAGAAGTAGCAGCAGAAATATCGTCATGTTGGGTCTGGATGAAGGAGGACACTAGTAGCTGGATACATACCACCAACGCGCAGTAACTGTTCACCACCGTGGACCCCTATCCTGAGAGTGTACCGAGTTAAGGGTCGAAACACACAATGACGGATGGCAACGGATGAGGACGTTGGCGGTGCAGCAGCAGTAGCATCATAGCTGTATGTAAATTATTCATGTCAAACTGTACTGTCCGGTTGTTCGGCATTTCAGTGTGGATTAATACAAAAACGATGGAAAAAAATACAAGACCGTGCCTTGCAATATTTTTGAAAAAAATGATTGTACTTGTGAGGAACTTTTATTAAAATCATGCTCACCTACCCATAATGAATGTAATACTAGTAATAAAATGCCGAACACCGATGAGAAACTGTCAAAAAGACAATCAAAGTCAAAGAAACCGGCAAACTCCAGAACCAACAACCAAATAAGACGGCATTGGAAGTGTTCAAAATTATACATAAAATGTTACCTGTGTTTCTACATATTTTAAAATTACTCTAAAACAATATCAATGCTCTTTGAAAAAGAAAAATCTTGTTGAGATCCCTCAGATGTGGACTTTACTCATTATGCTACAACCGCACGATTTAATGAGCTGGCAACCGAGAAACGCTCGCAGATGTGGCTCTTTGCAGATCTTAATCCTGTATTTGATCTATTTTTATTCAAATCTGTATGTAACGCTTCATGCATAGTTTATTTTTTATTGTTGTGTTTCGGGTTTGGTGTATGTTTTTTTTTTTTGCCCCAACCTTGTGCTTATAAAATGGTCTTAACTTTGACATTTTTGGCTATTAATTTTGCTTTTTACACGCTCACTTATATAAATGTGTATTTTATGCCTTATTCCTATTTTTGCCAGTGTTGTACTTCATGCTTTAGTTTTTATGTGTGTTATTTAGTGCCTCCAACCTCGTTCTGATGCATGTCTTGACTTTTGATATTTATAGCTAGCAAGTACATGCTCGCTTGGTTTTATATATATATATATATACGTCTACAAATTAAGCCCAACACTGTTTGAATTAGATTTTTAACACTGTCAAATTTTTGCTTTCCCTCAGCGGGATTCGAACTCACACCGTTGTGACACTGTGGCACCAATTCGCCTGCACTATGTCCAGCGGTCTAGACCCCTCGGCCAAATCCGCTATATAAAAATATAGCTTCATTAACCGGGGTGAATCTTAGACATAGACATAGTACATGTGTACTAGCGTGTGACGATGGAATATATATATTGGCTGGGGGAGACGCAATTGCTTCTTATTATTTATTATTTAACGGAATTTTGATATTTTAGCTGTATTGAAAAGGCAGTTTCAGAATTCTTAAGTAAATTTATTTTTATAACTTTTTAAAAAACTGTATTTAATGTTTCTAGTTGATTGTACAAAGCCCATTTCTGGACTATTATATTGCAGTTTGTGAGTTTCCTTGCCGAGTACCCTTCGGGATTTCTAAATTTGCAAAACATTTAATATGACATTACACCGAAAATTGATTGTGATACAGCTGAAATAATCCCGCACGATATGATGGGCGCTTATTATTCAATGAAGCACGGTGCCTCAGTTAGAGCAAAAATGTTAATAGTTTCCATCATGCGCAAATAATTAAAAGGCCGTTGTCATCTAGTATGAGGTCGGGGTTCTCTCCGGGTACTCCGGCTTCCTCCCCCAATAAAAACTGGACGCCATGAAATAGCTGATAAATAGCTGAAAGTGGAGTTAAAACACCATTCAATCAATTCAATCGATAATCTTTTTATTCATTGCTAACTTACCGTTATAGTCTAGTATGTTTTATGTGTCTCAATGTGCTAAATCTGATGTATCATGTATGTTGTTATTTTTTTTTGTCGACAGAATTTATATTATATATAATCTGACTTCAATAAAATTGACTGATTACTCCCATACTGACCCATACTGACACCGCCTATAAAAAGTCGATAAAAAGCTCACTACAGCCTATGTTATTATGTTATTGTAAACGTTATTGCATAACGGACTATAAGTAAATCAAATCTGGATTGATTGATTGATTGATTGATTGATTGATTGATTGATTGATTGATTGATTGATTGATTGATTGATTGATTGATTGATTGATTGATTGATTGATTGATTGATTGATTGATTGATTGATTGATTGATTGATTGATTGATTGATTGATTGATTGATTGATTGATTGATTTATTGATTGATTGATTGATTGATTGATTGATTGATTGATTGATCTCTTTAATAAGTCCCGGTTTGACATTCTGTACTCAGTGGTTACAACATATTTTCAATACAGCGACATACATCAAAAATGTATTAAAGTAAGAAACTTTTTTAAAATATTAGATAATTTGTTAATTCTTTATGGTTCCCCTTTTCCTGTAACGTTACGACAGCTTTATTACGGTCAACATACCTAAGAAGTAGCATTCCGCTTGTGATATTCAGGGTTCGGCTATATAGCACACTCTTTAATTTCTTTGCTAATTACTTTTAAGATAGAGTGGCGAAAAGGAACAGTAATTACTTGTACGTGGTAATTTGGATTCAACAATAATCAAATTATATCAGGAAAGTAAACTTTAATCATGAGAAAGCTGCTATTCCAAATTCCCAGCTCAACATCATCCCTATAATGGAGCTCAACATCTTCCCTAGTGGAGCAGAACTCTATAAATTTTGAAACCTAATGTAAGTTAACGTCTGGAATATTTAAATCATTTCTGAAAAAAAATTTAAAGCATACAACTGGACATAAATGGAATTATTTCTGTCCATTTGTCTCTAGCTTAGTAGTGATTCCCATAACTATGCTGAATATTTCTATACCTAAGAAAAGTTTGCTGCAAAATTTTTCTTTTATCTCTTATAAGGGTTTTAGACAATTATATCAACCATAATGATAGTGCTTTAGTAACACTCGTGCTTTATGCGGACAAATAAGCACAGCCAAAACACTTAAACAAGTGTCCAGAACTACGCAAATGTCATATGACAATACGCGCAAAAGGTGTCTGGTCAATTGGTCCCACATGCAAATAGGTCCCAACCAATTCGTCCCAAGTCTTTGCCAATTGTTCCGACTTTTGGACAATTGGTCACAACACTTTTAAAAAGTATATTTTAGAACAATTGTTGGCTTTGTTTAATTGTCTAATTAGAATACCTGAATACCTCAATATTTATTGCCGTTGATTTTGCTAATTATATGTAAACTTGCTGGTGTTCTATATCCTTATTATGTTGATGGTAAGCACTGCCTGTCTGTAAGTTCTATCTGAACTAGATATATGAGGATTTGACTTTTTTTATTTCAACACATGTTATTACTTTCTTTTTCACTAACAATTTATTGTTGATTTTTTTTTTAGTTTGTTTTAGACTTTATATGTGATAATTGTGAGTCTATAAGCACCTCCTTTGATCCTGGCACCATTCCTAATTTTAAAAGCATTTGAAATCAGCGCATAAAGAATTTATTATATTTTTTCAACATAGAATTTTTTTTCATAATACGATTTTCAATTAGAGATTTATGACGGCAGAATTATGTTAATACTATCTTTATTACAGGTATTATGTCATATAGATCAAATTTTACTTGCAGCATACTCTAAAGAACAGTGTAGACTGGCATTGTATCATTCGCAAAAAAGAACGTAATGCAACTTTTGAACAGAGAGGAGACTCGTTCACGACTGGACCAGTAAACCACAACCACCAAGAGTTAACAGACAAAGACGTTGCTGTTCGCATTAGGTCTGAGGTCACAGTCAGAGCCAAGAGTACTTTGTTTTTCTACAATTAGTTCTTCAAATACATGCATAATAATAGTATAGTGTTGTTATATACATCTCATGTAAGAAGAACATAAACTTGTTTTGTCTTTAGATTTTTATTGCTATGAACTATTTAGAAAAAAAGATTTAAATGCGGAACAATAGCGCCATTAAAATATAAACTTTACATAATTATGTTATTATTTTAACATAACATGTTAACTAAGACCACACATTTATGAATAAATTCAAGATCAAAAGTATATATATACATCAAAACGTAGAAACAATCTCTTAAGCAAAAATAAAAACATTTTAAAAGTATGTTGGGGCCACTTGACTTGGGACAAATTGGAATTGGGACCAATTCACCAAAGTTGGGACCAATCGACTTGTATCCGCGCAAAATATTTTGTATATTAGCAAAGATTGTAAAAAGTTGGGTGCGCCAACTCACACGTGACCTACGATATAGTCGTATATATGAGAGCTTCCTTGCTCTCAGCATTCGATTATACGGAACTTCAATGTTATATTCTAGTCGAGGCCCATCAGTTATTTATAACAGAGTAATAAGACCCCTGAGGGCATCCACTGATATTTATCCTGCAATCAGTACATTTACTGTCCAAGAAAGGTAGCCGAATAAATTTTTGCTTTATTCGGCAGTGCCGAATAAAATCTCCTGGTACCCTTGACCTCACTTCTAACGACATTTAGTATTTTGTTCTGGTTTACGACGTTTGTGACGTCAGTATCACTAGAATACGCGCCGAAAATTTTAACTGAGTAATCGGCTAAAAGTATTATAAAATGTTTTTTAGGGTTGCAGGATAAAAACAATATTCGTACAGTGTCAGAAATTTGTACTCGCCGCGAAACAGGTGAGAAATGCTCGACAGAGCCTCGCATTTCTACCCGTTTATAAGGCTCGTACAAATAAATTTTATATTTTCTGACACTGTACGAATATTGTATATTTATCCTGCAATCAGTACATTTAATGTCCAATAAAGGTAGCCGAATAAATTTTTGCTTTATTCGGCAGTGCCGAATAAAATCTCCTGGTACCCTTGACCTCACTTCTTACGACATTTAGTGTTCTGTTCTGGTTTACGACGTTTGTGACGTCAGTATCACTAGAATACGAGCCAAAATTTTTAACTGAGAAATCGACTAAAAGTGAACGTTTTTCAGTATTGTAAAATGTATTTTAGGGTTGCAGGATAAAAACAATATTCGTACAGAGCCTCGCATTTCTACCCGTTTCTAAGGCTCGTACAAATAAATTTTATATTTTCTGACACTGTACGAATATTGTTTATATATGAGCCTGGCTTGTTTAGACCAATCAATCTATCTCGGACAGTATAATAGAATACTTTTTTCAAAACTTATTTCTTTTCCGTTAAAAAATAGCGAACAAATATGCTACTTTGGTTACTATGAAAGTATTATAACTATGGTCGCTGGCGTATTTCCTTCGCAACGATTTTTTTTTCGCGAAATAAATTTAAGTAATTGTCGCCCTTCCGTCGTCTTGTTTATCATTAAAAATTTCGTCATTTCGTTATTTCATTTTATCGTTATTCTCGGCAACATAACGAAATAGTAACAACAAAGCAAAATTCACTGAAACAATGTTAACAGCTTTTTGTTGCTTTAACCAAAAGTCCATACAGTTAAATACATTTTTCGTCTAAAAAGTTACAATCCCAAATATAAAAAATATTACTATGCCATTATAATGAAATATCCAGAACACAGTAGTACACATACATTGTGCTAATGTTGCTCACTATAACCCAATTCAGTTTTGGAGTGAGGGTGTCATAGGGAATTCGTTCCAGCCTTACAGATTACTGGAATAATTTAAACTTGATTTTGCAAAGCTTCTTAAATTTAACACTGTAATTTTAGCTACAACTAGGATTTGTAGTTTACTGAGTACTAGCCAGGTGACTCCACATGTGTTGAAAAGATTTAGCCCAAACAGCCGTTTGGTCTACTTCAACCTTTTTATTTTAAAAGAATCACACGATACCTTAATTCCTGGAGTACGGCGTCACTAACTAAGTGTAATTGGCTAGTGGCAAACCCATTGTCGTGTAACCCACATCCGATTCCAGCAATAACCTTGTTATCGACAGTGGGTTATAAATAGAATCACTCGTGGGTTACCGTTAGCGGGTGATAAAGGGAATCACTCCGGTGTTATCGACAGTGGTTACCGACGAAGGTTTTCTATTAACATTATATTGACTAGGAAATGCAAGAAGGATAGGCCAAATTGTATGGTTAAGATAAAATTAATATTTGTTGGCGTTGTAACAACTTTCTAACTTATCCATGTGTCACTTACGACGTTTTCTGTACAAACATATATTAATTACATATATTTGAATATGCAGAAGCATGTGCAACAGAAGGGTCATTCATCAAGCGATAATGCCAAGGCTAAACAGAGTACTTATGTGATGAAAATTTAGATATTTAATTTTCAGCCTGAAAGAATCTGTTTACAATAGTCATGACCATACGAGCAATTGGTACTGTCGTCAAAAGCGTTATTTGGACCGTTAATGAATATGGCTAGTAATTCCCACGTTCTTCCTTCCCTTCTTATTCTTCTTCTTACCATTGATAATCGATGATTACGTACTGTTGCAGGCGTGGACAAATAAGACAATTATATATTGTGAAGCAGGTAGTTCCTATGTGAAATTGCTAACAGGAAGAAAGAATGACTGTTTGAGTCTTTTGGTGGTTTTTTTTGTTCTTGAGTCTGCTATTATAAGTATTTTCAGCTGGTTTGGCAACTAGATGATAAGTTATTTGTATTGCATTTGAGTCTGCTATTATAAGTATTTCAGCTGGTATGGCAACTATATAGAAGATAAGTTATTTTGTACATCATTACTAATCTTGTGCAATATTGTTGGTAAGTTTAAGGTGTCAAGCATGTCAGTGACACTGGTATAGTATTGGGATAACTGTTACAGATATACCGAGCAGCTTGTCGTTTAAATATTTCTATTTTGGATATCACGGATTCAAAATGTGGTAGGTGTTATTTCATTGATGTATTTGTCCATTTAAGATTTGACTGCAATGCGATGCCTTGGAATTTTGTAAAGGAAAATTGATTCTAATGTATTGTTACGCAGTGTGAAGTTATGTTTAAAAAGTTGAGGGTGGGGCTTGTTACCTGGAAGAAATAAACATGCCTTCCTTCCATCTAGCTGTCGCATCAAGAATCACTGTCACCTATGATATGAACGTTCGGTAGATGATATCGTCTGCTAACAGTCTGAGTACACTTAGGTCAAGTAATCTGGCGGTTCATTTATATACACTCCGCAATAAGTTAAGCAACACCTACAATTTTTTTTTAATTTAAAAAAATCTGAATGAATGAATATTTACTTTGTGTTATTTATGTCCTAAAGCCATCATTCGAGCAAAGGGCCTCGATAGCCGAGTGGTTAAGGTAGTTCGTTAACTATTGATCACGTGGTCTAGATTGCAAATTCGATTCTCACTGCAGGCAGGGTGTACTCGACTCCAATCATAATTGACAAGGATTGCCAGTTTTCCTACCGCAGGTCGGGGGTTCGCACCGGGTACTCCGGCTTCCTCCCCCAATAAAAACTGGATGCCACGATAAAGCTGAAAAATTGCTGAAAGTGGCGTTAAAACACCATTCACACATAAACAAACATCATTCGAGCACGGGAAAGTTACTTTAATTATCTTTAAATAGCAAAACCAGTTTGTCATACGGTAGTCGAGCACGCCTAAAAAGCTTTGTTTTTCTTAACGATTTAGTGTTCATCTCCAGATCTTTTTCGACTTCATCTTTACATTTTTACAATGCCCAGACGGAAATTAAGTGATGTTGAAAAGTGGCAGATAAGTTTGAATGCGTAATAGTGGAGAGAGCTTGAGTCAGATAGCACAACACTTTGGCATTCACTTTAGTATTGTATCCCGGCTACTGAAACGTCATCGAGATGAATTAAGGAACTATCCAGGAACTTCAACGTCCTAGGTCAGGTTGACCACCAAAAACATCTGAAAGGAAGGATAGAGCACTCGTTCGTGTAGCCAAACGCCAACCGTTTGCCACCGCAAGATATCTTCGTGACAATTGGAATGTTGTAACCAGAGTCGCCATTCGAATAGTTAACAGGCGCCTAAACAATCTAATGTTGAGAGCTCTTCGTCCCTCCAAACGTCCGCTGTTGACAAAAGACATCGCCAAGCACGTTTAGAGTGGGCACGATATCACCGCCATTGAAATACTAGTATTCGGAGCTGGCGACAGTTACATTTGACCGACGAAAGCAGATACCTTCTTTGTCATATTGATGCGCGTTGGGAGGCAACGCGCCACTGCTTACAACAAGAACAACACCCTAGGCACTACAGAGTTTGGCCGTGGTGGTGTTATAGTGTGGGGAGGCTTTTCATACGACGACTGTAAACTGAATCTGTCTGTGGTTGATGGGACAATGACAGGGCAGAAATATCGAAATGACGTCATTAACGCTATTATTGTGCCACATTTTGACAATCATGCACTTAGTAACAGACCTATCTTTATAGAAGACAACGCAAGACCTCACTGAGCTGCAAGCGTAGGTGATGTTATCGAAAGGGAAGCTATTGAGCATATTCAATGGCCGTCCATGTCACCCGATATGAATACAATTGAACATTTTTGGGATATCATTGGCCGTAAAATCAATAACAGAGCACCTGCTTGTCAAAATGTCCAAGAACTACGTGTTGCCATTTAAAATGAATGGCAGAGTTTACCACAGATACACTTCGTCGTTTAGTCAACAGCATGAGGAGGAGAGTAAATGTAACTGCACCAAAAGCGTGGTTGTTACACGACTTACTGAGTATTTTTTCGTTTAAAACATTTCAATCTTATTTTTTGACTAATGAAAGTTATATTTGCACTGTTTTGTTTCACAGTGAGCATGACAGACACATCTGTAATTTATAGTGTGTCTGTCATGCCCACTGTACACAAAAATTACTATTCATAGTTTAAATTAAAGTCCAAAGTTCTGTATAAGAAAGTTTAAATGTCCCGCCATTCGTACTCAATTTGACCTTTAATGGGAACCAGTTCACCAATGAATTACAACTTTCTAACTTCCGGTTGTACGTGGAACTTGCCAACATTTTAACAAAACTGTGACGTTCGCCGGTTCTGATTAAAAGAAACACATATATTTATGGCAAAATGTTGACAAAATTTGAAACAAAATCAGCTAGAGTAAAAGGTAAAAATCATCTTACGATACGCGACGTTTACAAGATTTTATGAACTATATTGTGCAAAAAGGGGGAACATAGCTTTGGTCGGTGTGATTTTTTTTCTCAACAGATACCACAAGCACTATCAAAATAGCACAATGTACACTTTCTCTACAGTTTTTAATGTATTTCTGTCGTTAGAGCATTTTGTAACATTTTTCTTGTAAATGTTATAGGGCACCTTTTTTGTTGTTGACAATGTTGAGCACACGAGTAAAGGATTTTTTGTAGTCCAGTAAAGTATCTTGCAGTAACCTGTTCTTGATAGTTACCTATTCCAGATGGTCATGCACAAATTAGGTTTTTGATAAATTCCAGATTTGCACATGTCTTCTGTTTGTCAGCAATTTTCTTTGTAGACACCACTTTGCTCATTGTCCTCATTGCGAATGAAAAAATCGGCATGTTTCACATTTAGATAGTAAAATTCTCCCAAATACACTGTACCATATCTTCTTATACCTTTGGGTAATCCCCAAATATGGTGAACTTAGACAGGTCCTAACTTAAACCAATGCTACAGTTTAAAGAAATTTAAAAATGAATAACATTTTTTATTCCATTTTATAATGTTTTATTGTTAGAAATGCCACCAGTCCAAGGGAAACATCATCGGATCGTCGGTCATGTCCAGTAAATTTGTGTGAGGTCCGAATACTTTAGATAATTCCCAGTCTTCACGCTAAACTTTTTTGGTCACAGGCCAACTGGGCCTGTACCTAAAGAATTTTACAGGCCCACACGAAAATTAACAAGCCTGAATATTTCATGTAAATTTTTAGAGTGTCAATACTAAGAAATATTCAATAAAGTGGCAGTAAAATTCAATTAAATAATTTTCAGGCATTTATTCTCTTGAAAATGACATTAGTATTGTCTCTCAGGGAATAGAACAAGAGGAACTTGCTTTTATCAACAAGTGTTGGTACTAGTATGTACAATCTTATATTATATGGGTTTATCTTAAGCGGTTTAACTTAAATTATTGATAAGTTCTACTCAATGAAAGACCCGAACACACAGTTTGAATAACTTCTTTTATCCCACATTTCCATAAATATTCAACATTACAAAGAAAAAAAATCAACTGCCACAAGGCCGTTAAATAAAATAAATGTTTCTTAGTTATTAGTACATAAGTTCATTGAGTATTATAAAGTAAAACTAAGGAGTAGAAAGTGGATACTTGTCAAACATATAATATTAATTATTATGTCTTTAATGTAAAATGCACTACTTAAAATATTTATACAGATCAAAATTAAAAGTTTTTGATAGTAATTACCAAAATCTTGACTGTTTAAATCTTTACAAAACACTTTTCAATACCAGCATCATCGTTATTTGCACTCTCTGGCCCTATGTTCGTATCCGCTCCGGAAATTCCCATATTATACTATTGCTTTGAACTGGTATCTGCTTTTAATTTCCCGCAACCCTTTATGTTAATGGTACAAGTTATACGGAAACCAGTTTTACTGAGACTGGTTACAAAATTTATAGAAATAATGGGACCAGTTTCATTTTGTTTTTGCAAGAAATTACGATATGGCAAGTTAAAATAAATAAATTATACCCATCTCTGGCGGATTTTTATTATCAAAATGAATTAACAGAACAGCTTATTTCTTGGCACACGCCAGCTGGGCGTCCATAGTTCATAGTTTTAGTGGCCCAAACTTATTTTTACCCGCTGCTGGCATCTAACTACCGGTTTAATTCGAAGACTGAATTCCCAGGACCTGCTGTCCTTAATATTTTTGTTGTGGGTTATTACAAATATATTTATAAAACATGTAAAATGTGTGTTTGCCACTCTCCATGCCCGTCTGATGACATAATGTTCTGTAAACAATCGATCAGTTGAGTGTTAGCTACTTCCATGACGCTGTATATTGATTTTCTGAAGAGTAATAAATCACATAATTCATCTTTTCTATAAATTAAGATTCGTAAAAATAACAACCAATCGGAAGCAGTATAAAACCAGATGACCAATCAAAGTCGGCCAGAAATTATTATAAGGTTTAATATTTACTAGGAATAAAGATATTTTTATGTGATCTTGGGTTTTTTTTAATCTATATTATTTTTGCAACTTCTACAGCATTGTATGGATTTTCTGATTAATTTCCAAACCAAAAATGAACCACGTTTTATCAGGAACGTATATGTTCCTGGTTTTACAAACCATATGCAAATCAGAAAGTATTGATTGCGCATGTCTATAAAAACGTGGTGTCCAGTGTAAACAGAAATGGTTTTACGATTTAATGACTGGGCTGTCCACAGGACAAAAACAAAAGCTGGGGATAAAGAGGTAGAAAATAAGGACAAAAAATTGAAAGCTTGGCACGAGTATGAGGGACACCGCGACACTAGAAATTTTAGCGTTAAATGTAAAAAGGGGCTTGACTGGCTTACATATGAAGAGGGAAAGGGCATGACCTTATTCTTGAATATATGAGATTGATAATCCCAGTTTGGTAGTTTTGTTGTTACTTTTATTGAAGATAGTTCAAAAGTCTTTGCATCAAGTTTTAAGATTTAAACTGCCTCAAAATGATAAGTCCTGTTAAAGGTATGCAGCAGGTCCAGTAAAATACTAGTCTTTACTGGACCTATTGTCCTGTAAATAATTATCAAGTTTCACTAGGTCTGACCATACATTGCTAATAAGACATTCACATCGAGAACTGGTGATATAGTATATATTATGCCAAAAATGAGTTCTTTCGAAAAGATTTTTGTAACAACTGGAAAAATGTGTAAATAAATAATAATGTATATTCGATAAAACAAAACTTTTATTCTGTAATATCTTACTGTATCAAGAACCAACAAAACCATAGGATACATATTCATGTAACATGAAAACAAGTTGCATACATTAAAATATGTAGAATCAATATGTGATGCAAAAGTTTTATATAATTTTTATTGGCTTATTTTATTTTACAGGTCTAACCTTTCACCCAAAGAGACCATGGGTTTTGACAAGTTTATTCAATGGTGTTATCCAGCTTTGGGACTACAGAATGTGTACACTGATAGACAAGTTTGATGAGCATGATGGTTAATATTTATTTGGAAAACAATGAATATGATATGGTCATCTTGTTTATTAAGAATGTTTACATTATAACCAAATTGTTACAATTGAAGAAAACTCTTTGCCAATTTCTATCACTCGATGAAGAACCCCGTCTTTCCAAATAATGTATAAGGACCTATGAATCTTTCATTATAATGGGTTTATTTTAAGAATGAAAAGGCAATATTTTGTTTTGGTCTTAAGTTGCGGAGGGTATCATGTTTTTGACTGGTCCGTCTGTCAGTCCTATTCTTGTTAGTGCAACTCCTCTGTAAATCCTGATTAGAATTTTATGAAATTAATCAGGAATGAAGGACACTATATGTAGTAGTGCATATTGATAGGAATTAATATCATATATTTTTTGTAAGATTTATGCCTCGTTGAATTTTTAAGCACTTATCCTCAGAAAATAGTGATAACAAATTTATGGAACTTGATAGGTATGTGGGAGAGTAGTGTATGTGAGTATGCTCTATATTATAGCACTAGCTTTATAAGTATTTGACCAATAGTATACTCGGGGGCCTCGGTGGCCGAGTGGTCAAGGTAGTTTGTCTACTGTTGATCACGTGGTCTGTCAACACTGAGATTGCGGGTTCGATTCTCACTGCAGGCAGGGTGTACTCGACTCCAATCTTAATTGACAAGGATTGCCAGTTTTCCTACCGCAGGTCGGGGGTTTTCTCCGGGTACTCCGGCTTCCTCCCCCAATAAAAATTGGACGCCATGACATAGCTGAAAAATTGCTGAAAGTGGCGTTAAACACCATCAAGCAAGCAAGCAAACCAATAGTATACTCTCATTTTTATACAGGACCAGTCAGAGGAATCTGTTTTCATAGCCAACAACCATTGTTTGTATCTGGGGGTGATGATTATAAAATAAAGGTAAGATGATGGTAGCATTAAAAGTTATTTTCTAATAATCTGTTATAGATAAGTTGAAATAGCTTACCACATTACACTTTCAAGTATTTTAATCATGGGTACATTTGCCTGGGGAGGAATGAAGAAATATCTGATATTTTATAATATTAATTCCTAGTTGCCTGAAAATGATGTATGTAACAACATTGTGAAAACAAAATTTTAACAATAATGAATTAAAAGTTATGAATAAATATACAAGTCTTTCAGTGTAACTTTTCCACATTTTTTAATCTGCTGAATACATAGGAATTTATTATTTACTATTTTATTTTTTTCCAGGTTTGGAACTATAAACAGAAAAGATGTTTGTTTACTTTACTTGGACATCAAGATTACATAAGAACAACATTCTTCCATCATGTAAGAATTTAATTTATTGTTATTTTTATCTCTTATATGAAAGTTAGTAGATGGTGGTTTTCAGTTTTCCTACTGCAGATCGGGTAGTTTCTCCTGGTACTCCGGCTTACTCCCCAATAAAAACTAAATGCCATGATATTGCTAAAAGTGGCGTTAGACACCATTCAAATAAACAAACAGATAGTGGTTTTAGATTTAAATCATGGATTGCATTATAGATAGTATCTCATTTTTTTATTATTATCTAAATTCTTTTGCAGATATGATTATTTACACTAGATATCTGTGTATTCTGTACAAACAGTACCATTGTTCAGAACTTCAAAAACCATGACTAATTCAGTAAAAAAGAATTTGATCCTGGGAATGCACTAATTAATCTTTAAGTAATATGATGGAATTTTGATCCACCTATATTGCTTACATCATATTGATGTTCAGTTTGCCTGGACCCTTTTCCCTCTTTCTATCAATTGAAGTACATCATCTTTGTTAAAGTTTTTTTACAAATCTTCTTCGAAACCACTAAACAATATTTGGCCATTATCTTGAAAGCTATAATAGATATAAAACATCTGTTAAAAAGGGCAGACAAAAACTACAAGTTAAGATTAAAATGTTTTGAAGCATTTAAATGCACCATTAAATTATAACTATTTATAGGAATATCCTTGGATTTTGAGTGCCTCAGATGACCAGACAATAAGAGTATGGAACTGGCAGTCAAGAACATGTGTTTGGTAAGATGATTTATTTTTTCAATCTTAAATTATCCAAACGTCTGAATATAGCTGAAATATTGCTTGCTGGACGTAAAACAACAATCAATCAATCATCCATACCACATCATCATCACCTGTCAACCGACCACTATTTCTTCCATTTATAATTGGTATTTGTTTTATGCTGCCAGAAGGGGAGTATAAATTTTTCTTACTTCTCTTCGTAATTGTTTGGTCTGATAAACTTAATTTGTCTGTAGAATTAAATGCACACATTTGTTATAACACTATTAAATAATTGTGTTAATCTTTTATAAAAATATAGAACTGATCACAATAATCTGAATGTAACTACTATTACAGGCCACCACAGGTACTGCCACATCTCAAACTTTACAACTACTTAATTCCAGGAGACAAATGTTATTTGGTAGTTATTTGTTCGAGGATTATTTTCTTCATTTTCCAAAATTGGGAACTTAGTCATTTTTCAGAACATTTGCAGAAGACTGTACCTAATTTGTGTAATCAATTCCTCCTATTCAATCAAAATCTATGAAACAGAAAAGATCGCACATATATTGTAGTTGTGCACCTGCTATTTTGCCATTGTTTGAAGATTTTTTTCTTCATTTTCAGACTTTTTTTGGGAACAGTCTTTTTAATTAGTACATTGTATGTTCTGTATTTTTGTAATCAAAACCTCCTACATTTTTTTTTAATTGACCCAAAACATTCTTTCAACAAATTGTAAATCATTCCCCATTTATTAGGCACTTGCTTTACAACCCATCCCTTTATGATTTTTGTTATTTTATACTATTGTTTTCTTTCCAGTGTGTTAGCAGGACACAGCCATTTTGTGATGTGTGCTCAGTTCCATCCATCAGAAGATTTAATCGTCTCGGCTTCGCTCGACCAGACTGTCAGAGTATGGGACATATCAGGTAATAATCCTCTACACCTGTATATAGTGTGGTTTGGTTGAAGATTGACCGATTGATTACAAAGTCTGCTTTGGACACTGCTAGTATTTGTAGGAAAATGTAGATATAAAGCAAAAGATTAATTCTATAGAATGGTGCACTTCTTTGTTTTTCTAAAGCTCTAAAAATGCAAAATATTTTTTGGCAATCTACATATATTGTTACATTTAAATGTCATCAAGTTGCTTATATTCATCTGTTGAGCAGAAAAAAACTGAATACTTTTAACATGAACACCAATTACTAGTTGAATTGTTACTAAAGATTATTGTATTTTATAGTATTTATAGTAATTGCCTGTTTAAATGAGTGAATGTTTGTGGGCTTTGATGAAAATAATTTTGCATCATTTCATATCAAGATAAATTAGTCAGTTCTTTACTACCTTTTCATGACTACCTATATCGTTGTGGTTTAGGTTTTACTAACAAAATGTTGTTTTGTTAAACTTTAAAACATTGGTTCTTGACTAACTGTTTTTGTATAGCTTGAAGATCTGCCTTCTTTTTCCAATCAAAACAAAGTTTACAAAAGAAATAGTGAATTTAATATTAATTATGTGTCAGTAATTTTAATCTTTAACCCAGCAGATAAATACACTTATGTTTTGATTCTTTGTCAGTACAATTTTTTTGTAAAGGACAGATTTTTTTTTTTTAATTCTGTCAGTTGGAGCTAGTTAATTTCTATAAAGTAGAGATCAACATTTTTACTCACATTTGAACAAGTTTGAAGGGTTATCGAGCAAAAAATTAATGGCATATAATTGTTCTCACTAGACATACAAACATTAACTGTTTCCTGTCAAAGCTGCAAAACTGTCTGCTTATATCTGTGTGTAATTTTGTATAACTTAATACCTCTTCTATTGCTGTTTTCTCTTGCCTTTGCCATAATTCTCTGCTTTTTCTTCTAGGGATGGCCAGCAAAAGTAGCGGGGAGGGTGAGAATTTTTATCCTTGGTGTTGGAATGGAACAAATATTTAAATGAATGTGTCTGATATACAGACAAGGTCTTTGTGAAAATAATTGTATTTAAATATCAACATGGTTTATTACCTTCTTTAATTCAAAATTTTTTAGATGGTATGATTTTTGATTCTCTGTCGGATGAGTTTCCAAAATTATTGCCTCTCCTATAAACGCTAAATATGTCCATTTAAAAAATGGATTGGATTTCACTAATATGGCAATCAGTTTTTTTTATTTGTGACTACAAACAGATGAGGAATGGATAAGACTGTTATTAAGTTGTGTTGCCCTTTTGAATGTCTTTGAGAATTTCAGCAGACTTGTTTTGGTTATTATGTTGGTTTGTTTTTGTGATGTACACTGATGTGCATGAATCAAGTTTAATTTAAACAGCTTCTACACTGTTTTGCAGTTCTATGAAATATTGGCTGTCACTTTGTCATGTGACATGTACTATGGTTTAGGTTTTTGTTAATGCCTGTTGTAAATGATGATTAAGGATTGAAATACCTTTGATCCAATTATAAATAAGGCATTGTTGTGTTTAAATGTACAGTCCTAAATCTTTAAATTCTAAGGTTTATCTATTCTCTGGGTATCGGGATTGGCATAACTAATGTGTAGTTTGAGACACGGGAAAAGTCTTCTATTCTCTGGCCTGCCAGTGTGTTTATTTCAGCACAGTGATGTCTTCTGATCAACCAGATTGTTGTCTATGTAATTTTATAACCTCAGTATCTTCAATGACATTAGTTTACATAAAAAAAATCTGTCTATTTGCTACATACTACTGTTGATTTGTCATGCATGTACATTTGGTTGCTTGCATCAGCATGTCAGTAATTACTAATGGTTTCCATAACTGGTAAATGGACATTTTAAACAACCATTTAAAACAATTGCGCATGAATAATACTGACACAATTTCAAACCTGTATCTTGAAGAAAAAAGTTTTTTCATATCAGAGCAGTTTTATTATTTTTTTCCAAAGAAGTTTTGGGTTCAGGGTCTCGTTTCTAAGAATAGTTAATGTGAAAGTAAAAAAAAATAGAATGTGAAAGAATTGTCTGCAATTAGGTCTTAGCAATGTTTTGTGAAATAAGGTCAGGCCTTAGTTTCATAACACTTTTAAAATTGAGACTTGCCTCAAATATTTAAGTTTTTCTTCAAAAGTTAATTTTCTGGTTATTTTAATTGGTCCATATTTGTGTTGAGGATAAGTTGAGGAAATCCTCAAATTTGAGCTGTTAAATGAAACCGTTCCCTGATGTAGAAGAAAATAATAAATGTTAATTGTTATGTTAGCAGTATTATACAAATCATTTACTGGATAGCCAGTTATTACAGAGTCTTGTTATCTACATACAATGGTGTCTTTTTGTCTGTTAAATGTAAATTTTTGCAGGAACAAGGAGCCAATTTTAATCAAGTTGTTGAAAGCAGTGTTATGGCAAATGGTGTGTTAATTTTGTCTATATTATATTTCAGGTCTAAGAAAGAAGAATGTATCACCTGGACCAGCTAGTATTGAGGACAGACTAAGGACAACCGGACAGACAGACTTGTTTGGAATGTCTGATGCAGTTGTAAAACACGTCCTGGAGGGGCATGATAGGGGAGTAAACTGGGCTGCATTCCATCCAACACTTCCATTGATTGTATCTGGTGCAGACGACAGACAAGTCAAGTTATGGAGGATGAATGGTACGAAAAACATTTACTTAAGACTCATGTACTGTAGGATTGGTAGACAGGCAAAACTCAAAATCAACAAAATACAATTTGTTTGTTCCTTGAGATAAAACTGCAAAATAGTGTACTAAAACCACTAGAAATTGTATTGCATTACAAACACATTTAAACCTTTCTCAGAATTGTTCTAATATCCTTAAAATATTTACCATTATTCCTCACTGTAAACATTCTTAAAGGGAAACTTGGCGAAAAAATGAAAATTTAATATGTAATTCTTCAAATAAAAAGAAACACTTTTGCCTCTTGATGTTTTATTATATTTGCAATGGTTTGGTTATTACACTGAATTTACCGTGTAAAAAATGCACTTATGGAGGTCCGCCATCTTGTCACTATCTCGTCACTAAGTACCTTAAAGTCGCCGTATGATAATAACGTGAATCGGTCAATAACAGAAGGTTGTACTATAAGACAAGGTTGTGGCAAGATTACGTTTCGTATTCATGATCTAAGCAAAAAAAGCCCGATTTATGTCCACAGTAGAAACAACTTCATGCGAATATCATATTCCAGAATTAAACGGAGGATAGTTAATGGTATGGTGACCTCATTTTTTATCGAATATTCGTTTGAATTTGGTCCATAAATATTAATTAAATTGAAAATTCTTAATCAGATTATGCAACTTTAAAAAACTTTTTTTATACTAAATCTTAGCGAAGTTGACTATTTTAGAAATAACGGTTATAAACAAAATATTTTTAAATACCATGCTTTCGCGCATCAAAATTACACTTCACGTTTGATTATTATTACTGGTAACATTTATTGTGCGTGTGCGTAACACAGTTTTCAAAATTTTACATGTGTATATTTGGGTCAACGTGTTAGTTTTATGTTAACTCTGACATGGTATCTAAAGGTTTGTTTGTTTGTTTGAATGGTGTTTTAACGCCACTTTCAGCAATTTTTCAGCTATTTCATGGCGTCCAGTTTTTATTGGGGGAGGAAGCCGGAGTACCCGGAGAGAACCCCCGACCTGCGGTAGGAAAACTGGCAATCCTTGTCAATTAAGATTGGAGTCGAGTACACCCTGCCTGCAGTGAGAATCGAACCCGCAATCTCAGTGTTGACAGACCACGTGATCAATAGTAGACGAACTACCTTGACCACTCGGCCACCGAGGCCCCGTATCTAAAGGTATTCGAAATCTTATATACATCCTGTGTTCTGACACTTCGGTGTATTCAAATCACACCTGTCCTTAGCAGGAGGAGGCATGCCGTTCTAATTTCGAAATACATCATTAACCTGCAATCTGATAAGCTTTTGAAAATGTCCGAATATTCATACTTCAAAGTCGGCGGGAAATGATCTAGTAATTGCAATAAACATCCTGTTTGTTTACCTGCTAATTCTGTTAATTACCCTTCAAAAACAAGTAATGATTTACCTGTAAAATTTTCACGTCCAGGTACAACTGCCATTTCAAGACGTGCAAAATTGTCTTCGCAATTTTATTTTATGTTAAAAAAATAAATATACAAATATATCTTATATTACAATTATTATTTAGGTAATTATCTGAGTTAAATAAAGACAGGTTAAAATTTGTGTCTAAAAATACTTTTATAATAAAAAGATCATTCAAACATTAAGACGTATTTGGTAATCTTATGTTTTCAGCTGGTTATTAGTCATCGTCACAGTTTTAATATTCTTCAAAGAGCAAAGGCAGAAAAACTTATTTTTCAACTGGATTATAAATCATAATTACTGGATAATTACATTTATCACGTCACAAACGCAGTCACGTGATAAAATACTGTCAATATGGCAGCCCCCATTCACAAAATTTTACCACCTTTAATTCACTCTAGAAGCGTAACGGTAAAGAATACAATTAAACATCATAAGGCAATTATATTTCTTTTTTTTTTAAGAATAACATATCAAATTTTCATTTTTTCGCGATGTTTCCCTTTAAGCAACTAAAAAATGCATATTTTATTTACTTTTGTAGTTACTAAACTTTCCTTAAAATTTAAGACATTTATAACCAACCAAAAAAAATGGATGATCAATATTGGAAGTGGGTCATAAAATTTACCTTTAGTGAATTGTCCCTCTAGATGATACAATTACATGTTCTTCTCAACACTGGGGTAGTTTGAGTACATTGTAACTATAAGAAATGTGAATTTCATGTTAAATGAGCAATTTAATGTGAATTTCACATGAAGTTCACATGAAAAAAATGTTCTCAACATTTTTAATATAGGATTAAACACTGGGTTTTAGGAAATTATCAATATGTAAACTCCGGCGACTAGCTCACAAACTTTAGTTTGTGAGCTAGTCGCTGGAGTTTACACATTGATAATTTCCTAAAACACAGTGTTTAATCCTTATAATTCTGTGAAATAACCGTTGCGATTTTTAAAACAGCAAAAACAGTTACAGAAACCCATCTAGAACTCAAAACGTATATAGGCCGGAAAGCGTAGGGATATGCAAAGCATAGTACCAAAGGAATCACGGTTCTGTAGAATATTGATAGGAAAAAAAACAAAATGAAGCACTAAATTGTATTTATATTATATTTTATTTGAAATCTCAAT
This sequence comes from Limnoperna fortunei, assembly GCA_944474755.1. Lineage (NCBI taxonomy): Eukaryota > Metazoa > Mollusca > Bivalvia > Mytilida > Modiolidae > Limnoperna > Limnoperna fortunei. The sequence goes on along the minus strand of OX104114.1, from coordinate 79,308,446 downwards.
CCATTCAATTAGAAATCATTTGGGCAGAGAAAACATTGTCACCTCTCCATGACGATACGCTAGGAGGACGCCATCTTGTTTACATTGGATACTTAAAGTAGTTCGCTCAGAGGAAATATCGATATATAAATTATCTGAGAAGACGCCATTTAGGTGTTTTTATCCAATCACAGCACTTAATATAAATAAATTACAGCATGAATAGAATTATTGTTCTTTAACTTTCATGCAATTCTATAAATATTTAGAAATAAATTCTCATTTTTCAGAATTTTCATGTGAAATTCACATGAAAAAGTTAACATGAAATTCATGTGAGTTTCACATGATATTAACGTGAATTTCACGTGAAATTCATGTTAAATATATTTCACGTGAAATTCACGTTAATATGCTCGTTTAACATGAAAATCATATGAACTTTTCACGTGAAATTCATGTTAATCCTGCTTTCACGTGAATTCCTCTTGAACAATATTTCCCTGTGTAGCTGCCTTTGTCCCATTTAAACATGGGTTTGGACAGAACAGTGAATTGTGTAATTGCTTAGATTTCTATGGACTCTGTATTCTTTTTTCCCCTCTGATGTTTCATTTACTTATTTCTTCGTTTATCTATTCACAGATGCTAAAGCTTGGGAAGTGGACACTTGTCGTGGTCATTACAACAATGTCTCGTGTTGTATATTTCATCCACGACAAGAATTAATTCTCAGTAACTCTGAAGACAAGAGCATTAGAGTTTGGGATATGAGTAAAAGGTTTGTGTATTATTTTGTGTATAGTAGATTTGTAATAATTGAACTATATTTTTATTTAAGTTTAATAGATTTGTGTTTATTGAAGTCTACTTTTATTAAATTTAAAATCATGGGACAAGCTGAAAATTTGACACATAATATAAATGACAGCTAGCAAAAGCTCAACATCAGTAAGATTATATTGCATATTCTAATATGATGTCTGGAATCTGTCATACAATATAATGATTGATATCCGTATGTTATGTACTTTTTTTGAAAGGAGATGCATTTTCTTATTAAGATGCATTGAGTTTCGTAAAAGGTACATAAACTGTTTATTGCTGTTTTGTAACATTGTGACGTGTTTACTTACCAACGTCCTGACAGAAGGCCCATCTCACATTATAACAGTGAAATGGGATAAAAGCTTATTACGGATATGTCATTTCACTGTGACCAAAGATTGCTGTTTCATTGAACACAGACAGTGGAAGATTGTGGGGATTTTACCAAAAGACTGTATCATAAATATTATAACTTGGATTGTAAAGTTACCTAAAAATTAATCATTCATGGTATCTTTCCATGGGAGAGTTAAAACTGCAAAACAGCACCATATATTTAAAGCTTTGCAGTTTCAAAAATAGCTATAACAGTCCTATTTAAATCAAAATCCATTATACATGTAGTAATACATAAACAACTTAAACATTCAGGGATAATAGGAACTCATTAAGAATATTTATTGTTGATTTCTTGTTACTTAAAACTTAAATCTTCCTTAAATTTAAGGAAAATCTCAACCAGCGAACTGTTGTCTATAAAACTGATTAATCTCATAGTTTCCTTTAATATATATTAGTATATAAATGCAGTATTTAAGGACATAATTTTTTGACTCCATATATACCCTGAATACTATATCTTTTAAAGACTTAATTTTTTTCTTCAGAACTGGGGTACAAACCTTCAGGAGAGAACATGATAGATTCTGGATCATGGGGGCTCATCCAACATTGAACCTGTTTGCTGCTGGACACGATAGCGGAATGATTGTGTTCAAGTTAGAACGTGAAAGACCAGCACACGCTGTTCATAACAACATACTGTTCTATGTGAAAGACAAATACCTTAGAAAGCTTGACTTTAATACATCTAAAGATGCTCCTGTGATGCAGATTAGAGGGTAAAATTATACACATTTCTTGATAAAGAAAAATATTTTACGTGTTTATTAAAAAAAAAAGTCGATGTTATAGCATAAAAATATAGAGTTATGAATGTACATAAAAAAAAAAACCACTTTATAAACATTACTTAAAGAGAACAATGTTTCTGCAAACCAACCTCATCTGTGATTTACCTAAGAAATAAAAGCTGTTTAAGAAGAATTGATCGGTGTGTGAACGAGATCAACTCACTTACATTTACATGTAAGTTTTGAGTAAGTTGGTAAGATAAATTTACTAAAAAAAAGAGCTTCTATTCCTTATAATTTCATCCATTTAATAATGAGTTTTATTTTCAAGCTTTTTATTTTATTAAAATAAAGGCACTTTTGATTGCAACATATATTTCAAAAAATGAAAGATAACGGTCAACCAAAAAAAAAAGTAAATTAAATGTTTACATCAGAGAAAAAACATGAAAATAAATACATTTTCAACCAGTTCCATATCATAGATGCGAAGCTTACAATTATAAAAATAAATAAATAAATAAAATATTTAAAAAAAAGAAATTTATATAAATGTATATAAAAAATTTCGTTTTTTTAGTGAATGAAACAAAATGATAGTTTTTGCTTACATTTAAATGTAATATATTAATTATATCAATAAATAACTTCCTGGTTTGTTTACAGAGGAAGCAGATCACCTGTATACAGCATGTCATACAACCCAGCAGAAAATTCTGTTCTAATGTGTACTGTAAGTTTTGGTTACGCATGATTGTATTGTATTACATTACACAAATATATGACAAAATACTTAACAAAGCTTGAAACACGGTTATTCACACTGAAGACAGCAAAAAAGTCCACAGATTACAAAATTCTTTTGTATTTTTTTTTATAAACAAAATCCCATTAAAAAAAAATCACATCACAAGTAAACAATTGTGAGACCTACCTTTCAAGCTCTCAACACAAACTTGCAGTATCCAGTGGAAACGAGCACTTTTTTATGTACTGGGAAATCCCTACTGTTTCTGATGTAAAGTCATTAATTTGATACAATCGAACTGCACAGTTTCACCAGTTTTCGATATTTATTGTTGAATCAACAAATCCACGTTTGTCTGCATGTTTTCAAATGTTTATCAAATGGTCCTTTTCAAGGGTTAGATTTTTTTATTTAATTAAGGATTAACTACAACAAATATTTTTTCCATCGAGGGATAACAAAATTTCCGTTTTGCACATTGTATAATCCACGTAGCAGATTATATTAAATGTGCACAACAGAAATTTTTTTATCCCTCGATGGAGAAAATATTTTTTTGTAGTTAATACTTATAAATAAATTTAAACAATAGAATAAACTCAAAAATTTGTTTTTGTAACTGGACATTTAAAAAAAACAGAGATCAACAGAAAAACTGTTAGTTTCCCGTGGAGTAATATATGATGTCAATTGGCGTGTGTCTCCATGACGATCAAGTTTGTTTTTTATCCTCTGATAGAAAATATTGTCCAGCCAATCAAAAGTCAGTATTCTCCCAAAATTTATTTATTCGAAAATACAAGATGGCTACCATTACAGGAATTAAAACAGAAACCTAAAGGGATAACCTCTTTATAGCCTCTTGTTAGTTGAGTAGCTCTTATGTGTGTGTTAAAATGAAATGAAATATAATATTGGTTTAATTTTTAGAGAACAAGTGTTCCAGAGAACTCTACTTATGACCTATATTCCATACCAAAGGACAGTGATGCACAAAATCCCGATGGTATGTATAATACCTACCCCTGATTTTTTTCATATTTGTTTGTGTGTAGATAAAGTCACAGTAAAACACACTTAAAGTTAAAAATCTAATATCACATTTATAGGTGTAAAGTTAACTCAATATTTTGTCACAAAAAACAGTAAATTAAATGGTTTTTTAAAATCTTGCCTGGATTCAGAGATAAGCTGTATGGTAAACGTATTGTTTTATGCATATTAAGCTCATATGGACTAATTAGTTTTTGCAAGGAAATTAAATGAGACATGCTACAGGGTTAGGCAGGTAAAGCATGACTGGTCACCCTACAAACAGTAATTTGTGTGGGTAGTGGAGACCTGCATCCCTCAGTCCATTCGTAACAAAATTTCTGTCACAGTTTCTAAGCAACTATAGTATGCAGTACCCTAATATTTTGCATATTGCTTTATCCTATAGTACTATATTGTGTACCTTTTTAGTTCAGTTATTTATTTAGTGGCATATATTTAAATTAAAGCTAATGAACTAAAACTCTTTCTGTTGGTATTACTTAATATTACAGTTTAAACTGTTTGAAATGATGTAATTTTTCATGCAAGCTTTCATGTAAAGAGAACTCATATTGGGTTGTTGGTTTTTGTTTTAGCTCCGGATGGCAAGAGATCTGCAGGATTAACAGCTGTGTGGGTGGCCAGAAATAGATTTGCTGTTTTAGACAAGACACACAGTGTAAGTATCTTAATACTATTGTAACATATTCTTGTCCAGTAGTGTTCAGTTACATACTGAACCATTATATAAAAAACATCTGAAGATAGCCTTAAATGAAAAGCTTTAAAATATAATTATACCCCCGCTCGACAGAGTCGGGGGTATATAGTGGTCCTCATGTCCGTCCGTCTGTCCTTCCGTCCGTCCGTTCGTCCGTCCACATTTGGTTTCCGGATGATAATTCAAAAGTTTACATCCGATTTGAATGAAACTTTGGGATATTGTTATATATCAGGTTGGTAAGATGCTTATTGATTTTGGGGGAAATCCGTCAAATTTCAAGGTCACAGTCCACGAAAAACGTTAGAAATTTTAACAAAAAGTTGTTTCCTTACAATAACTCAAAAAGTTTACATCCGATTTGAATGAAACTTTGGGATATTGTCACATATCAGGTTGGTAAGAAGCCTATCGATTTTGGGGGAAATCCGTCAAATTTCAAGGTCACAGTCCACGAAAAACGTTAGAAATTTTTACAAAAAAAACGTTTCCGGACAATAACTCAAAAAGTTTGCATCCGATTTGAATGAAACTTTGGGATATTGTTATATATCAGGTTGGTAAAAAGCCTTTTGATTTTGGGGCAAATCCGTCAAATTTCAAGGTCGCAGTCCACGAAAAATGTTAGAAATTTTCACAAAAGCGGGGGTATCAGTGATCGCTAGATCAACTTTGTCTAGTTTGTTTTTGTAATGAGAAATTATATTTTGATGTTATCATTGTGATTAAATGGAAAAAAAAACTGCTGTTTTACAGACATTTATTGTAACATTTTAATTTATCTAAAATTAAGTTGGTATTTGTTCAGAATCTGAACAATTAGCAATTGATACAAGCTGGGCAGTACAAAACCTTGTATCATCTTTATAGGTTATACAATATTTACTTTTGTTGGACCTACTTTTTGACGTCATAATGATTCCTCTTACACAACTGTCTCCACCCCCAAAGCTTTACTCATCTTCTTCTTTTAATACATTTGGTTTTTCTTTAAAATCAGAGGCCTCAAAAGCTGAGTTGTTCTGCTTTTCAGCAGGTAATTTGGCTCCCCCCCCCCAATAAACCTGGATGCAATTATATAGGTGAAAAATTGCTGAATGTGGCATTAAATCCAATTAAAAAGCATCATTATACATAACCTGTTACAATGCTCTTCATAGAAATAGTAAATGTTGATACAGTCCAGAGAACTTAACACAATATCATCTGTTTATCCTTGTTTGTTTCTTTATACAGATTGTTATTAAGAACTTGAAAAATGAGATCACCAAAAAAGTTCCAGCTCCGAATTGTGAGGATATTTTCTATGCTGGAACAGGATGTTTGTTACTTAAAGATACTGATGGAGTCACCTTGTTTGATGTACAACAGAAAAGGTATATCACTCTTCAGTTAACATTTAAAGAATCTAAACTAAGTTGTCTCCCCTTCATTAAGGTAATCTTTCTGCTTTAGTATTAATTTGTCATAGTCATTCTATCACAATACAATTTCTTGTAGAAGTTGGAATCTGTCTACAGTCGTTTGCTTTGTAATGCTGGTCTATAAAGTGCTGATATAGACAGTGATGCACCAGAGAACTTGTTTTAACAAACATTTATTATATTTGATATTTTTATCTCAGTCATAAACTAAACAATATAGTGAAATATCAAGTATTTTAGTTTCTTTGTTAATTGTGATCCATTGTTTTTTATTGTATGGTAAATATTAAAATACTTTTCAGTAAGTTTTCTTAAAGGATTGTAGCAGTTTTTATCATAGACGTTAAATTTACACAGATTTTACTATATTATAGATAGTAAATTTAGGGTATTTTGCATAGACATACAATATTTGACAATGTCTCTCTTTGTTTACTGATAATTTTATCCTGTGTCATTGTACAACAGGTTGTATTCTGGACTTTTCCATTAAAATATATAAGACATCTCAAGCAGTTATTTGAAATTGCCATTCTTTGGTGCCTTGTAGAACAACCCTCATTTATAATAGAATTCATTCCCAGCATATTCTTATTATATTTATGATGTAAATATGCTTGATTTTACTTACTATGCTGTTTATTAAATTTAAAAGTTTATCTTTTAATTTTTGTGTTTTTCAGATCCCTGGCATCAGTAAAAATATCCAAAGTTAAATATGTTGTTTGGTCATCAGACATGTCATTTGTGGCCCTTCTCAGTAAACATGGTAAGTTATGTTGTTTGGTCATCAGACATGTCATTTGTGGCCCTTCTCAGTAAACATGGTAAGTTATGTTGTTTGGTCATCAGACATGTCATTTGTGGCCCTTCTCAGTAAACATGGTAATTTATGTTGTTGAGTCATCAGACATCTCATTTGTGACCTTCTCAGTAAACATGGTAAGTTATGTTGTTTGGTCATCAGACATGTCATTTGTGGCCCTTCTCAGTAAACATGGTAAGTTATGTTGTTGAGTCATCAGACATGTCATTTGTGCCCTTCTCAGTAACATGGTAAGTTATGTTGTTTGGTCATCAGACATGTCATTTGTGGCCCTTCTCAGTAAACATGGTAAGTTATGTTGTTGAGTCATCAGACATGTCATTTGTGGCCCTTCTCAGTAAACATGGTAAGTTATGTTGTTTGGTCATCAGACATGTCATTTGTGGCCCTTCTCAGTAAACATGGTAAGTTATGTTGTTGAGTCATCAGACATGTCATTTGTGGCCCTTCTCAGTAAACATGGTAAGTTATGTTGTTTGGTCATCAGACATGTCATTTGTGGCCCTTCTCAGTAAACATGGTAATTTATGTTGTTGAGTCATGGTAACAGAGACATGGTAAGTTATCCAAAGTATTTATGGATGCTACATGTCATTAGATACTCTAAATTTACATTCTTCAGGTCAACTACAATACAATGCTGTTATCCCACAATAGTTTGTTAAGTTTAACAATATTTTAATTTCATTTTCAGTTGAATGTCAGAGTTTATTATTTTTCTGTATATATTAAGAAAAAAATAATTACAGTCGAACCTTGTTGTCTCGAACTTGGTTGACTCGATACCTTGGTTATGTCAATACAATTTTTAAGTCCTGGCTGTGTTATTTTAGTTTCACGTTAATTGTTTTGGATTATGTAACAGTCTCTAGTGTTTATTTTGTGCTTAAGAACTGTGAGTTGATTGGTGCTTTCTTGATATGTTTTTTCCATAGTTTCTTTATCGTTAATTTCTAAATAAAATGTATAAATTTGATTACACTTTTTATATATTTTTTGTCTATGTATTTGGATTGGATACATAACAAAAATTATTGATATCTTTGATAACACACAACCAATACAAACAATGTGGACATAAATAAATACACTTATATTAAGGACACATCACATAATGAAGATGACTTCACACCCTAAACTCTGTTGACTCAAACTTTGCAAAACTCGATATATTTTTATGGTCCCACAAACTTCAAATTATCGAGGTTTGACTGTAATTGAATTTCATGTAGTCCCCATTTCATTTGTTTAATACATTGAATATTCTTATTTCAGTGATATCAGTTTGTAACAGAAAATTAGAAAATTTGTGTACTATCCACGAGAACATCCGAGTCAAGAGTGGAGCCTGGGACGAAAGTGGTGTGTTTGTATACACAACCAGTAACCATATCAAATATGCTTTGACTAATGGGTAAGTCTTCTTCAGCCCTATAATTTAAAAAAAAAACATTTTTGGGCATTGACAGGATTTATCATACTTTTTAAAAGTATGCTTTATTGATACCTCAATCTTTCCTCATAACCATGTTATGTTCTTAATAATTCTTCAGCATCTGGGAATATGCTTCAATAAAAACCCACTCAACCCTCAGTAACCAGAATGCTCTGACTGTATTGTGAGTCAGCTGTAGCATTACCTTGTGCTTTATTTAAAAAAAACTGTACTATTCAGAAATTGTAAACACCAATATTTGATGGGATATCTCCTTATTTTGTTTGCCTTCAAACTCCATTATACCTTTGGATACTTTCTGTGTTTGTGGTCATCTTGTTTTAGAGGCAAACGATTGGATTGACATACAAGAAGGGTACACAAATTAGATTTGCTGTTTGAATTATTTGAAAGTCAATGTTTCTACTGTTCATGCCATACTTGTATACTTTCAGAGATCATGGAATCATTAGAACACTAGATCTACCAATTTACATCACAAGAATAAAAGGAAACAGTGTGTTTTGCTTGGACAGAGAGGCCAGACCTAGGGTCCTTAGTATAGATCCCACAGAATTCAAATTTAAACTGGCATTAGTTAACAGAAAATATGAAGAGGTGGGTAGTTATAATGTGCCCTAAAAGTTTCTGGTCTAATTTATATGTCTCACCTCCTTTTTAAAACTAAAATCTGTGTGGTAAAGGATGAATCCATCCATCCTTTGTCAATAAATCAGAGATCCCACATTGTGATAATGTGATGCTGTTTACACAAAGAATTTCATGTGGGAAGATCTTTATAGGAAGTAAAAAAATAAATCATTGTAAGTTTGCTAAAAATGTCAAAGAAATTTACATTTGAAGCACAATTTTTGAAAGGTTTAAAGTAATTGTTTTGGCCTTTCTATACAAAACTAGGTTTACCTCTCCAGAAAATTTACCTCAGTACTTTTGTAGCTTAAAAAGTATCAATTGTATGACATTGTTTCAATTGGTGTTTCACAAATTGCTTTTTCTGCAAATAGAAATTGTTGGCCATGGTTAATTTCTTATAAATCCTGTCCTACATCAATAATTGTTTATTCTGTTTTGGTACATGTTTCAAATTTTGTGATTATAACACATTGTTTATTTTTGGGTACTACTAATGCCTAGAATTTTAATGTTTTTGAATGATGTATTTAATTTCAATTACAAACTTTTATTTCCATCTAGATAGAAAAAATTGAGCATTCTGACCTTAAAAGGTATTTTCTAATGTAAAAGCGTTAATTTTGAGCATGTTAGAAATCAGACCAATTTATTGGCATTGTTTATGTTCAGGTATTACACATGGTAAGATCTGCCAAGTTGGTTGGACAGAGCATCATCTCCTATCTACAGAAGAAAGGATACCCTGAGGTCGCTTTGCACTTTGTTAAAGATGAGAAGACCAGATTTGGTTTAGCCTTGGAATGTGGAAATATTGAGGTTTGTTGTCATTTGTATGCAGGTTTTTTAGGAACTCAAGTCAAAAATTGTCAGGGAAAAATCACCCTGTCAAAAAAACCCTCCACTAACAAAAATTTATAGTATAAAATTATATCTTTTTATGGGCCTTAGCCTATTGCTTTTTTTTTTTAAATTAGAGCTAAATTTGCAAGCAACCATTACTGATGTAGTTCTTCCGAAAGTTAAATGTTATTATAATTGTGATAATGAAAGCAAAACAGCAAATATTCTTTGATAATTATTAAAACTGTTATAAATATTAATTGATTATCAGCAACAAGATGTAAATATAATTTATATTAACAAGCAACTTAAAAAAAGATGAAAATCACTTTTACACTTTATCAATTTTGTTAAGTGGAGCAATTTTATTTAAAGTCAATTCATTGTTAATTTCAATATGTTTTTGCAGGGGCAATTTTTTGATAAGAGGGCACTTTTGATGAGTGGATTTCACCTTCTTCTGTTTTTACATGGCCATTCAACATATGCAGCTTAAAACCAGGCTTATTATCTTATTTAACACTACTTTTCAAGAAAAATGGAATGACGATATATATATACCTGGTAACTTACTTCAACATCAATGGCTCTGAATGAAATAATAAATATACTGAAGACCAAATCTGTCAAATGTTACTTTTTAAAAAAAAAATATATTCTTCATTTACACAGATAGCACTAGAAGCTGCCAGAGCTTTAGATGATGCTTCCTGTTGGGAAAAGCTGGGAGAGGCTGCCCTGTTACAAGGAAACCATCAGGTGGTAGAGATGGCATACCAGAGAACAAAAAATTTTGATAAATTATCCTTCCTGTACCTCATCACCGGAAATCTGGAAAAATTGAGAAAAATGATGAAAATTGGTTTGTATCTTAAATGTTTTTATTTTACGTTTTGCTGGAAAGCAATCTTAATTGACAAGGATTGCCAGTTTTACTACCAAAGGTCAGGGGTTTTCTCCATGTACCCCGGCTTCATCCCCCAATAAAAACTGGGCACCATATTGCTGAAAGTGGTGTTAAACAATATTCAAACAAAAAAAAAAAAAATGTTTTGCTGTTGTGACTTAAGGTGCATGGATGAAAGTTTTTGAGGATTTGACAGTATACCTGATTTTGTTTAGTTTTTAAATAATGCTTTATAAAACATTGGGAGTTTTTTTGATTCCCAGATTTCAAGCACTTATGACCTTTCACCCTTGGTGATCATAAATGATCTGGTTGAATGAAGTTTTTATGAAACTAAATGTATAATGTGTTTATTTATTTATTTTTTTTAAAGATATTAAGAAATTATAATGAAAAAAATGCAATAGATACCTGTAATAACTCCTTTGCATTAGCCCTTATGAAAAGAGTTTCTGCAAATTAGTTGAAAATAATATTGAATATTTAATTTCTGAAACTTAATCATCGGAGCACAAATTATTTCTGGTCTTTGTTGACCATGTTTTATTTAAATGTTATGTGAATTTAATTCATAAGTAAAGAGAATTTTCTTGTATTTTTATTTAGCTGAAATCAGAAAGGACACAAGTAGCCATTTCCAGAATGCCATGTTCCTTGGTGATGCAACTGAGCGGGTCAAAATCCTGAAAAATGTTGGACAAAGTAAGATTAATTGTTTTTTTTTATGTAGTTTTATATTAGGTGTTTAACCTGTTTAAGAACAATATACAACCTCTTATGGAGTAAATGCAATTAAGGCACACCCAAACAAACCTAAATGCTTAATTGTAGTGTTATTTTTTTTAACCAATACCTGACGTCAATAAATTAAAGACTCTCTGCTAGCGGCCCAATACTATTTTAGGGTGAGTTTAAAAGAAGATGCTTATCTTACATGCTGTCATATACTCAAGGGAAATTATGAAAAACAAACATGTCAACAGGATATCTATAAGAAACATTACTGTATTCCCAGACATATTCTATAGGGTTGTATCTGTCAGTCAAGTCATTTTTTTTTAAATCAGCAAACTTAAAGTTTCAATACAGTGCAATATTTTTAAAGGCTATTGCATTTAAATCGATCACTTGTGGTTTTGTGTGTGTGTGTGTGTTTTTTTATAGGGTGGGGGTGTTAAAAAAGTAATGACCAATAGAAATAATAAAATCAGCATCTCCCCTCCCCTCACCCCATTTTCTAAATAGTATGTCAAAAAATACATTCTATAAAATATTTTAGAATCCCTGGCTTATGTTACTGCTGCTACTCATGGTCTTAATGATGAAGCAGAGCAGCTCAAAGAACAGTTTGGTGAGAATGAACGGGTACCAGATCTGTTCCCTAATGCCATGTTGTTACAACCACCAGTACCCATCATGCAACAGGAGAGTAACTGGCCATTGTTGACAAGGACTAAAGGATTCTTTGAAGGAGCTGTATCTGCTGCTGGAGGTAATCTCACTTACAGACAATGTCTGCTTTTTCCACCTTTCTACAGGGTGTGGCCTGCAAATGTTCCACTTACTTTTGTAGTGAAAATAGATTATTCTCTAAGTCTTACAATTAATAAAAAAAAATTATTATAATTGTTATGACATGAAATCTATTAGAATCCATGTTTTCAGTTGCACATTTTGATTTTTTGTGATCTTTGATAAGATTAGCGAGAAAAAATGCATCACATTTCAAGAAACGTACTGGTAACAAGTTTCATACTCAGTAAGCGATGCATTGTTCTGAAAGTTTTAAAAGGATTTCTTTATAAAAATATTTCAGTTAGAGCATAAATAAACCATCCGTATATAAAAGTATTTGTTCTGTCTTCTGTATGGATGACTATTTCTATGGTGATATGAATTATTTTTGTCTACACCTTACAAATTTTATTCACCTTGGTAAGGACAAAATGATTTAGTATTTTAGTACAAAGTTACTTTCCTGTCTAAAATTTACTATGTAAATACTTTTTTTAGCTAAAGCAGCTGGTGGACTGGCAGCAGTAGAAATGGATGAGGGTGCTGGAGAAGGCTGGGGAGAGGATGCTGACCTTGTACTGGATGAAGGTAAACTGATGGGTTTTCTTATATTATATTCACAAAAACTAAGAACTGTTATATGCATATCTCATAAAAGGGCCTTTATTTTTGTTAATAGAATGATGAAAACATGTTTGGGTCTTAATTTACAATTAAAAAAAAACAGAATTTATAGATGGTATTATGCATGCAAATATTTCTGCCATCATATTCAGGTTATCAAGAAATTCTCTTTCAAAAGTCTACTTAGGTGCCATTTTTGTCTCGCCTGCAACGAATGTCGCTGGATGCGAGACATATGTATGGGAATCCGGCAGCGGCATAAACACTGGACATCTTGCTTCATATATTTGTAAGCCCAAGCCCTAGGTCCATCAAATTTGGTACAGAGGTAGCTTAGGATGAGTAATTGCCAGTCTGGCACCTGTCACTTGACCTTGACCTCAATTTCACGGTGACTAGTGACTACGTTAAAGTTTTTGGGTTAAAGCAGTTCCCTCTGTTACCACGCATGTTAGGATGACAATATTTGGTATATAGGTTGCTGATGACTAGTACATGACTGTCTGGTAGGTGTCACCTGACCTTGACCTCAATTTCATGGTCCAGCGACTATGCTAGTTTTTGGGTTACGACAGTTCCTCTGTAACCACGCATGGTAGGATGACAATATTTGGTATATAAGTTGCTGATGAATAGTAGATGAGTGTCTGGTAGGTGTCACCTGACCATGACCTCAATTTCACGGTCCAGTGACTCCGTTAAAGTTTTTGTATTAGGACAGTTCCGCTGTAACTATGCATGGTATGGTGACAATATTTGGTATACAGGCCGCTGCTGATATTTAATGCTATTTACATAATGCTTATGACGAAATTTATTTTCGTTACTGATGCGGAATGCAGGCGAGATGTTTTTTCGGTGTCCACACTTGTGTTTTCCTCATTAGAGAGATTCATTTAGTTAAATATAAGTAATAAACTAATTGTTTTTGTGTAGCTGAATTGTGTTGTTGGGAATAAAAATGTTTTATTGTGGAGCTAAGGTCACTACCTACAAAGTTTAAAAGTAGGAAATGGTAGGAAGTGATTAAAAAAATGTACAAAAATATTGTATGGTATTTGAAGTGGTTACATATGAAAATCACAACTTTTTTAATTCCAGTGTTTGTCTTGTGAGAAATAAATAGAGTTTATCTTAAAGGGGAGATAACTGATGAAAACTGCAATGTTGTTTTTGTTATCTTTATTTTGCGGTTATTCACTTTCATTAATAAATTCTGATTTATTAAATATGTCTGTTTGTTTGTATAGAGGGAGGATTTGGTGGAGATGGATTGGACGACGAGGCTGTTGTCACTGGAGGCGATGCTGAAGGTGGTGGATGGGATGTTGGTGATGATGACCTTGAAATCCCTGCTGACCTTGATGTAGGACCTGCAGCAGGAAGTGGAGGGGAGGGATACTTTGTACCTCCAACAAAAGGAACCAGTCAATCTCAAGTAAGTTCTCTAGCTTCTTTATCTTTAATGCTACATCACTGGACTTTAAACATGCTCCAACCAACAATTTTTATGATATATAGTTGTTAAACATACCCCAACTAATCAATTTCTATGATGTCTACTTGTTAAACATACCCCAACCAATCAATTTCTACAATGTACACTTGTTAAACATACTCCAACCGATCAGTTTCTACGATTTATAGTTGTTAAACATGCTCCAACCAATCAATTTCTGTGATGTATAAGTGTTTAATATACTTTAACCAATCAATTTCTATGATGTATAGTTGTTAAACATACCCCAACCAATCAATTTCTACGATGTATAGTTGTTACACATGCTCCAACCAAACAGTTTCTACAATTTATAGTTGTTAAACATGCTCCAACCAATCAGTTTCTACAATGTATAGTTGTTAAACATGCTCCAACCAATCAGTTTCTACAATGTATAGTTGTTAAACATGCTCCAACCAATCAGTTTCTACAATGTATAGTTGTTAAACATGCTCCAACCAATCAATTTTTATGATATATAGTTGTTAAACATACCCCAACTAATCAATTTCTATGATGTCTACTTGTTAAAATAACCCCAACCAATCAATTTCTACAATGTACACTTGTTAAACATGCTCCAACCAATCAGTTTCTACAATTTATAGTTGTTAAACATGCTCCAACCAATCAGTTTCTACAATGTATAGTTGTTAAACATGCTCCAACCAATCAGTTTCTACAATGTATACTTGTTAAACATGCTCCAACCAATCAGTTTCTACAATGTATAGTTGTTAAACATGCTCCAACCAATCAATTTTTATGATATATAGTTGTTAAACATACCCCAACTAATCAATTTCTATGATGTCTACTTGTTAAAATAACCCCAACCAATCAATTTCTACAATGTACACTTGTTAAACATGCTCCAACCAATCAGTTTCTACAATGTATAGTTGTTAAACATGCTCCAACCAATCAGTTTCTACAATGTATAGTTGTTAAACATGCTCCAACCAATCAGTTTCTACAATGTATAGTTGTTAAACTATCCCAATCAATCAGTTTCTATGACGTATAGATGTTACAAACTAAGTAATATGATGGCCAACAACATTAGCAAATCATCTGTATGCAAGGTTTTTGAAAATGACAATTGTGCTAAAATAACACATTGCAGATTTTCAGATCTGTAGAATTCTTATTCTAGTGCAATTCTTGATGTAATGTGAATTCTGATTGGACAACATGAGTAATTTCATGGCATCAATTCCACATTTGATGCCATCAGAAGTTAACGCAAGTGCAGACATTATTTTCGGTAAATAAAAATTCACATTATATATATAGTCAGTTAATTGAGTTTATTTTTATTTATCACCTTGGCATCAGAAAGGAGATGACCTTAATGTATATAAAGATTTGCCACTATTAATTGGTGATTTTATGGTGGGAAATATCCATTTACTTGCTCTACTTACACATCAACAGTAAACTCAATTTTCAACCATAAAATCACCAATTGGCACATCTTCAAATACAATACAGATATCTCCGTAGTAGGACCTTACAGATAAAAATAAGCATTCAATACATAAATAGTTTATTTTATGTGTCTACATTTTTGGTCATGTTGCACGAAGTGTAAGTTAACAACACAAATGTTTCATTCTTTAATTGTATTTATAGGTTTGGTGCAATAATTCTCAGTTGCCGGTTGACCATGTATTGGCAGGATCATTTGAAACTGCTATGAGAGTAAGTTGATGATAAATGTTGACAGGTTGTTTTATACTTCAATACACATACAGTACTTGACTCGGAGATGAGAGACTTAGATTTAGAGATGTCTGTTTGTTTATAACAGTTTTGCTGAATTTAATCACTGATTTTACAGTCAGAGACAGTAAACCAATAAATGGTAAAGTAAATTCTTAAGATTGATGTCATGAGCTAGTCACATACAATACAATAATAATGCAATGGCTTTAAAATGAATCTAAACATCAGTATATGAAATAAAAAAGATATAAGAATAAAATTTAAATGTATTTTTGATTGGGTTTTTAAATGTTAAGGTCTCTAGCTGTTTACTTATTGTTTGTTTGTTTGTTTGATGGTGTTTAACGCCACTCTCAGCAATTTTTCAGCTATATCATGGCATCCAGTTTTTATTGGGGGAGGAAGCCAGAGTATCCGGAGAAAACCCCCGACCTGCAGTAGGAAAACTGGCAATCCTTGTCAATTAAGATTGGAGTCGAGTACACCCTGCCTGCAGTGAGAATCGAACCCGCAATCTCAGTGTTGACAGACCATGTGATCAATAGTAGACGAACTACCTTGACCACTCGGCCACTGAGGCCCCCTGTTTACTTTTTAAGTAGAACGCAATAGGAGGGTCAATCAATACCAATCAAATGACACTTTCAGAGCCATCACTATGTAATGTTTATTGACCAATTTTGATCTACTTGCACTCTAAGGGAGGTAAATCATATTATATTTTTATTTGTTTTACAGCTGTTACATGACCAAGTTGGTGTAGTCAGTTTTGATACATATAAACAGTTATTTTTACAAACATACAGCCGAAGTAGAACATGTTTCCAGGGAATTCCTTCAGTACCACCAATGTTTGGATTTCCTCATAGAAACTGGTAAGTTGTTTTCACACTAAGGGAATTCCTTCTCTACACATACTGCTGTCCTAAAAAACCAGTAGTTGTTTACAGGGAATTCCTTCTCTACACATACTGTTGTCCTAAAAAAACAGTAGTTGTTTACAGGGAATTCCTTCTCTACACATACTGTTGTCCTAAAAAACCAGTTGTTGTTTACAGGGAATTCCTTCCCAACACATACTGTTGTCCTAAAAAAACAGTAGTTGTTTACAGGGAATTCTTTCTCAACACATACTTTTGTCCTAAAAAAACCAGTAGATTACAGGGAATACCTTCTAAAAAAATTGTTTATGGGGTAATTAACTTAACATTTCACTTCCTTTAAAGATTCCTGCAGTATTACCTCATTTTAGAAAAAAATTCACTTTTTAAATGAAATTATTTTACTCCCCAAGTTTCCTACTTCAAATGTTGGATGAAGGAGTAGAGTTAACAATTAATGAAATTGATTTCAATTAACACAAATCAAATATTTTTTACATTTTGCAATAGATATTTGAAATATTATAAACACACTATTTTTTCACAATTAAACAGTCAGGTTTGGTTACATTTTGCATCTAATATCTTAAGATTAACAGCGTAGAGAAGTAGACAGAAAAATAGCTTCCTTTGACTTGTTTTGATTTTCTGTAAAAAGGCTTCACTTCAATGGAAAATTTGTCTGTTTTCTGTGTCCTGCTATTGTTACTAAGGTATGGTTTATACCATTTACAGGAAGGAGGCAGGAGCTAGGAGTGGCATGCCTGCAGTAGGATTAAAACTTGCAGCATTAGTACAACAGTTACAGGTGGCTTACCAGCTTACGACAACGGGGAAGTTCCCAGAAGCCATCGAAAAATTCCGTAGTACTTTACTGAGTGTGCCATTACTGGTAGTGGACAGTAAACAGGAAATTGCAGAGGTACTTTTCCAGTACAGTTCCATTATTTTCGAAAAACAAAAACAGACATTATACAGTTATTTCATATTATTATACCTCAATTTCATTTTCAATGTTAATCTTCCATAGGCCACCATGACATATAAGTACTGTAAAAAAAAAATTACTGTAGAAAAATACTGTCACCTGCTACCATAGGTACGGAATATTCGAAAATTATATTGTACCATTCGTGCATGCGCAATATCTATTTTCACATTTCTGATGTAAACAGACGACTATAATGTCAAGCAACAAACGTTTTTCTACCACAATTGAGGCAGATTTAAAGATTCTGGATACTGTTAGTTTACTTTAATTGTTTAAATTGCTGTTTCATTACTATTATTACATCAATTAAATACCATTATTGAATAAAGTTGTTCATGGTTTGAATAGTTTTTTGGTATAATAAAATAAATGTTACATGTCTGACAGGGTGACAGTAAAATTGTCAACTTTCAAAAATACTGTTAACCTCGGCTTTCACCTTGGTTAACAGTATTTCCTCAAGTTTACAATTTTACTGTCACCCTGTCAGACATGTAATATTTATATATGTGATTTGGGAACAGTCAAACTGTTGGCCAGACACTGAGAGAAAACTGTTTGACTGTTCCTAAATCACAGATGAAATAACTGTTTTATCACCTGATCAACTACTGTTTAAACAGTACTTGCAGAAAAAAAGGAACAAGAAAATAGTTTTGCAAATATGTTAATAATTAAACTCCCTCATTTTTATAATCTTTTAACTATGTCACACCACCAACATTTAATATGTCTGTAGATTTCATATTGTTTGTCTCTGTTATTTGGTAAAAAAAAACTTAAGGAAACAGTCATTTTGCTTTTTTCAACTGACAAAATTGAAATTTGTTTAAATACAGCACATTTTATTTATGGAGAAATAGTCATTGGATTCTTTCTAAACAAGTTATTTCAACCCTATAAAAATAAGAAAATAAAGTCATTTTGTTTCTTTACTGTTCCACATGAAATTAGCATGCCAGGGAAAACAGTCGAAACTGTTTACAAGTCAACAGTTAATGAATGTGGACATTTTAGGAATTTCAGAAAACAGTAGAAAAAAAATTACTGTTATGTAAGGTATCAGGGAATATATAAAACTAATCTTTACTATGTTTTCCACATAATCAGCAAACAATAGCAGTCTTGATAAACCTTAATTGTTAGAATATAAAAATAGTCTGAAGCCATCAGCAACCATTTTATCCTACCAGAAGTGATTTCTGAGAACAATGAAAATGTAGGATGATAATAGTTGATAGTGTCTGTAGGTGTCACCAGACCTTAACCTCAGTTAATTTTTTTTCCAATACTGAATGCTGGTGAGATATCTTTCCATGTCCACAATTCTCCTTACTAAGGGCTTCACTGAAATAAGTATAACAAGCAAAAAAGACTACATGCCTAGTGAGGGATTTATAAATGGTGGTCTTGTAATATAGGTTGTTGCACAATGCAGGTGGTCTGTTAAGCAGGTTTAATTGCATATGTTTTTTATTTACCAGGCACAACAACTGATAGAGATTTGTAGAGAATATATAGTTGGTTTGAGTATGGAACAAGCCAGGAAAGACTTACCCAAGAACACGTTGCAGGAACAGAAAAGAATATGTGAGGTAAACACTAATGCATTATGTTGTTATTTTTTACTTTGAGAAGTATTTTTGCAATTGTATATAATTTATAAGTATACATATTTCTTTGCACTTGTAAAGTGAAGTAATTACCAATATATGATGAATTTGAAATAAAGAAAACTTTATAGTCTCCTCTATTGCAAGGATTTTCTTGTGTTCAATCTAAGATTTGTTAAAATTGGAAATTATCATAATGTTCAGACAATTGAATGTACAGTCATATAGGGGAAGAACTATTCAATTTTGTCAATTTAAGACAGTTAGCCTTTATATATACAGATAATTTAATTTGCTTTGTAAGCTCTGATTGGCTAATTCAAATGTAGAAACCCATATTATACCATATAACTTGCATTGGTCAAATGCTCTATTCCTATGCTGTTTAAATTCAAATAGATCTATAACAGCATTGCTGTTTTTAACGTTAAAATTGTCAAGATTTATAGCCAGCACAGCTCACAGCTGGCAGCAGTGAGCTCTATGGCAATTAGGTGTCATGTGATCAAAATGAAATCATGTGATCAAAATCTGCTTAATGCTGATATTGATTTTTTTTCGTCCGGAAGTTGATATTGTAAAAAAACTAACAATCTGAATGCAGAAGAGCACTAAAGTCATTTTTAAAGAAAGACTTAAAAATAAAGTAAACATCAAGAAAAAATAAATGTTATATTTAAAAAAAACCCAACAATTTCATGCTATTTTTTTGCAATCTCTAAATCGATCTTTAAAAACTGACAATCATATTACATTCATGTGACGTCACCGTAACAAGAAAAACGTCACGTTACCATTAGAATTTAGAGGCACTTTTAGGGTGTTAATTACGTCAGTATTGCAATGCTTGTTATATATTGATAATAAAAGACTATATTGTCTGTGCTTGCATTGTAGCAATGCCTACTCCATATTAGTTTATATGAAATTATAAGGAATATTTAGTGGTTTATTAGGCGTAAACATACCCAAACCATATTATATCATATAACCTGTTCAGAAATTTGAAGTTTTCCTTAATTGTAGCAATGAAGTCAATGTAAATATAGTCTTTATAGACAAATTTTCTTAATATTTAGTTAGCTGCCATGGAAAGTTTAAGTGTAAATTTTACCCTGTTTAATGTCCAATTAGATTTGACATTACATTTGATGCAGCATTAGAATTCCATTGATTTTTTTACTTTGTTAAAAATGGAAAACTAAAATAACTTTGTTTCATTACAGATGGCTGCCTACTTCACACACTGCAATCTACAGCCAATACACATGATATTAACATTACGTACAGCACTCAATTTATTCTTCAAATTAAAGAATTATAAAACAGCAGCATCATTTGCTAGAAGGTTACTGGAACTTGGGCCTAAACCAGATGTAGCAGCACAGGTATAGTATTTTTTTGAAAATCTGTTGTTTGCAGAGATATTTTTAAAATTATTTCATTTTTTCTTTTTTTTCTTTTTTATTATTTTTTTTCTATTGATGTAGACCCTTTTTTCCTTCCAATTCTTGTTTTTTCCAGAAGTTTTAAAAATTTAAAACCTGTATAGTTAAATGTTGTTGACAGATTAGGGAGGGGAAGTAATTTTTTTTCAAGTTTTATTCTTACACAACTGATCCCCTTAAAAACAGCTATTTGCATTGTGTATTTTCATCTTAGTGATTGATAATTGGCATCACTGTTCTGCCATGGTAACAGAAAATACATGACATTGACCTAAGTTGCATCGTTGCTATGGAACGGTAGCTCTTTAGGTACTTTGACCAATTTTTTATTTTACAGAGGATAGAGCTACAGATTTTTTAGGGCCTCACCTTAGTGGCGGACGCCCTATAGTGATCAGTTTGTCCATCCGTGCATCCATCTGTTCAAAGCTAATCATGTCCAGGCTATAACTTTTTTATCTTTTGAGGTAGACTTTTGGGATGTGGGTAGATAATATCAAGGCCATGGTTGATGACCTTTGACCTTGACCTTAGAGGGGCCCACAGAGATGGATACAATCTCACTGATATGAAGGTTCAAAGTGATTTATTAGTGGATATTAATAGAAGGATTTATGTCAGTGCACAAGTAAAGAGATACATGTACAATGAAGGAAAATATATCATGAATCTAAATAAACACATTTGATTAAGCTTGCCATCATCAGAAAGAACAGTATTAGTGCAACACAAATTGTCTCCCAAGAATTTCTTGTTTTTACATATGGAAAATTTGTAGCCCTATTATCGGCCAAATAAAAGCTAAGGTTCTTCATCTAAAGGCATGGCTGATTAAAACTTTTCAGGCAGTTTTTTATTGTTGTAACTGAAATTGTTCCATGTTATATATATATATAATATATATATATTGTTGTTTGTTTGTTTAACGCCACTTTCAGCAATTTTGTCCTTAAGATTGGAGTCTAGTCTGCCTGACGTTATATATATACACGTATCTACATTGTCCTTTTGAACTCACTGAGGTTCTACTGATAATTTCTGTCTTGACATTGTAGGTCGCAAACATCTTAAGCATTGTTTAACATGCCAAATATAAAATTTGCTTATATATGCAATACTCATAGAAAAAATATAAAATGCCTTTAGTTGTCCCAGGTATATATCTTTGGAACACCATAACCTTTTGACATAAATCTATTTATTACAGACAAGAAAAATTTTAGCAGCTTGTGAACAGAAATCAGAAGACGAACATGAACTTAAATACGACCAACATAATCCATTTGATATTTGTGCTGCCACCTATGTACCAATATACAGGTTAGTTAATGTAGTGTAATGATGTTTGACATATAAACATGTTTGAATAAACATTCTGAAAACGAACATGTCTTTGGACGTTGAGTTATGTGCATTTTTAATGTACAAGCTTTCGTTGAGAAAATTGCTGTCAAAGTCAAAATAGTGTAAGCAATATACTTTAAACATTTTCTTCAACATTGTGTTGTTATATAATATAATGTGTGTTTAGATAGCCTGAGTGTTTCTTAACATTTTGACCCTGTCATTCTCTAAGGAATATTCAGTTCTTAATGCCATACTGTAATGTGCTGATGTGCTGGAGTTGGCAAAAATCAAGTATTGTACTACCTAATTTTGTTTTGAATTATTACTACACACATACTACAGTATTACATAATTACATACATAGCTCATATAGAAATAACAGTAATTAATTAGCTGATGGTTGGACGTGGACGATTAAAACAAGGGAAACAAATTTTGAACAGCCAAAATGTGTTATTCATGTACAAGAGAAGAGTTCAAAAAATTTTGGTTTATTTTGATCAATGTTTTAATTTTTTAAAATGTTAAATATTTCAGGGGTAAACCAGTGGTAAAATGTCCATTGAGTGGAGCATGTTATTTGCCCGAGTTCAAAGGTCAGACATGCAGAGTAACACAAGTAAGTGCCCTATTGATAGTATTGATCAAAATTTGGTTATAACACAATTATGTAACATGTTGTTTTTGTTTAAAAATTACTTTGTGTACATAAAATTGCAAATCTTCACTTGTCTCCTAGTTTAAATACATGACAATAATAATTTTTGACTTGGATAACAGACGACGATCCATCTTCATAGTTTGACAAGGAAGACAACTGTAGCAGGTTAAACTGTAGTTTACTATTGTAATATGACATGAACGTTAACTAAATTTGGTAAAGTAACAACTCCTATATATCACCTATTTGTTAAAAAATATATGTAACTGCGTAGAATTTACCAAAATGTACTGTATATGTTTTTTTCATGGGAGCTAAATTTTGCACATTTCCCACAAAATGAAAAATCTTTTAGCTATATCAAATAAAATCGAGCAAATATGTCTGTAATTATCTTGTATTAGAATATTTCACAGAATTATATATATCCATGGATCGCAGATGATTATATTACATCTGATTGCCAGTTGAACTTACGTAAGTAAACTGTCCATTTTATTTTTCAGGTAACTGAAATAGGTAAAGACTGTATTGGTTTGAGAATTAGTCCTATCCAGTTTAGATAAATGAGGATCATTGGGGGAGTTTTATTTCTTCTTTATCATAAACATTATATGTGACATTGACAGTAAATATTTGTATGTGCATAAAATAAACTAGAACAGTATGATTCTGATAATAGAGAACAACATTACAAAATGGGGTAATTGCTGGGAAAAAATTAGACATTGGAATAATACAGGGAAAAAAGAGACGTGTAAATTTATTCCGACTTCATCTAGATGTTAGAGACAACATTGAAAGAGTTCTTTTTAATATATGAATTGTGAATTGTGTGCATCAAAAACAAGTTATATAAAAATTGTTTGTTGTAAATTTGCTTACTGTGAATTGTTAAGCACATAAGATTCAAATAAATTTCAAATGCCTTTTGTTATCTTTGTACTTGAGTTATATTGAGGAAGTAATTGATTAAATAAACTACTGCTTTGGTGGCAAACAAACAAACATTTGAATTGGTACATCTCTATTGAGCATGCAACATACAAGAAATATAGCACGGTTAGATCTGCATGTAAATAATATGTCCGAGTCATGTGATCTGTGTTTGATCACTTCAAATATAGACACCTATCATGTCATACAAGTATAAAAGAAGACGGCGTGATAATATTTAAACATTTGTTGTAGACTTTAAAATTCACACATTTTGCTGTATGTTTTTGTTGGATGGCATTAGATTATACATTAGATTTAGCAGTTTTTCAGCTTTATCATGTTTTTTTCTTGGATGAGAAGGCTGGAGTTCTAGGTGTAAACTCCTGACTAGGCAGAAAAACTGGCAGTTATTCTTAAGTGAGGTTATAGTACACCTTGCCTCAAGTACTTGCCATTTCATTGATTGATGACAAACGGCCTATGCCAATCAGATCACTCTTGTGATTAGGATTTGTGTACCAGTTTTAGGGGTGCATTGTGGCCCATGGACTTATTGTTATATACTGCATTAATAATGTAGGATATAACATATATTTAAAACATACTGTGGTCAGGCTGTGCTCGATTATCAGTTTCCCTTCTGAAAAGTCAAAGGTTTTTCCAGGGTACTTTGAGTTCCTAGGCTAATAAATACTGAATGCAATGATAAAGTTTTAAAGTGCAGGCAATACCATTAATGAAACAATACATATATTTTAAAAGTCATTTCAAATAAATTTGTGTGGTGAAGCAGCACCAGATTAGAATTTTACTATAACATAAAACAAAAATTCCTTGGTTATATAAAATAAATGTGAATTATGCCATGCAACAACTTTCTGGTACCAACTTCTGACAAAGTTATCAGTGTGCAATGGTTGTATATAAAGACAACTTTCTGGTATGAACTCATAACAAAGTTAAGAGTGTGCAGTAGTTGTATATAAAGACAACTTCTGGTACGAACGCATAACAAAGTTAATAGTGTGCAGTAGTTGTATATAAAGACAACTTCTGGTACGAACGCATAACAAAGTTAAGAGTGTGCAGTAGTTGTATATAAAGACAACTTCTGGTACGAACGCATAACAAAGTTAAGAGTGTGCAGTAGTTGTATATAAAGACAACTTCTGGTACGAACGCATAACAAAGTTAAGAGTGTGCAGTAGTTGTATATAAAGACAACTTCTGGTACGAACGCATAACAAAGTTGAGTGTGCAGTAGTTGTATATAAAGACAACTTTCTGGTACGAACGAATAACAAAGTTGAGAGTCTGCAGTGGATGTATATAAAGACAACTTTCTGGTACGAACTCGTAACAAAGTCAAGAGTGTGCAGTAGTTGTATATAAAGACAACTTTCTGGTACGAACGCATAACAAAGTTGAGAGTGTGCAGTAGTTGTATATAAAGACAACTTTCTGGTACGAATGCATAACAAAGTTGAGAGTGTGCAGTGGATGTATATAAAGACAACTTCTGGTATGAACTCATGACAAAGTTAGAGTGTGCAGTGGTTTAATATAAAGAATACAAGATAAATTGTTATATTTTAATGTAAAATATTGCAAAAAGGTATAATAATTGATGGCAATGCTAATTTTACAAAGCTAACTGATATGAAAAATGGATCATTATGATTATGCAAATCAAGTAAATATATACATCAGGTACATGTATGTAAATGTAAAAAAATCAACATTTGTAGTACTATAAATACATGGCACAAGTTTTATGTAATTAGTATAAAAAATAACAATGTAAAACCAAAAGAAAAATATCGGCAACTTTTCTATGAAAATTAGACAGTACAAATTGAACTTCTCCATTACAATTGGACTGTACAAATTGAACTTTTTTTTACAATTGGACAGTACAAATTGAACTTCTCCATTACAATCAGACAATACAAATTGAACTTTTTTTTTTACAATTAGACTACAAATTGAACTTTTCTATTACAATTAGAGAGTACAAATTAAATTTTTCTATAAAAACTGGACAGTACACATATAACTTTTCTGTTACAATTGGACAGTTCAAATTTTTCTTCACAGCAATGGTATATTCATTTTTTTTAATTATCAACCATAGTTTTTATCATCTAACTTCACAACACTAATTATATAATTAATGATACATTGTCATATATTTTAACATCAACATACACTATACACTATTTAAATTTCATTTTTAACTTAACAATATAAAAAAATATATTTTCCAAAGTTAATTGATAAATGTGATTGGTCTCTACCATGACTATTTATGAGACATTGCAGCAGGTTTTAAATAGAGTATGAAGACAAGCAGAAAAAAAACAATACCTAAATACAAAAACTGTTCTCTTGTCTATGTTATATTGATCTTTAAAAAATTTAAAAATTAATGTATGTTTTACTGTTAGAGATATAAAGAGTTTTAAAAAATGACAAGAGTTTGCTATTTTTTAGATTATCCTACTAACACCTGGTAGTGTGTATTCAAGCCAAGATTGTGGACACATTTCATCATGTACACAAACATGTTTTCTTATATTTCTGATTCTGTGATTATGATGTCTTTAAAAATACCAATGTGGTAATTACATAACTAATTAATTTAAAATCAAACTATTTATGCCAATTTATTCTAATATATATAAACTTTTCTTAATGAAATATCTTGGAATGCATGAACAAGTGGAAGACAAGATCAAAATTAGGTTTCCAGAATGAGACCTATTCAATGTTTGAAGTGAAAATTAATTCTTGTACATCGATCAAGTCAGTTTCTTATTGATTCAATTTGTGTAGATGCAAAGTGAATTTGTTAAAGTTTCTTAAATGACAAAAAAATTCAATATTTAAACCTTACAATTTAACAAGATGTTGTACAATTAGGAGACATTAACAGTTTTTTGAATTTGACAAGTTTCTGACATCAATCTGTGGTTTTACTATCACAAATTAACATGACAGTTGAGTCAGTACCAGAAATAATCGTGATAGTAAAATCTACTATACAATTCTCCATACAAAGACTGTAAGAGACAAACATTTAATAATAAACAACAAGAAATCATGCATCTACATGTACATGAACATAATAAAGTTCTGACAGTTAAATTTAGATTGTAGGAAAATTTATTCCTGATATGGTGTTACCACCTGCTGCATTGGATGAAATAAGAACACATGTGTTGTACTAGGTGCCTCTCATACAGTGGTGTAAAATTCGAAGTGGATTTCATGGTCAACCAAAAGTATGGATTTCAAGTGCTTACTTTATGTAAAATATGTAAAAATAAAAGAAATAACAAAAAATCAACTCTAAACATGCATGCCACTTTAGGAAAGATTATTGAAATTTGCTGATGGGGTTGTTTATTCTAGGCATGTTGTCATGGGCTCTATATTAAACTTCTTTGACATGTTCAAACTATCGTTGGAAAAACAAAAAAACTAATGGTTCCTGTCAGCAGTCTTACAAGTCTCATTGACATTTTATCCAAAGGATTAAAATAGGCATTTACAGAAAAAAGACTTTAAAATCTGGTCTCTGGAAAATGTAGTAAAATGTTCAAATTGAATTATTTCAGATGTAATTAAGTAATTGTTTTAAGATGCATGTTGTCTGCATATTACAATATATAAGGTCCATATTTCAACTCTTTGAGAGTTTGCCCCTGTTTTAACTTGCTTCTGTGTCATGTAAGTTCAAAGGTCAAATCTCAAAACGAACCTTCAAACAAAGCTATTTTATTAAAACAAGAAACAGGCTACAAAGTCTTTTCTACAAGCATTTCTCTATCTAGTTCAGGCTTGTAAGCACATAAGTGTATTAAAAAATAACATAGAAAGATTTATAAAATCTTTTTCTGTAAATGCTTTAAAAAATAGAGCATGTGAATATACTAGCAAGCTATTTTACACTTTCATCTTAGTGTACAGCTGTTTATATGGAATTCTGCGTAGAGTACACTGTTTACTTTATGTTTAGATGGAATTCTGGGTACAGTACACTGTTTACATTGTGTTAAGATGGAATTCTGGGTACAGTCAAATCAAGGTGGATTTTACGTTCTACACCCATTTTAAAAAAACATCTAACGTAATTCTACCACCACTAACATAACATAATATATGTGATTGGATAGAGTTGCTACTAATAATTATAAATTAGGGAACATTTTTTTCACACCAATGACCGGAGAACAGAAAATCCTCCTTAGCAGCACTGTAAGGATAAAACCATAAAAAAACATGGTGGTAAAATATTTTTCTCTTAATCTCAAAAACTGACAATGAAATGCTTTACCATTTTAAAATCAGTTTTACATTAAAATGTATACAACATATTAAATTCTACACCCCTATTAAAATGGAACACCAACATAAAATTGTACACCAACATAAAATTTGCTTTATTTGATGCAGTTTAAACATTCATCAACTTTTCATCCCTGATTAGTTTATTGTCCAATTCTTAAAAACAAATCACACCCCCCCCCCCCCCCACCTTCCCAAAAAAGTTATTTTTTTTATTCTGAAAGTTACCATCTGGTATGTACAATCATTTTTTAACATAATCTCATTTGGTAAAAATGATGAAATCCATTAATACGGATGCCAACCAAAATCCACATGCAGAAAATATAATGCAGACAACTTTTAATCCACATATTTATGATTCAGTCATTCCACAGTAATCGATTAAAAACTTTTGTTTTGTAGAAACAGGCACACAATTAAGTCACACTTTTTCACTCAATTCTTGTTGTTATGACAACATGAAAACCATAATAGATGTAAACAAGACAAGTACAATGGAAGATGTCATTGACGAAGCTGCCAGATATGAAAACTGTGTAACTGTCTGGTCAATTACTGTGGCACCACCAGCTGAAAAACAGATCAAATATCCTTTAATTTTAATTATAGATTTTAATGTTTATTTATAAACAACAATGTCATAACATGTAAAATCTGTATATATAGCCATTTCTTCTGTTACCAGAATAAGGGGTTCTGAGTACACAGTGGCCAGAATGGATTCCACAATGGAGTCTGCATAAACACACAGATGATATTGAAACAGCAATCAATTATTTTATTGATAACTATCTGGGAACATTCCACAAGAAACACTTTTTTGGCCATAAGAAATTAGTTGTAGGCTTCAAGGTAGTTTTCACAGCAGTCCCATGTAATCACTCAACCTTTGCACAAGAAAAGTGGTTGCTTATTGCAGATGTCATTTAAATCAGGTTTCAGGGTATTAACAATTAACACTGATTACATCAGCATTCAAGGCACTATTACAAACGAATATACTTTTGTTGACTAGTAAAAAACCGCTACCTTTAAGTTGGTGCCATGGCAACCACTACAAGATGGTGTTTGTGACAAGAGACAACCAATGGCAATGAAAAGTATTAAATTTTACAATCTATGATTATAACAAGAAAATTGTTCAAAACACATTTAAATATTACCAATGGCAAAGTATGTTGTTTGGGATTTCCGTCCATCACCTCCCTGCCCCCATCCAGCTACCCTTACGGCATAAACCACACCCCTTTCAAGGCTTGTCAATGTATACTCTGTAGGCATAAAATTGCCAATATACTCAAATGCTGTTCTGAAGTTTTCATTGGCTGGCCACAAATAGATCTACAATAAAGACAAAAACTGCATGGAAACACTTTCTTTTTTATGAACACATATGAAATCATTTCCATATATAAGTAATAATAATGTTAACAATTTACTGGGGGTTGACACCTTATTTTGTGCATACTCATTTTCATTATTTAATAACAAGTTGTTGTTTTTAGGATAATTAATTTGTGGGGTTTTATCAGTTGCACTATTCAAAGGGAACAGGAAAGTTATGTTGAGTAAAAAAATGTGTGGTTTGCTAGTCCCCACAGAGCCTTTGAACACTTTGAGCCAAAGGTATCCACTATTAGACCCAAATCCGATGGTTCTACCAGTTTTAGAGACTTCTTGCAAATGGTAGAAAAA
The DNA here is from genome assembly GCA_944474755.1 of Limnoperna fortunei. Lineage (NCBI taxonomy): Eukaryota > Metazoa > Mollusca > Bivalvia > Mytilida > Modiolidae > Limnoperna > Limnoperna fortunei. The sequence goes on along the minus strand of OX104114.1, from coordinate 79,278,620 downwards.
TAGTTAATGTCATTACATTACAAAAGTTATAATCAAGGTGGCAGTCCCACCTTTGGTGAATTGAGATTTAGACCATTCAAAAAATGGGTTTAATACTGATTTATCCTTTAAGGAATGCAAATAATATGTTCTTCATCACATTACTTGCAGACTTCTTACCTTATATCCCATGACTAAAGATGATGAATGACTCACCACATTACTTGCAGACTTCTTACCTTATATCCCATGACGACAGATGATGAATGACTTACCACATTACTTGCAGACTTCTTACCTTATATCCCATGACAACAGCTTCTGCTGTTGTTATAGTTATGCCTCGCCATGTCAGTTTGACAGATGATGAACTAATAGGAGATACTCTTACTTCTGTTGGGTACAGCAAAGTGGCTGAAGAAAGATTATAAACCATTAATTTTAGGATTCTAATTATATTTCACACTTAATTATTCCATTTGTAAAGTGCTTTGTACTCATACATAAAATAACCAAATAAACTGAGTTTATTTTTGGTTTCAGTCATTTAAATAATTTGGCAAAGTACAAGAATATTTCTACCAAATTCTATGTTTTCATAACATATAAAAAAAGTAATAATTTTTTAATAATATTCTATGTATTAATAGATTTGTTTCTTTGTGGGAATGTTGTTTAACGACACTTTCAGCAATTGTCCAGCTTTATCATGGGTTCCAGTTTTTATTGGGAAGGAAGTCAGAGTACCCAAAAAAAACCCTGACCTTCAGTAGGAAAACTGGCAATCTAATCAAATAAGATTGGACTTGATGGCACCATGCACACAATGCATTAATAGAAACAGTTAACTCTACTTACGAAAACTTTGTGTTTCACATGGATATTGGTCAGATTTAGGTCCTAGGCCTGCCGTGTTGAACACCTGGACATCAAAGTTGGTGTAACTGTCCTCTCTCAAACCAATTATGACTCCAGATTGTGGAACTTCTCCATTATGTGTATAAAACCTGATAAACCGTTTGTCATCTGGCAACACATCTTCTGGATTTCTTCTAGGCCAATAATTTACCTAATGAATTTAAAGTAATAACCAAATTGAAACCTATACATCAGTGAAGTATGACTATATAATGAATTGTTCTAATCAGGTAACGATCTCACCTATATAATGCTTGGTGAACCCTAATTCTTGTCAGGTAACCATCTCACCACATAGGGTTTTTCTTTTGTATGAATTATATGCATATTGTGTTAAATAAATGTTACAAAAAATCACACAATTCTGTAAATTTATTAAACAAAATCTTGATGAGATAAGGATACTTGGTGTGATAAGCATAGGGTTTCTTACTCTTATTCCCAGGTTGAGATATAAAGGATTTAACAGCATAGAAAGATTTCTTATCTCCAACGAGGCTCTGCAGTGTTTGGAGACTAAAAGAAATCTTTCTTGTGGTTGTCTAAGATTTTCATGTCTTGCTATCCTACCAGAGTTTGGTTCTATTTTTCCCTAATTTGTTATGGTGCTGTTCTGTTGGAAAATGTCAACAAAGAGTTATCTACCCTGAAAGTAATCTCCAGTAGACATTTTTTTGCCTAAACATGTTTGTTTTAATGTGTACTGATATCTATTGTGGCAGAAATATGGTCAGGGAAGCTCAGATATGTTGTTTTGAGGTTAATATTATAAGAGGCAGGGTAAACAAACACAACATAAACCAATACTTTATTGTTTTTTATGACAGTTGACTCACAACTCATTTTTATGGGAAAAGGAGAGTGAAATTTTCATCTCACTCACCGGTTGAAACAAGGATATCTCTATTAGCTAAAAAAAGGTACCATGCTGTCTCATTGCTGAGAAATCCTTGTCTTAAATGGATACAAGACAAGCTACATGAAAATTTCATCTCCATTTGTCAAACTTGTTTTGAATTGTATTCAACTGTTGTCAGAGAGTTTGTAAGCAATCTAGTATAATAACAATTTCAAGCTTTCACTGCATGAAGCAGATTGTGTATGTTCTTCTCATCTTTACAGAATTTGTGGTATTGCAACCATGTCCTACAACAAGTGCAAAACAATCCATATCTCGGATTACAAATCTCAGAGGATCTCAAATGGACAACTCATATAGCAAACGTTACCAACAAAGCAAACTCCACCCTAGGCTTTCTCCGGCGTAACCTTAAATACTGTCCACAAAACTGCAAAAAATTAGCCTACACCTCACTGGTACGATCCACAATGGAATACAGGGCAATAGTCTGGGACCACTATAACACAGGGGACATAAACAAACTAGAGCGTGTACAGCACCAGGCAGTCAGGTTCATCACAGGCGACTAAAACACTAGAGATGAAGGATGCATCAAACATATGCTAACATAACTACAACTAGATGAACTCAAAGACAGATGAACCAGGTTACTTTTCTTGTACAAGGTGGTTGAGGGGTTGGTTCCTGCCATAGAAGCTGAGGAATTCCTTAACTATCACAACAAAAGCGTCTCATCAAAGCTAAAACTTTCAGTGACTACCAAACAAACAATATTGTTGACAAACAAGCCAGAAACAACTCAAAGTGTTTTGTAGTGCCGCCGAGCAAAACACAACAGTATTCAAATTCATTCTTTGTTAAAACTATTATAGAGTGGAACCAGTTGAACGACACAACCATCAATTCAACAAGCATAGAGAGCTCTAAATCAGCTCTCGCCGGTGACTGTTAAACCGGCGCACTCCTCTCCCCGTCGAGTAAAAACCAGAAGTGGTGTCTTGGACGTACCAGTACAGATACAGATGCAAGTAAACAAATTTCTATGACAGAATTTGGATTTCAGATTCAACTCCATGGGTAAGCAAAATGGCACTTTAAAAAATTATTTTACTAGAGCTAAAAAACATTTGCTGTTCATAGATCTATTCTAAATGCTTGATTTTTTTTTAATGTCTCATTCTTATAAGATGAACGACTTCTTGCCGATTTAATCAATCAAAGAAAAAGAGGTGGTAAAATCTGGTAATAATATCTCACCTGGTAACCGGCAATGTAACCTCCAACACTTTCCCTATTATCTGGAATGGATGTCCAGAAAACTTGCATTGCTGTGGCATTTACCACAGAACAAGAAGCAATCTTTGGTGCTGGTGTTGGCACTAAAACAAACAAAACATTCTGATAAGCAAATTATTAAATAATGCTTTGAGAAAATTCATTTTTGCATGATGTCATATTATGTATGACATACGCCACTGAAACATTAAATGCATACAAACTATATATGAATCAATATAAGAATGGACAAAAAACAAACTATAGTGACGTCTACAGGAAGCTTCTTCTAAAGAACAATAAAGTTTTGTACCAATCAGAGAAAAGTCACATGTTTTAATGGTGAACCATAAAATACTACCACAATCTTGCACAATCAAGGAAATAGCAAAAACAAACAGATAACGAATCAGGTCAACAAAACTGAAATAAATACTGGCTTTAATATGTATACCAGTAATCTTACATAAAGTTAAAGAACAGTAATGGGTTTTTCTTTTACATATTTGTAATAACAACATAAGGTGAAGATAACACAGAAGTTTGGTTCTCACCTCTATATACTGACATTTGTATAAGAGAAAATATTTGTATGAGATTAATAAGTGGAAAAAATGAGGATGTGTCTAGCATTCTATAGTCAAGCCAAAAAACAAAAATATTCTACATACAGTGTTGTTTTTTTATTCTTCAATTCATCGTTAGATATATTGTTATTGAATTTACAATTTTTCAGCCATTCAGTTGCCCTTGTTGGACCCAAATAAAATTCTGGTATGAAGTTGGCTCAAGGCTATATTATTAAACATTGTTTTCTTATTGCTCATTGCAGGAGAAAATCAAATTCTTGTTGTCAACTGTAGTATAGTTTAATGGCAACAACTTACTCTCCATTGCAGAATAAATTACGACCTCTGATGAATTTCTCCCATTTCCAACACTGTTAATAGGTTGAATCATTACATTGTATGCAAAATAGTAATTCAGTCTCCCCACATTTACAACATGGTACAACTGGGCTTTCTTCATATCGTCTGCAGATGAGGGGTGGTTAATCTAAAAAAAAAAAACAATTCAATGTTCAACCAAGGCTATTTTTACATTACCTTTTGTGTTTTACTATATTCGAGGCCAAGTGGTTAATGTAGATCATCTATTGATCACTTGGTCTGTCAATACTGAGGTTGTGGGTTCGATTCTCACTGCAGTCAGTGTGTACTCAACTCCAAACTGAATTGACAAGGATTGCCAGTTTTCCAAACGCAGATCAGGGGTTATCTCTGGGTACTCCAGCTCCCTCCCTCATTTAAAAATTGGACACCATGATATAGCTGAAAATTGCTGAAAGTGCTGTTAAACACCATTCAAACAAACCAACAATGAAAATCTATATTTCCTGAAGCAAAACAGAACATGTAATATTTTGTTGATTACAGCCAAAACAAGTGTAGACTGACAGCACGCTCACAAAGTGATACCCCACTTTGTTTTAAAGTTCAATTATCTCCCCTTAAAGATAATCCGAGGTCAATAAAAATCCTTCATGCACATCTACATATAATATACTTCCTTTATGCTAAGTTTCATTAAATTTCAGCCAGACAGACAGACAGACAGACAGACAGACAGACAGACAGACAGACAGACAGACATACAGACAGGGTGATTCCTATATACCCCCAAACAAGTTTGTGTGGGGGTATAATTATTCCAATTAATAAATTGTGTACTAAATTTATTGGCCAAATTTTTAAAATTCCTTCTTATGATTCCAATTTGTTCTTATTATAGCTATTTTCTTATTAAAGTTAAATGATTCCAAAATATTTAACGATAATGCTTCAAATGAATTTAAGATAATTTAAAAAAACATGTTTAAAATAAATAATCAGAAAATGTAAAATTTTGCTTCTTATTGTCCAATTAAAATTATGATACTCTTTCACCACATTTTATGTCAGCGAGTTAAATCTAAATTTTCACATATTAAGGTATCCGACCCACAATTGAAGTTACCGTTTAATTTTATTTGTCGTCCAAGAAATACAGCTTTATTAAATCAATGTATTGCTAATTAATGATAAAAATAAAATATATTCTATAACTTGAGCCAATGTTCACAATTTTCAGGAAAAAAAATTAGTCACTCAAATAGTATTTCCGATGTTTGCCAAACATTACCGAGGTCTGTTCCATTGAAAAACAATGGACATCCAGGACACCAAATACGATCACGTGGTCTATTATGGTCCAGATACCTTAACAGAATGTCTCGTTTTTATTAATTTTCCTCAAAATGTTTAGCATTGGCAGTTTTATTTTACATTGGATGTTTAACTGCACTTAACTAGCATGTAACAAGTAACGGACTTGATTATCTAGTCTACTTACAGCACTCCAAACTTGAGTATTTCTTCTCCAGTATATTCTGTACATGAGTCCTGGGGCTCCATGGTATTTAGGTGGTAATGGCTATAAAAATATATATGTTTATTACATAATATATATTGTTGCCTATTTCCTATTGGCCTAAACCAATACACGTGACTTTCCATTTCCTATCATATTGGTTTGCAAAAAAACTCATTCTACTCAATAACAAGTGTGGACACAGAAAAACGTCTCGCCTGCATTCCACATCAGTAACGAAAATAAATTTCGTCATAAGCATTACGTAAATAGCATTAAATATCAGCAGCGGCCTGTATACAAAATATTGTCACCATACCATGCATAGTTACAGGGGAACAGCCATAACCCAAAAACTTTAACGCAGTCGCTGGACCGTGAAATTGAGGTCAAGGTCAGGTGACACCTCCCAGACAGTCATGTACTAGTCATCAGCAACCTATACACCAAATATTGTCATCCTACCATGGGCATTTACAGAGGAACTGTCGTAACCTAAAAACTTTAACGTAGTCGCTGGACCGTGAAATTGAGGTCAAGGTCAGGAGACACCTACCAGACAGTCAGTTACTATTCATCAGCAACCTGTATACCAAATATTGTCATCCTACCATGCATAGTTACAGAGAAACTGCAGTAACACAAAAACTTTAACATAGTCGCTGGACCGTGAAATTGAGGTCAAGGTCAGGTGACACCTACCAGACAGTCATGTACTAGTCATCAGCAACTTATATACCATTTATTGTCATCCTACCATGCATGGTTACAGAGGAACTGTTGTAACCCAAAAACTTTAACGTAGTCGCTGGACCGTGAAATTGAGGTCAAGGTCAGGTGACACCTACCAGACAGTCATGTACTAGTCATCAGCAACCTATACACCAAATATTGTCATCCTACTATGCGTAGTTACAGAGGAACTGCCGTAACCCCAAAACTTTAACGTAGTCACTGGACCGTGAAATTGAGGTCAAGGTCAGGTGACACCTACTAGACAGTCATGTACTAGTCATCAGCAACCTATATACCAAATATTGTCATCCAACCATGCGTGGTAACAGAGGAACTGTCCTAACCCAAAAACTTTAACGTAGTCGCTGGACTGTGAAATTAGGGTCAAGGTCAGGTGACACCTACCAGACAGTCATGTACTCGTCATCAGCAACCTATATACCAAATATTGTCATCCTACCATGCGTGGTTACAGAGGAACTGTCGTAACCCAAAAACTTTAACGTAGTCGCTGGACCGTGAAATTGAGGTCAAGGTCAGGTGACACCTACCAGACAGTCATGTACTAGTCATCAGCAACCTATATACTAAATATTGTCATCCTACCATGCGTGGTTACAGAGGAACTATCCTAACCTAAAAACTTTAACGTAGTCGCTGGACCGTGAAATTAAGGTCAAGGTCAGGTGACACCTACCAGACAGTCATGTACTCGTCATCAGCAACCTATATACCAAATATTGTCATCCTACCATGCGTGGTTACAGAGGAACTGTCGTAACCCAAAAACTTTAACGTAGTCGCTGGACCGTGAAATTGAGGTCAAGGTCAGGTGACAGGTGACTGACTGGCAAGTACTCATCATAAGCTACCTCTGTACCAAATTTGATGGACCTAGGGCTTTGGCTTACAAATATATGAAGCAAGATGTCAAGTGTTTACGCTACCGCCACCGCCGGATTCCCATACATATGTCTCGCCTCCAGCGACTTCCGTCGCAGGCGAGACAAAAAACCATATTGCACTCTCGTGAGAAATTTATGAATGAAAATACCTAGCACGTGATGTTTCCCCCAACGGAAATACGATAGCAAATCAAATCTGCTTTCTTTAATCCCCTAAACCAATCAAAATTATCGTTCTGACTGATGTTCGGATTATATTGTTGTTTGTAAACATGGTAACGTTGTAAAGTCATCGAGTGAATGTAATGCGGATAGATCTGGTGCTAATAAGCGAAGATGTGCAGATATTACTAACTTGGAAATTAATGAAATCATTAACAAAAGAGATGCTGTCAACACTCGCAAATCGAAAGAGCAAGCAATTATTTTTTTATTTCAAATATTTACGTGAAACGGATATGTCAGTTAGTTTGGAAACGGCGTACCCCTAGGCATTAGACTCAAATCTTTGTCAATTTTATGCAGAAGCAAGGACTGAGGATGGGACATTATACAAGAAATAAACAATGGAAACATTTCGTCATGGATTATGTCGATATTTTACCGATTTTTGAGAAATAAATATTATGAAAGACAGTCAGTTACGGGAATAAAAAAAACTTTGTATATTCCATTTCATGACTTATGTAATAAATAAATTATGTAATAAAACAATTACTACACTTGAACTTGATCAATACGAGGTTTTATGGAGCAGGGTAGAATAATATTGAACTGGGCTTCGCCTCGTTCAATATTATTCCACCCTGCTCCATAAAACCTCATATTGATCTCGTTCAAGTGCAGTAATTGTATAATATATAATTGGTAAAATGGCAATAATTCCAGATCATTACAAATATTAATCTCAAATCTAAAATAATGTTCTTTATTAACCAGTTGTGTAAAATACATGTGAAATTGTCCATACAATACGGATATAGTGAACAGGCCCAATACAGAAAAAACTTGCTCAATACAGAAAAACAGGGCCAATATGGTAAAAAACAGGCTCAATACAGAAAAACAGGGCCAATACAGGAATGTCATTTCCGGTAACACATTTGTTTTGCATTACGTAAATTGCAGAATTTTCAGGGTAAAAACATTTTCATTCTGCAAGTTGCTCATATTAATCTTTTATTATGTCCATGAGAAGCCAATTTGGATCGAGTATTGCTATATTGGTCAATGATTAAATAGTACTAAATTTACTCAACTGGTTAATAAAAGTGTCATTAAATGGGTGTTTTCATATTCTACATGTATTATGTCCTGGTGAATCGGTATTGGGCCTCGAATAGCTGTATGAGCCCTAAGTGTTGCCTTGGGCTATTAATACAGATATCCTCGACCCAATACAGTTTCTCTTGGACATGATACAGGTAAAATATTAAAACATCCATTTAATAACACTATAGTTGGTATTAACTTATGTTTCATATTTATTGTCTCGCTTGCGCCGAAAGTCGATGGAGGCGAGACATATGTATGGGAATATGGCGCGGGAGCCCAAGCCCTAGGTCCATCAAATTTGGTACAGAAGTAGCTTATGATGAGTACTTGCCAGTCAGTTACCTGCCACCTGACCTTGACCTCAATTTCATGGTCCAGCGCCTACGTTAAAGTTTCTGGGTTACGGCAGTTCCTCTGTAACTACGCATGGTAGGATAACAATATTTGTTGTATAGGTTGTTGATGACTAGTACATGACTGTCTGGTAGGTGTCACCTGACCTTGACTTCAATTTCACGGTCCAGTGACTACATTAAAGTTTTTGGGTTACAACAGTTCCTCTGTAACTACGCATGGTAGGATAACAATATTTGGTATATAGGTTGCTGATGACTAGTAAATGACTGGTAGGTGTCACCTGACCTTGACCTCATTTTGACAGTCCAGTGACTACGTTAAAGTTTTTGGGTTACAACAGTTCCTCTGTAACCACGCATGGTAGGATGACAATATTTGGTATATAGGTTGATAATGACTAGTACATGACTGTCTGGTAGGTGTCTCCTTACCTTGACCTCAATTTCACGGTCCAGTGACTACGTTAAAGTTTATTGGGTTACGGCAGTTCCTCTGTTACCACGAATGGTAGGATGACAATATTTGGTATATAGGTTGCTGATGAGTGATGACTAGTACATGCCTGTCTGGTAGGTGTCACCTGACCATGACTTCAATTTCATGTTCCATCGACTACGTTAAAGTTTTTGGGTTACGGCAGTTTCTCTGTAACTATGCATGGTAGGATGACAATATTTGGTATATAGGTTGCAGATGAATAGTACCTGACTGTCTGGTAGGTGTCTCCTGACCTTGACCTCAATTTTATGGTCCAGCGACTATGTTAAAGTTTGTTGGTTACGGCTGTTCCCCTGTAACTACGCATGGTAGGATGACAATATTTGGTATATATGTTGCTGATGAATAGTACATGACTGTCTGGTAGGCGTCACCTGACATTGACCTCATTTTCACAGTCCAAAAAACAAGGTTTAAGTTTTTGTATTAGGACAGTTCCTCTAACTATGATGCATGGTAGGTGATAATATTTGGTATACAGGCCGCTGCTGATATTTAATGCTATTTACGTAATGCTTATGATGAAATTTTTTTTTTTGGTTACTGATGCGGAATCCTGGCGAGACGTTTTTCTGGGTCCACACTTGTTTTTACTATCAACGCAAGGGAGATATAACAAGTAGAACTATGCTCCCTGATGATACCTGCACCCCTTCTGTAACTTTATACAAAATGGTTACAGGTTGTTGATGGTTGTCAGTAAATTTAACAAAATTGTGCAAAGCTCATACTGTTACAAAACATTGTATGGAAGATTTTTAAGTAAACATCAATTGAATTTTAACTTACATTCCATTTGATTGTGAGATCTCCCACACTTCCACCTCCACCAGTTATGTTTAATGAAATACGGTTGAAATTAATGTCAGGTGCTGCTACCTGTGTTGTATAGGCCTCTGTAATAAATGTTGCTAGTTGTTAAATCATTTTAAACCAATTTTCGAATACCGGTAAGTAACTAATAATATCTTTTTCTGTCAGACATAAAGTTATTACATTAAAAGTATCAATAACAATGGCTACATTAATTCAATAGTGAATTGACAAAGTTGATAATACTGTTTACTTTAGAGTCTGGGGAATTAATATAAATACCTTACACTAAATCAAAAATCCATAGCAGAATAAATCAAGTTCCACTTAAAAGTAAAACAATTATATTTAAATTCCACAAAAGAATTGCACAGAGTAAAGAAAACCCATAACTTGTTTAACAGTTGTTATGATAATAAATTGCGGATTGTTTGTCAGATGTAGGATGTATTTGTGTGTGTGTTTTATATTTTTATCAAGAATGAGGTGATTAAGAACTTACAATGGATTAGGTTATTTTATCACATTTCTTATTACTTTCCAAGTTTTTTTCATATTATTTATATCACTCAACAATTAAAACTATTTATTCTATATATATCCCATTTTAAGCTGAATATTTTTTATAATTTAAGTAAAATAACACAGTGTTCTCCCCAGGCCCTTTTAGCATCCTGGCAATGTGATGCTATCTGGTTCAAATATGATGCTTTCTGAAAACATCCTTAATCATATTTCATTAGAAATGTGATGCTATAATTTCAAAGCAAATGATGCTATTGTGAAAACTGAAAATACCAGGATGCTATTAAAAATTTCTGGGGAGAACACTGCAAAAATCCTCAATCATTATTATTATTAAAACTTTGCATAAATGTTCATCATTATCAGTGACAAGATTGATATCATCTTTAATATTAACAAGCAACTTTATTAAGCAGAAAATAGCTGTTACACTATGTTGATTTTGGTAAGTGGGTGATTGATTTACCCTGCTCCAAACCATCCCTAAATCTGAGAGATTGTTAAAAAAGGAAATTTGTCTTAAATTATTTGCACTTGACCAAATTACTTTGCTCCACCATATTTTATCAAATGTTTAGGTTCACAATTTTTCTCAAAGACTTTTTTCAAATAAGCCTAATTACCCCAAGTCAAACAAAAAGCAAATTACTATGCTATTTATATTTGGAACTATATACTTGAACAATGAAAAGCAAAGAGCTCTAATTTGTTCTCTTGAACCAGTATCTGGGGCAGTCCCAGTAAATGCTGTAAAATAAAAGTGTGGCCTGTGAGAACACTCACAAAGCGATACCTCCGGTTTGGCTTTCAAGTCCAATTATCTCCCTTTTATGATATTCGAGGTGAATAAAAATACTTCATGCACATCTACATATAATATACTTCCTTTATGCTAATTAATTTACGAGAAGCACTTACAAGGGATGTGGACAGACAGACAGACAGACAGACAGACGTACATACAGACAGGGTGATTCCTATATACTCCCCAAACAAGTTTTTGGGGGGTATAAAAACACAATGTAAAATGATGATGAAAAAAATGAGGAAAACGGCAACTTTTGCCAAAATGTCATTGACTTTGCAGGAGTCTGAAAAATTCAGATACCTGGATGGATTACAAATAAAGTAAAACATAAATTTAAATTTGTACATTTTTTGGTGCACTAAAAACATTGCTTGGTCCAGTAAAGTTTGTCTCTTTACTGTACATTTGGCCCAGTAATGGGACAGACTTTACTGGACCAAACAAATTTCAAAAACCCTAGGGAATGACTGCCAATATGAATAATATGAATAATCTGTGACTCCTTTCATGTTGACACACTTTAATGAGACAATATGTGACACTTACGTGATTTTTCACTGTATACTCCCCATCCTTTGATGTTTTTAGCCCTTATTTTGAAAGTATAGTTGTTCCATGGTAACAGAGTCTTTAGTGTATAAGTTCTTTTGGACTGATCCACCGAGGTATCTTGTATTGCTGTATCCATGTGGAACACCCTTTCACCCGGTGCAGTTGCCAAATTCCATATGTCTGGTTCTGAGTTAACATTATACATTATCTCATACTCCAGCAGAGCAGAGCCTCTATCGCTGCCGGAGGTCCAGTACAGGATCATACTGTTTGTGGTTATTCTCCCTATGTCCACATATATCCCTGATGGAGCCTCAGGAACACCTATTGATATAAACAAATAAATACCAGACTGGTTGACAAATTGCCAAAAAAGTGCCAATAGGAGATATTTCAATATGATATGGAACCTTTCAAATTTTTTCCAAGTTTATACAAAATGGACAATGTTGCTCAGCTTGTATATTAGAGTCTTTATCTCATGAGTTATATTATATTTAATATTTTAACTTGTTGCAAAGGTAAACCTTTCATTATTTGAATTATCAACTGCTAATAACTTTTCAAAATATTTCCAATTGTAGTCAAAAATGGCCTTTTTCCATTTGAAATTTTATGGATATTAAATTGAAACATACATGATACCCTGAGAATGCATATATAAGATGAACATCCTTCGTAGCAGTTTATCTGCTGCATTTCGCTAGATGTTCAGACAAATTCCCAAAGAAGTGAGTTGAAGGTTTTTAAGGCATCCGACCCATAATTGACCACATGATCATATTTGGTGTCCCGAATGTCCATTGATTGTCAATGAAGCAGACCTCGGTAATGTTCTGCAAACATCGGAACTACTATTTGAGAACTTTGACTCAAAGTAAAACAATATATTTAATTTGTATCATTAATTAGTAATATATTGATTAAATAAAGCTGCATTTCTTGGTCTAAAAATAAAATTAAAAGGTGACTTGAATTATGGCTCGGATACCTTAAATCTCTATGTTTATTGTTCAACAAATATATACATGACAACATAACATGACATTACCTTCTACAATAAGTCGTCCTGTTGCACTTTCAGAATTAAGTGGAGTGACTGCAGTACATTCATAATACCCAGCATGGTAGTACTGGACAGGTGTAATGTACAGACCAACAGGGTTGAAAGACTGAAAGTAACAATAACAGTCAAGCAATAATAATATACATTTGGAACATTTTTGTAGAATTTCCATATTTTCTTTATATTTACAAATGTACACCTCAAAGATTGTTAGTTCAAATTTTCAACACTTGTCAAATCCATTCAAGGTTAATAAGCAATAAACCACCTTGATGGCAAGTCCTTAATTCTTTTTCTAAAATATTTCATGTATTCAAGTCTGCAGATGCACTATAAATGACTAAATTCTGCAAAGTCAAAAATAATTGCTTGCATTTGTTATTACAATGTTTAACCATGTATGCAAAAGAGATGGGCTTATGGGATCTGAGAAACACTTCATGAACAAAAAATTATTAAAGTTTGAAAGACTAGTGCTAAATATTATGTATGGCATTAATAAAAACAATGCACAATTTTAAGAATTCAAAGTAGATTTTTTTTGTTTGATTTTCAGTAGAAACACTGGAATGCAAAATATATAATATTTCATATTCGTAATAATTTTAGTCTAATAATAAATTTTGTTTGTTTGAATGATGCTTTAATGCCATTTTCAGCAATTTTTCAGTTAAATCATGGCATCCAGTTTTATTGGGGAAGGAAGCCTGCGACCTGTGGTAAGAAAACTGGCAATCTTTGTCAATTAAGATTTGAGTCTAGTACACCCTGCCCACAGTGAGACTCAAACCTGCAACCTGGGTGTGGACAGACCATGTGATTAAGAGTACACTAACCTTAACCACTCTGCCACAAAGGCCCCCTAATGATGAATATACCTGTTTAAAGAAATATACTTCTTTCTCTAGATCAATTCGTTTTCCATTAAATTTCCAAACATAAACAAGATCAAGATTAGGGTCATATGAAGCTTCACACTCTATGAAAACTGTTTCATTTTGTATTCTTCTGTAGTCTGTATTTGGCTTTTTGTACAAAGATAGACCAGCTGAAATAAAAATGATGATTCTAAGTTTGTAGTAATAACTTAATGATGTAATTTAAAGGTTATTTATATAATATGAATATAGTTGCAGCATAAATATGCCATGAGCATCCCACATTTCACAATCTATACTTCCACACACCCTAACAGTCCCTCTGCATTGAAATGATACATGTAACATGTCGTCTTCATCTATTGATGATGTCAAATGAATATCATCTGATTGTCAATGTTTAAAAAGAGCATAGACCAGAATTGCAGAACAAATTGTCTGAAATTTTTGTTGCTATTTTTAAACAAAGGATTTATTTTTTATTGATGTCAAAATATATTTTTAAGTCTAGCTTTAAAATTAATTTCAGTGATATTCTTTAATATCTTCTTTGCTGAGAAAATTCACTTCATGATGGTTCCAAATACCCCAGACAAAAGAAAATCAATCAATACATCAGGCAGATTTTTTGATCATGTGATACAGAATGCCAAGCTTACTGCTCTTTGTGGGCAGCTGCTATGAGCTGTGCTAGCTATAAAAATTCAAGTTGAACAGATAACGATCATTTGAAGTATTGCAGTAGACTGGTAATTTTATCTACCGGTATCATGTGAAGTATTGCAGTAAGATTTTGATTGAGTTATCACTTGATGGAATCATATTTAATAAAAAAAATTTTTTTCCAAGTTTGACAATGCAAAATTCTATTCAGTGGTGTAGAAGCACCTGATGAAAGATAGTGTAATGAACATACATTTACTCTTATTACTATATATTCGTCTGGGGTTCATAATAATAACGGAGTGTTTTATAGTTGGTTTTGCAAATAAGTTTAAAGCCGGTTGAAGTAAATACAGTTGATATTAGTTTAACAATATGTTCAGATATGTGCCATTTAATTCTTACTTTGGACTTTTAGTAGACATGCACTTTGGTCTTCTCCATATGCATTTGAGGCAATACAAATGTAAGTCCCGTCATCATCTGCCTGTATGTTGGTTATAATTAAATCTCCAATCAGATTCATTTGATACCTGGCAGTGGAATCAACTATCGGTCCTGTAATTACAGATACAGCAAGATCTTGTAAATTTCCAAATCTGTCTCTCCTGGACCATTTGATTGTAGGCTTTGGTGCAGCTTCAGGACGACATTGTATGGTTAGGTTTCCTCGGATGGCTCCAGCTAAACTCTGTGGCAAGCGATTCTTTTTAAACGAAGGTGCAAATGCTGAAATTACACCACATTTAAAATGCATGAAAAAACCAGAGAAATTACTTACATATAAAAAGGTGTCCATGGCAACTGAGGATTTCATACTGTCTATGTCTGTATAGATCCTATATCTAATGCATCCATAGATATCCCAAGGTTCCCAGCTGGCTAAGGGTCTTGTACAGTGGGTAAATTTAAGAGGCTCAACCATTTCTTAATTTGTAATACAATAGTCCCACTTTTGACTTCTGAAGTCCACTCTTGTTGCTAGTGGAATATGGCTTTATAATAGAGGTGGCCTTTCATGTAATTTCCTTCTCCATTACAAAATATCAAGAAAGAACTATAACAGTATAATAATAGAATTAAGGATTTAATAACTTTAAAAATTTCTTATTCTAAGATTTGACTGACAATTCATGGCTCAGCTATTTACTTGATTTAAAGTTGTGATGACAGGGGTTTGGGCAAGATAATATCACCAAATCAGACTGGCAGTACCTACCTAAAACACGAAGTTGTGCCGAGGTAAGAACTTCACCGTGGGTATTAGTGGCACTACATTGGTACATTCCATTGTGTTTGGCTGGATTTGCATCTGTGATTGTTATAATGTTGTTTCTCACGGTAACATAGGGGTCATTAGCTTGAATGAGGGTTCCGTTACGGAACCAGCTGTACAGTGGGACAGGGTTTCCTTCAGCAATACACTGCCATGTTAACTGACTGCCAATGTCAATGTGCTGGGGTTTTAGATCCATTAAAAAGTAAGGTTTGGCTGAAAAGATAATAAACAAAAAGAAATGTGTAAAGCTAACTCTCAAATATTTTAAAAAACTGTACAATTATCTCTTTAAAGTCATAGCCCAAATCTAGGTGATGACATGATGGTATATATCTTATCTACATGAAAGTTTGTTTGAATGGAAACAAGTCCTTCAAAGTAAATGGCAACAGGCCATGGCCAGACATTGTAAATTAATTCCTTTTTTTTTTTTTTTTTTTTTTGGCTGAACACTGCTTAATTATTTCTTGACATTAGTCATTAATTAATTTTTGTCAAAATTCTTTCAGGCATTTATCCAAATTTGAATAAATCCAAACACTGAATCTAGTGATGCAAAAAAAATAAAGGGACAAAGTTTCCACAAAAACCAGATCTTGTTTGGGGTCTTTCAATTATTTTAATAAAACAGATATGCAGCAATATATACATAAGGGTTGTGGTATATCAAGGGAGAAATTTGTATAAAAACATTTTTGTTTAAGAAGTGGACTTTAAATTAGTGGCAGTAATTGAGGAACCACCATGGTATCAGTGTGTGATATAACAAGGAAGCACTTTAAAAGTATTGATATGACTTTTATATGGATATTTTAATTTCTTTTAATATTCTAAAATAACAATCATTCAATCAGCCATTTAAATAACTTTTAGCTGAGCAACATTATTTCATATAAACTAACTTGGTATTTTAGCCATGCCCCACAGCATGTGACTGATTGATGACGTTGATGATATATATGTATTATTCCACAAACAACAAGTGACAACGAATAGTGAATATTATTGATTACTTATTAAATATTTTTCTTCTTATTTCTTTTTATGATATTAATATTAATATGTATCGCTATTTTGCAGTACTTTCCTTTGATCTTTATCTGCGGTATTATCCCATCTCACTCTACTTGAGTGAGATGGGCCCATCTCACCTCGCTGTCAAGACGTTTGTTCAGTAAACATGTACTGTGATGTTACCATGTTACAAAACAGCGATAAACAGATCATTAAAGTTTTATGAAACTCGATGCATTTTCTCATCAACTCATCTCTGGGTTGCTCTCCTTCGATGAGATAGGGATGTAAACATAAATAAACTTAAAACCAGGATCATCTTCAGTGTTAGATTATTAGATATAGGCGAATTTGGATTGGTTACGGTTGGACAAAGATCGCTTTGCAGTTTATTGGTGTAAACCGTCCCAAAGTCATCGGTATCCAAAAATCTCACCAACAATTTAATACATTTCCTTAAATGCTTCAAGTAAGTTTCACTACTTACTACTAAGTGTCAGTGTAAATGACCTGCTCTGTGAGTTAGCTCCACGAGTAACAAAACATGTGTACACTCCTTCATCTTCTGCCTGAGCATTTTCTAAAATCATTATACGATTCAAGTCCTGAAATTTGACCTTTTTTGGAAGACCAACTGGTCTAGACCAAACGTAATTCCAGCTATTAACGTAATTGTTTGCTCTGAAATAAAATAATGATTTTTAATGCATTAATGTAAAACTTCCTGCACGTAATATTTGTAATCTTTGTTCAAAAACATTCCTTACCATTCTTACTAGACAATGAACATGGTATAATATGTACTGGTGTGGATCCAGGAGTTAGTTTTATTGGGTTGAAAACTCCCTGAAACCCACGAAATTTTAGAATATTTTAACCATTTTTGATAATGAAATGTATAACAATATTCACATTTACATGTACATTCTGCATGTCGTTTTACAATTTTAGGTCAAAGTTTAGGAGGGTGTGTGCTCAGTGCACACCCTACCTGGATCCACCAATGATGTAGTTAAGACTTATTCCTAGCTCTATATATTCCTTTTGCGAACAAAACTGAATTTTAAGGATGATATTGTGTAATGCTAATGTCAAACAATGTTCTTTTTTTTGCAGCCAACTCAGAGTTGATGAAACAGCATTGACCACAGGTAGCAAGTGCATTCCTTTTTGCAACTTTACAAAGCCAAATGATACTGAGACTTAAACCAGTAACCTCAGTGTTGATGGGCATTTGAGAAATAGTATGACTTAGTACAGTAACCACTCTGACATGCGATACTGATAACATACAAATAAAACAAGATCAAGTACTCAAACCAGACACCTTCTGTACAACATCAAAGGTAGGAAAGGAAGTCATTTTCTAGGATCATCAAATGCAAAAGAAATACTATTCCAATATGACATCCTATAATTGGTAACTTATATTTTACCTGATATATTCATGAGTTATTTCCTAATTTTTATACTTACGATCCATAAGCAAAGCACTCCATCCTAATATCCTGGCCTCTGATTGGTGGATTAGGGTAGACATTAGGGAAATCATCCTGAATAATTGGACCCCAATCACTTTTAGCAGCTAAAAATATACATAAGCCATTTTTAGCTGCATTTTATATAAAAAGGACATGGGGATAAGAAGGCATTCCAAAAAATACTAAGTTCTTTTGGTGATTCTACATTGTATAAATATAGATCTGTGACAAAATTTGACATTTAGTCTGTAAATGGCCGATTTCTGGTACAGATGACTGAGTACAGATCAGCTCATGCACACTGATCCACTTGAGCATAATAAAATCAAAACACACAAACAAGAATGTTGTTATGGTAACATTTGTTTGTTTAACATTTTTGTTTCGTGCATTCTCATTGGATGTCCAAGATAATGGAGTCTTAAACAATAAAAAGTTGATATGACATCATGATATGAAAGTTACTGGTGTATGGAAGAAATAGCGACTTCCTGCCCTTTTTGGATCTTCCACTCATGACAGAAATTGTTAATGTCTTTTTGTTTGTTCCGCTGCCCTCCACTAATCTTGAAGAACCCATTAATCTTGTCTAAAAAGAACCCATTAATCTTGTCACAATTTTCATAACAAAATAAACATATTTAGCAATATAATTCTTCATCATGTAACGTGGACCAGGCGATCAGATGAAAACAATATATTTTTAAAGCAGTACTGAGACTGCAAAGTTTTTAAAAAAAGTGCATTTTATTAACAAACCTTGATCTCTAACACGCAATCCGATTGGACGACTGACTGCGCTTGGTGGTTGAGCTGTTCCTGTGACTGTGTTAGATATACCAGATAGTGTAGCACGACAATAGTAGGAAGTTTCATCCACTCTTGTCACTTCTGAGAAGTAGAGTCTTCCATTTGAAGATATAAAGATATATGGAGTATTACCAACAAAGATGTCCTCTGGTTTTCCTCCTGCTATCCTCTCCCAGTTATAAACAACAGCTAAAAAATAACAAAAATTGTTGCCCCATTTTATAATATAAAATATATAAACAAAATATATAAAATATTCTAGTATTTATCTAGTTTAAAATTTAAAAAAGAATTTGCTCTTTAAAAGTTTTTTACAATACAAGCTCAGTTTAGTTTATAAAAAAAATCTTAGATACAATTCTCTACTCATGATATTTTAATATACAAAGCATGCAATCAACACACAAAAAAATCTGTATGCTGGCAATTTTTGTAATATTGTTACTTTTCTTCAAATTTTCTTATATAAAATGACATAACTTGAACCATTAATACAAGACATCAGAAATTGCTCCCCTACCCCACCCACTTAAGGTAATTGTTCTGATTGTAAGAGGTGTGAAGAAGTTACCCATGTGTTAATGTACCACGACCAACACCAGAAACAATGCAATATGTGAATGTGTGTGCTCTTGTAAATTCTGAGCTCAGTGAGGGGATTCACAGATATGTCTGAAGATTACAGCTGTGTCTTAATTAATATCCTTTACTCTAATTAGTAACACACAAGACAGGTTTTGGCAATGTCAACCACAGTTTTTATTATTTGTCATTATCAATACAATACAAGTTACAACAGTATATGCAAATAACAAATATAACATTAATAAGCAACCCTGTGGTACTCCCAAAACAGCCCAAACCTGTTCATGTATTGGTAGGGGAAGAAGGGGAAGTGAGAGCATTTGCAAAGGTATCCATGATAATAAAAATAACATAACTATGAACAATGCTGCTTTTGCAATGCCTGCCAGACGCCAAACTGACTTTCCCACTGAACAAGTCAGACCACCTCAGAGTCACATGGCTGTCCAGTGCTAATTGATTGTATCATCTGATTGGTGTGTACAATGTAATCCCCAATTAAAAGGCAGTGATATATGAGAATAGACAAGGCCGCCCCTATTATGCTGATACCATAAAATGTTGAGCAACAGGATATATGCTCTCTTTGATGTCCTATTAATAACATATTTACATTAATTATTTACAAAAAAGTTTATGGACAGAACTAAAAAACAGAATCAGACATGAGTATAGAAAGAGGTTAATTGTCACTCCTTCATTTGGTCCTGTGTAAATATTAGTTGAAAATTAACTGTATACAAATATTAAATATATTCTGACCAATGTAAGTAATTACCTGGCTCATAACTAATTCTACTGCACACAATTATGGCTCCATCATAAGCAAAGGCATTAACAGGTGCATCAGCAACATTGGAAAAGGCACCAAGGACTGAAATGAAAACAAGTCAAGTGATGCAGTCAAATATCCTAGGCAACGACATTACATATTGGGGTCAATTAGCTCAGTTAAACTTAAATTAAACTTTTTCAAATTTACTGTTTTACTTTTGGAATAATTGATAGAATTTGGTGAAAAAGAAGCATTAGAGCGAATTCCAGAAAACACTGTATTTGTTGGAAGGCACTTGTATAGTCAACATCAGCCATTATGATTCATTTACAATTTAGTTCCCACCCCCTACTAACATTATTTCATATAAGCACCTTTCATTTTTTCCAGATTACCCTCAATAAATTTAGTAGGAATTTAACCAATTTTACTAGTGGCCTCATTGGCCGAGTGATTATGGTAGTTAGTCTACCATTGATCATGTGCCTGTCAACAATGAGGTTGTGGACTTTAGTCTCACTGAAAGCATGGTGCTGGACTCCAATCTTAATTGACAAGGATTGCCAGTTTGCCAACCGAAGATTAGGGTAGCACCATATAAATTTCCTGCATACAGTTGTAATGATTTGCACAAATTGGTTCTTAAGCAAGTTCAGATTTCAAAGCTGTTTGCTTGATGGTATCCTAATTTTATTGGGGGAAGGTAGTCA
The DNA here is from genome assembly GCA_944474755.1 of Limnoperna fortunei. Lineage (NCBI taxonomy): Eukaryota > Metazoa > Mollusca > Bivalvia > Mytilida > Modiolidae > Limnoperna > Limnoperna fortunei. The sequence continues at coordinate 79,257,448 of OX104114.1, read as the reverse complement.
GCATACCATGTGTAAACTACATACAATTCTCTCCAACTGAATCCCCAAGAAAAAAATAGATAGTTGCAGCATTTACTTAAGTTAATTCTCTACTCTGTTTTTGCTCCATGACTCAATAACTGAGACAAGAATCAGACAATCAGTTTTGAAGTCATTGTCAATTTTATTGGTTCATTAAATAAGAAACATGAATTCAATTAAACACTTTCATCACTGGAAAGTGTTGGATTTGTTGATCTATATAAACTGTAAACATATTTAATTACTGTATTGGTAATAGAATATATTAAAAATGTTTGCATGATGCTTGTTAAATTTTTACAACAATAATTGATAATGACATGAACTTTATAGACCAATCATATGTAGTATCAAATGTCCTAAAAGTGATATCACTACTGTTAATTGGGAGACAATTCAAGGTCATACTATAATTGATCTAAAATTAAGTATGTATTTTGTCAAAATCTGAAAATTAAGCCATTGATGAAACCAGGGGGATACAAAATCTTGTATCATCTATATAGGTGATACAAGATGTACTTTTTGTCGAACCTACTTTTTGACATCATAATGAATGTTATAATCAATGATTAGCGATTTTGACTCTCATTTTATTAATGAAATGTGACGTTATAATGCGTGTGACATTAGGGAATATTTTTTATGTCAAAATGCTTCGTTGAATATTAAAATTAAAACTTTTATACGTTTTGTTTTACCCTTTTTATACTTCTTAATTTTAGATAAACTTATTACATACATTTAAGAGTAGGTACAACTACCTGTATCACGTCTCAACAGTTGCCTTAATTTGCATCACAACTTGACAGCCATAGTGGTACAAATGTACACAACTGTCTCCACATAATACAGGTAGTTGTACCTAGACATAATGTATGTAATGTGTATTTATCTAATACTTCTGTGATGTAACATAACCCAAAGGATGCAAATTTTCATAGACTTTTTTGTGTGTATCAGATTAACTTCTTGTCTTCATTAACTTTTATATTTGACATCATATTTTCTTCTGTGTAATAAAAATAAATATTCTAAAAGCTTCTTGTACAATTTTAATGGTTTTAATTGGGGTGGGAAGGCGTTTTTTTTTAATTGAAAGCAAACATTTTTAAATGACTATTATTATGATGTGCATTCTCAAATTTGACTTTTCTGATACATTATAAAAATGATTGATATAGTGTGTATGAAGTAAAGATGAAACAGCCTGAGAAACTACAATATTGTATTTCTGGTCTTATTGTCCAATTATATTACTACAAGTGTGGACACAGAAAAACGTCTCGCCTGAATTCCGCATCAGTAACGAAAATAAATTTCGTCATAAGCATTACGTAAATAGCATTAATTATCAGCAGCGGCCTGTATACCAATTATTGTCACCATACTATGCATAGTTACAGAGGAACTGTCATAATACAAAAACTTTAACGAAGTCGCTGAACCGTTAAATTGAGGTCAAGGTCAGGTGACACTTACCAGACAATCATTTACTATTCATCAGCAACCTTTATACCAAATATTGTCATCCTACCATGCTTGGTTACAGGGGAACAGCAGTAACCTAAAAACTTTAACGTAGTCACTGGACCGTGAAATTGAGGTCAAGGTCAAATGGCACCTACCAGATAGTCATGTACTATTCATCAGCAACCTATATACCAAATATTGTCATCCTACCATGTGTAGTTACAGAGGAACTGTCATAACCCAAAAACTTTAACGTAGTCGCTGGACCGTGAAATTGAGGTCAAGGTCAGGTGACACCTACCAGACAGTCATGTACTAGTCATCAGCAACCTATACACCAAATATTGTCATCCTACCATGCATAGTTACAGAGGAACTGTCGTAACCCAAAAACTTTAACGTAGTCACTGGACCGTGAAATTGAGGTCAAGGTCAGGTGACACCTACCAGACAGTCATGTACTAGTCATCAGCAACCTAATCACCAAATATTGTCATCCTACCATGCGTAGTTACAGAGGAACTGTCGTAACCCAAAAACTTTAACGTAGTCGCTGGACCGTGAAATTGAGGTCAAGGTCAGGTGACACCTACCAGACAGTCATGTACTAGTCATCAGCAACCTATATACCAAATATTGTCATCCTGCCATGGGTGGTTACAGAGGAACTGTCGTAACCCAAAAACTTTAACGTAGTCGCTGGACCGTGAAATTGAGGTCAAGGTCAGGTGACACCTACCAGACAGTCATGTACTAGTCATCAGCAACCTATACACCAAATATTGTCATCCTACCATGCGTAGTTACAGAGGAACTGTCGTAACCCAAAAACTTTAACGTAGTCGCTGGACCGTGAAATTGAGGTCAAGGTCAAGTTACAGGTGACTGACTGGCAAGTACTCATCATAAGCTACCTCTGGACCAAATTTGATGGACCTAGGGCTTGGGCTTACAAAGATATGAAGCAAGATGTCAAGTGTTTACGCCGCCGCCGTCTCCGCCGCCGCCGTCGCCGCCGGATTCCCATACATTTGTCTCGCCTCCAGCGACTTTCGTCGCAGGCGAGACAAAAATGACACTAACTACTTATAGTATACTTACCTCCCAAAGATAACTGTGCGTAATTACTAACAATCTTGCCCTGTGTATTGGACGCCTCACATCTGTAATATTTGGTGTCTGTACTGTCAGGGTTCTGTATAGTAAGTCGGCCATTGGTTAATGTATATCTGTTGTCTGTTGTTGTTTTAACCTTAAAACATAAATTTACACAGTGGAAAGCACAACTTTATGTAAATTGCATATTTAGATATGAAGAACGGTAAATTCTGAAATTGATTTACATGAACCTATGCAAAATTTAGAAATTTATGTACAAGTTTAAACTTTAAATTCTTAAATATATTTTCTCATTTTCTGCCATGCTTATCTGTAAACAAAAAACTTGTAAAAAACTAGGTTTCTTTTTTCATTTCATAGAATACAATGAGTTTGTTTTGTAAGGTCATACACAAAAAATATCCTTAACAGAACCAACAATGAGACATCTCTCTTATGAAAGACCAAACATAGTTAATGAAACCACTTTAAAATATAATTTTTCTTCTTCATCAAATCGACACTTTTATGGTGCTTAGTGCAAGGGTTATTTTCTTGAACTGCTATCAGCCAAAATTATATTTTATATAAGTTAGTACTATAGGGTTATTGCATGAATATTGGGAAATATTGTCCCAAGCAAGTGTTATATTGCACGAGCTTGCGAGTGCAATATAGCATCTTGCGAGGGACAATATTTTCCAATATTCATGCAATAACCTTTTTATTATATAGTAAAAATTTTTTGCGCTTTTAAGTGATTATTCATTATCTTTGCTATTTTGTAATAATTTACTAGGTCCAATATTATCATATTTTCACTTGGTCAATATTACAGATATATATTTTGATGTAGATTTACATATGATAAAAACAGATTTTTTTCAATTTTGTGTTTTTATTTGTTGTTCCTTATTGTTGTGAATATATGGCCACACACTCGAATTTCGTCCATACTCGAAATTTGGCGATTTCCCTTCATTCGGCAATGTAAACGATGATCCCAAGGCTAAATTACTTTTAAAATATCTTGCATTTATTGCTCAAACCAAATGACTCCTAAATAATTATATACAATGCGTTTCAGCGAAATTAACGTACGTTAAAGCGACACACTTTCATCGCCGAAATTCGAGTGTACTACTACTAGCATAACGAGCCACTTGTGCACCATATTTAAATCCCGTTGTGTACAGTTTACACTTGATTTTTTTTTCCTTTGTTGGTCTATGAAATTTACTTTTATCTACAATCGAATTCACTTCCATTTGTTCAGTTTCAAGCGGTTCTGCAAATTTTCCCCTCGAGCGCAGTATCATGTATGTCACTTTCGGCCATGTTTACCAAACAACAGTAAAATATAAAAGGCCGATGTTCGGAACACATCTGTACTTTTCCCGGAAATTACATAAAAGGCCGAGATTCAGTGTAAAATATGAAAATATACTGCACTTTATTGCTATATGAAATACAATGGGGAAAAATATTACTATATAATAAAACAAATTATTTTCTGCTATTTTTTTCACTTGCTTGCTGTTTATCAGATTTTTAATTAAAATTATCTGTTATAAGCAAATTATAACTAAAAAAATAAGTGTGGACTGTGAGCAAAGGGATACCCCAGCTTCGCTTTCAAGTCCAATTATCTCCCCTTAATGATATCTGAGGTCAATAAAAATCCCTCATGCACATCTACATAAAATGTACTTCCTTTATGCTAAGTTTCATGAAATTTCACCAAGCGGTTTAGGAGGAGTTGTGCTTTCAATGGATGTGGACAGACCCCACAACAATTTGGGGGGGGGGGGGGGGTATAAAAACCAGTCAATTATTCCAGGAAGGGCCAAATTTGGAGGTCAATCTGCAAACAGCAAACCTTTTGTTATAAATGGCCTCCCTTGCTGACCCTGAACTTTTATTCATGGACAAGTTGGCTCTGCTTTACTATACCTCCTCAATGGTGTTGTCTTGTGTAGTTCCTCTTAACCACCTGTAGGATGGTTGTGGATTGCCTTCAGCCAGACACTCCAAGTACAGGGTCTTGGTGGATGAGAGGAAATATACATTTGCTGGTACCCCATCCGGATCAAATACAGGGCCATATGGAGCATTATCTGGATTGAGAAATGGTGTCCCAAAAGCTAAAAAAAGAAAAGGATTTGTACAAAATACATGTTATCTGCTTATTATAGAATAGCTATAATTTGATTTTTTTGGCCAGTTAAGTGTTCATAAGCAAAACCCATCATAATACTGTGAATTGATTGCAGAGAAAACTTTATCGCATTCTTATTGTTTTACTGCCAATCTTCCATTTTATTGGTATTTTGTACATTTTGTAGAGACTTAATCACAGCTAAATGTCTCAGGTGTGTTTGTAGGGTGAGCCTGATTCTTGACATTATAAAAGAAAAATTTCCAATATGCCATATTAATTGATTAATTGTATGCATAAAACTACTTGAAAACCAAGGACAGTTTAATGTATCTGTATGCATGTTCAAGCACTTGTAGAGACCATAGCCTAAAATTAAATATTTTAAGGCTACACTTTAAATTTAAAGTATTTTATATTCCTAAAATTCTGCTTCAGCTATAAGTGTGAAATGTATATAACTTATATAAATTTAGTGAAAAATTAAAAAAAAAAAATTAAATTATTTATGGCTGAAAAGTAAAATATGCTATATGATGAACTTACTGAAATCCCTCCGTTGTATAAGTACTCTATAAGCCTCTTCCTGGCCTATCTCACAAATGTAACACATCACTGTGATACTTTGAGCAATAGTCCATCTATACCCATTTTCTAAAAGGAAGAAACAATAAAATAAAAAGTCATTAGTCTACATATAAAAATATCTGCAGAAGTTGAACTTATTCCACCTTGTATTACTTTGAAATAAAAAGAAACAGTATGTTCATGTATGCTTATATTCTTAATCAGAGACAAAAAGACTAAAATGGAGTCAACATCAAACATATAACAACAATATGGCTTGTATGTCTCAATAATGACTGAAATTTTAATTCAATATCTTACTGTTATTGTGTTTGTCATGCATGTTATATCAAGAAACAGTACAGAAGTAAACAAATCGATTTATTTGGTCCTGTGTTCTGTTAATAATGATTTAGTAACAATCTTTTGTTATTAAAACAATGGAAACAGTACTGAAAAAAAAAAGGGCTAAGCAAAACAAGATGATGAATAGACATGTATTACTCTCAATTTCAGAAATTGTAAGATACTTACGAGTGTTATCAAACGTGTATACGACTCTAGAGCCTTTAGGGATGAACTGGTATCCAGCCATCCAAAATCCACTTGGAGAAGTGTCGATGTTACTTCCGTCTCCTTCCCACACATATTGGGAATTAGGAAGTTTCTTACCACTCGTGTACCACTGATTCCTGTAAACATAAATTTGTGTTTGTAAAAAAGTAGTGCAGCAATATACATTCAGTTGTGTGTGTGTGTGTGCATACATGTATATTCAAATGGTGCAAACTTCTACATGAAAGCAAACAAATAAGAAGTTTGCCTGACATGGTTGAAATACTCAGTATTTGTTATATAGCTCGTTATTAACATATTTGCAATAAACTACTGTTGTATTAGGCCGTTTTTATTTAATTTGTTGGTTTACGGACATCAGCCCCAAAAAATTAGGGTAGGAGGAGGGAAAAAAAATAAATTTAAATTCCAACTTTTCAGATTTTTTTTTCAAATTTAAATTAAATTGGGTAGGAGGCAAAATTTAAAAAAAACTTGCTTATTCCATATTTGGTCCTCACAGACAAGCATTTATCCACTAGTATCGCCATGCTGTTCATCAGTTTTGAGCTCATGACATGTAACCATTATAAATTTGGTACCAAAGCTTCCCAGAACGTGGATTGGGGTGGTGTCAGGTGTGACAGTCCCATTGGTTACATTTGTAGCTCATGTTCTTATTTCATCAATCTCCACTTTAAAGTTTTCTAAATGGGTGTTTATGACCTCTTCTACAGTGTCAGGGGTCACCACACACACTCTAACCAGAGGCTCTTAAGAGCCTGTATCGCTCACCTGATTTTATAGGCAATGAAGATGGCATTTCCCTGATGTTAAAGTAAGTCCTGTAATTTTCAATAAACTTTAAATAGGACCATCCAAACAATATTACTAGAAAGCTTTGTTTCATTGGTTAACCAGTTGTATAGAGAAGATTTTTTTTATTTGCCCATAGGGTCCTATGTTAAACTAAGTCCTGCGGCGGAGGTGGCCATTTTGAATTTCCAATTGCCATAAAAAACATTAACTTTATAAAGGACCATCCAAACAATATTGCTAGTAAGTTTTTGTTTCCATTGATTTACCGGTTTCAGAGAAGAAGCCTTTAAAAACTTTTTCCCATAGGGTTGTATGTTAAACTAAGTCCTGCGGTAGTGGCCATTTTGAATTTCCAATTGCCATAAAAAACATAAACTTTATAGAGGACCATCCAAACAATATTGCTAGTAAGTTTTTGTTTCCAATGATTAACCGGTTTCAGAGAAGAAGCCTTTAAAAACTTTTTCCCATAGGGTCCTATGTTAAACTTAGTCCTGCGGTAGCGGCCATTTTGAATTACCAATTGCCATAAAAAACATAAACTTTATAGAGGACCATCCAAACAATATTGCTAGTAAGTTTTGTTTTGATTGGTTAAACGGTTTCAGAGAAGAAGCCCTTTTAAACTTTTTTCTCATAGGGTTGAATGTTAAACCAAGTCCTGCGGTGGCGGCCATTTTGAATTTCCGATTGGGATAAAAAACATTAACTTTATAGAGGACTATCCAACCAATATTGCTAGTAAGTTTTGTTTCCATTGTTTGGCAGGTTTCAGAAAAGAAGCCTTTCAAACTTTTTCCCATAGGGTCCTATGTTAAATTAAGTCCTGCGGTGGCAGCCATTTTGAATTTCCAATTGCCATAAAAAACACAAACTTTATAGAGGACCATCCAAACAATATTGCTAGTAAGTTTTTGTTTCCATTGATTAACCGGTTTCAGAGAAGAAGCCTTTTAAAACTTTTTCCCATAGGGTTCTATGTTAAACTAAGTCCTGCGGTGGCAGCCATTTTGAATTTCCAAATTCCCATCTAAAACACAAACTTTATAGAGGACCATCCAAACAATATTGCCAGTAAGTTTTGTTTTGATTGGTTAAACAGTTTCAGAGAAGAAGCCCTTTTTAAATTTTTTCCCATAGGGTCCTATGTTAAACTAAGTCTTGAGGTGGCGCCCATATTGGTTTACCAATCAAAATAAAAAACACAAACTTTGTAAAGGTCCATCCAATGAACATTATGGCCAAGTTTGGTTTCAATTGGCCAAGTGGTTTCAGAGAAGAAGATTAAAATGTAAAAAGTTTACAGACGCCGACGACAACGACGACGACGACAACGCCGACGGACGCAAAGTGATAACAATAGCTCACATGACCCTTTGGGTCAGGTGAGCTAAAAAAGTAGGGAGGTGTGACTTCTCTCTGATAGGGAGACTTCAGGGAGACACTTGGGAGAAGACATGGGACTGTACAAATAATTAATTTCGTAGTAGTTACATACATTTTTCATTATTTACAGCAATTTCCAGGATTTTTTCTCTTGTGTTTTTAAACCTTAACACACTTATTTTCAGTTTTTTTTTCTTTCTTTTTCATTATTATTCATGGTATGCAATATCAAACAGTAAATAACCTTTATCATTAATCAATGAAAAAAGCACCAGATATAACGACTATTTTTCTATCAATTCCGTACTTGTAGCCATACAAGGCATACACAAATAAAAATAGATCAACAAAAATATTTGTATATGTGTAGACCTAAACTTCATTCGTGCAAAGACTATCTATACTATATATAGTTAGTATAGACTGTCCCTGATTCACGAGTTCTTGTATATCATAATATTCCTAATAGTTTGTTATGAACATGCCATGTTTATCTGAACAAAATTTCTAAAGAAGATAGATAGAATAACATAGCATTAAACCCAGAAAAATTTCTTCAGTTCAGCACACTTCCACTAGGAAAAAGTTGTGCTGATCCGAATTGCATGGGACACCCATCTACAGAACTTAATCATGATGGCAATAATTAATACATTTTTTATTCTTTCAAGTGCAGCAAATATATTTATCAAAGAAAATTGTTAAAATACAATACACTTTAAAAGAACTGAAGTTTGAAACCAATTAAAAGTGTTTGTTTATAAACAAAATTACGATTTTTCATTTTGGGCCGTTGTACTTTACTTTTCTTCATTGTTCACTTCCGGTAATTAGCCACATCCGGTAAATAAACAAATGGCGCGTAATCCAGTTGAAAGACGTAAATCGTTTAAAAATATGTAAAATACGCAAATTGTTTGCCGTTTTTATCGGAATTACACATTTACTGATAAATTTGTAGTCAGGGTAAATTATTTGGACCAGATTTACAAGTAACTTATGTGAACAATCGGGCGACTTAAGGGAAATAACAGGGCGACTTCGACTTCGCTTTTGAGGTTCCTTAGGGCGACTTCAGATCCCATTAGGGTGACTTTGTCGCCCACTTGGCCCAGTGTGGTGAGCCCTGAGTGTCAATTGGATAACATTTAATAAATTTTTTATCCGACATAAAAGTATTCTTTGTTACAGTTACTTCCAACTGTAAAAAGATGGATTCCCCTATTTTCCATGCTATTTTAAGTATCTGGTTCCCGATAGTCCTACACTAGGTGTTCCTACAAAAAGGTTACCTTACGATCGGTATTCAGTGTGATTTCCGGTTACTGGTTTACGGTCAAATATTTGTTTATGGGCAACCAGCAGATAAATGTAAACAATGAATTTACCGTTTATTTTTTTCTGGGGAGAATCATAAGAAAAGCGGTCGGCGGAAATAATTTACAGATGAAAAAACGCGTTTATTTTTTTTCACAATCTTAAAATTTCGGGTCGGCGGATCCGTAAACCAACAAAATAAATAATACCGGCCTTAAGGTCATAATTCTGATTCCATGACATCTCGGACCAAATCAAATTCGGACTATTGCATATTCGGACCATAACAAATTCGGACTACACAAATTCGGACTATCACATATTCGGACCATTGCCAATTCGGACTACCTTAAAAAACACATGAGTTTTGTTTGCAGTTTTTCTTTATTTTGTATTTATTTGTAGTTTCTGCTCAATAATGTGATGCATTGGGGTTATGTGTGTTAAATTATACAAGTTTTTTTCCGAAATAGATGTATATGTATATATATGTACTCAGTTTTATTTAAAATTTATATCAGTAATAATAGACATAAAAGACATAAGATTTAATTTTTTATTTTATATCTTTATAGTCATAACAATCACATATAACAAAACAAAGAAAGTTATTTATTTAACAATATAACTATAGAAATAGCATTGATAAGACATACAAAGCATATTAATCAAACATATTTACGCACAACACAAACAAGCACAGATATATACACAAGACTGTATACGATTAAAAAAATAAGATTTATTAAATAAATTATAATATACTTTTTGATACAAATAAACACGGGGGAAGGGGGGGGGGGGTAACTAAAGATACTTTTAGGTACAGGTCTGCGGACGGACATTTGAAAACCCACCCTATTCATATATTTTCGGACATTATAAAACAGGATCTAATCATATACTGAATGATTGAAACAGACCTATTCATATATTTTATTACTGCACATCCCAATTGACAAAATAGTACAGTCACTACCAAAATGATAAATTGATGTTAACGGAACACTTTGTAAAATCACATAGGCTTAACATGCTTAAGATGAGAAGAATTGAGGCATGGATATATTTAGATAATTTTTAACTACCCAATCATATATTTTTCAATGAAAAAAGCTACCTATTCATATATTTTGGAGAGATAAAAAAGTGACCTATTCGGGCCGCACATCCGTATCACCCTATATATACCAAGTTACCCCCCCCGTGAAAATAAAATGTCATTAAAGATACCAAGGTTAATAGAATTTACAACGCCAGACATGTGTTTAAGACTAATTATCGTGATAAAAATGATTTTCAGAAATTTATAATTAAACGTTCTTTACTTATCTACGTCTGTCGTGCAAATAATGCATAGAAATTCTGTATATACCCTCTTTACCATTTCTCTATATTGATTGTGTAATACCTGTAATTTAATTATAGATAATTAATATATTGCTTAATTTTTTTCAGCACGTGCCCAAATGTAATAGACACAGTGGTAATAGATAACCACAATCAACAATCACCTATCAACGATTCCTCAAAAGATTTATGTTATGGAATTTTTGCAAGAGATCTATAATTTTAATCTTATTTATCGCTGGCTCTTTCTACGTAGGTGATGAAATTAATAATTGTTTGTGAATTTTGATCATTTGTATGTTTATTATCTTCTCTGTAACTATGTATATTTATTAGAATAAACTTCATTCATTTATAACAGTTTTTTTTTTGGCATTTATCAGAACTTATAAATTCGCGACAACAAAGACTTAGCCTTGAAATACAATATTACTGGCCGCTTTGTATCACATATTTTTAATATAATGGAAAATAAAACTAACCAGTGTTGCAAATTCTGTGTTGCCATCTTTCACACTTATCGCACAGTAATGCATGCTGTCTTGAAGAGACTTTAAGATGACAATCGACGCAACGGTTCGATGCATCCATTTTTGAAATGATGAACAACAAATTCGAAATAGTTTTATTGGACATCACTTTATGTTGTTTCAACATTCGAATCGAGATAATACTGTACCAACCAAGTCTACTTTAAATGCAGGAATACAGGAGGACATAGCTTGTTTCTGTTATACAAACCTCTTAATTAAATTGATTATACACCAATATCTCTTTTATGTTTTATTTTTTATTTATTATGTACAATCATATTTATTAAATAAAATTTCTCTTTTCGCTTCTGTCAACATTGTTTTGTAGTACTGTAATTAAAATTTTTATTTTGTAGTCCGAATTTGTCCACCTTAAAATTGCTATGTATAAAGTAGGCCGAATTTGTTATAGTCCGAATTGGTTATAGTCCGAATAGGTAATAGTCCGAATCTGTTTTGGTCCGAGTTGTCCGGTTACCATAATTCTTATATAATTGGTTAAATGTACTATCAAAAATGACCAAGTTTATAAATAGATCAATCAGCTTAAAGATATGTACAACAATAAAAAAGTATGTATAGACTGGTTCCTTATTGGGCAGTTTACTGGATCCATACATGTGTTGCGTATGATTGAATATACAGTATGAGACTGGACTCAATTTTGTGTGAGATTAGAAAATTTGGTGTGAGATGTTTAGTAATGTTTTTGCATTATTATTTATATTTTCAGTCTTTTATTTTGTTTTGTTGTGTGGTTTCATCTTATGCTGAAATTATGGTTTAATCAATAAAGTGTATAAAACATTATTGACACTAGCAGTGCTGTCCTTCAGTCTGGACTATTCTGACACACATGAATATTTTAACTTGACTTATTGATGCATTTCCCTTTAGTACTTCAGAATTTTGGAATATTTTAACAAAAAACTAAAGCCAGCAATTCCCATATGTTCCCATGTAAATTCTAAGCAGTTATTCGAAATTGTTGTACACATTCAATTTGTAAAAACTTTTTTCAACTTTGAACATTATCTCAATAAATTAATTATTTACTTTTATAAACTGCCAAACAATTATCATATTCAAAACTAAATTATTTTTTATTGTCCTTTAATTTCACATTGATTTGCAGAAGAATTTCAACCACATACCCCAACTGACTTGATTAAATGTGATTAGTAACACCTTAGATCGTAAGTAAAATAATCAATATTATGTTAATATAATTTTACTTAATTTATCTAAAAATGTTTGTGTCCTGTATTTTGCAATTGTGCTAATATTATATTAGAATTATCATGGTTAGTTTTGTTTGCTGTAGTATCATTTCAAAAATAGACTACTTAGCAGTAAAGCAGAATCCTAAATTTCGTCAAAAATACAATTGTTCAGTAGCCAATTAAAGTAGCCGTCTCAAAAAACTAATTAATGTATCAGATTCATAAACATGTCTGTGACATATATAAATCATGTCAACAACAATGAACATATCTGCTACTTATAGATTGGCTATAAAAGATGTTTTTTTTATATTATGTATTATCCCTAAAGTTATTTGGAGGAATTGACTATTGGCAAATTTGCCTAAGCCTTTAAGTGGAAGCACAGGTATAAATTTGTGTGGCTAATCATAATTAATTTAATGATTTAAATTTAGAACAACATATAATGGAAGAAGAAAACATCACAGATACACAATTGAGTTATCAAGGTATAGAGAATAGACTTGCAGCATTCTTACCTGTTGCTATTATCATGTGATATTAAATAGTCATTTATAAAGCTCTGTTCAGATGCAGTAGTTACACTGACCAAAGTAGAGTACGATTCCTGAAATACACAATTTTAGTGCAATTAATGAGTGTGATAGCAGTCCATTATTTTTTTTAGATTCACAACAAATGTTGCATTGCTTAACATACAAATTGAGAATGACACACAGGTGGATCAGCTGTACTATTTGTTTATATGCTGATTTCACCCTTTGGCTTAACATAACATCTATGTTAAAACAAAAGAAAATTAATTACGTACACAACACTTCTGTATGGGGTGATTAACTACAACACTTCTGTATGGGGTGATTAACTACAACACTTCTGTTTGGGGTGATTAACTACAACACTTCTGTATGGGGTGATTAACTACAACACTTCTGTATGGGGTGATTAACTACAACACTTCTGTATGGGGTGATTAACTACAACACTTCTGTATGGGGTGATTAACTACAACACTTCTGTATGGGGTGATTAACTACAACACTTCTGTATGGGGTGATTAACTACAACACTTCTGTATGGGGTGATTAAAAAATATCACTTGAACCACTTTTTTTAAACCTAAACAGAAAATAAAAACACTTTTGATGAAATTGTAGCATTTAACTTCTGTTGTATAATGTGTGAAATAAACATGCCAAAATTTCATGATAATATCTTGAATGGTTTTAAAGTTATGTCTAAAAAACATATCAAAAATGTCTGAAGTGTAACACTTTTTTGTGGCATTTAAAAGAAAAAGTTTTTTTTAAGGTTTATAATGCTAAAATAATGATACATGTTTCAATTCAACATATTTTTCATAAATTAAATTTTTTTAGTTTAGAATTTTGTTTTTAATGTGTTGTCATCAAATGATGGTCACAGTCGAGACAGAAGTAAATGTTTTGACCTGTATAGAGTGCAACAGAAATATGTCAAATAATTAAAGATTTTGCGAAATCTATAGTTGAATGATCAAAATTTCCATTGTCAATTATGCAAACAAATGTGCAATTACATAAAAGAAAACTTCTTTAAAACTATGCGCATCTTTACGAAAATCTTACAAAGTACATGAACTGTAGCCACCCATTTTTGTCTGCAGTGCAACATTTGAAGTTTAACAACACTCCATTCCCATTGACATTAATACAATTCTGTTCTATTTTTTAGTTGATAAAAACCCAAAGAAAATTTAACCAAAGAATGCGGTCAGACAGAGACAATGTCTTTGATTCTGACTATTATTATTGGTGTCCGGAGTGCGACATTTTCTTTTAGCATGATTTATTAGACTTAAGTTTTTAAGATAAAGGGACCAATACCTCTATAAATCATCATTACTTATATATTTAAACAGTTTAGGATCAAATTAGGAGCATTTTTGTAGATGATGCTCTTTTCTGATGCAAGAAGACTTTTTTAATTAGATTTGATAAATTATTAAATAACTGTGAACATAACTCACCAAAAATTACATTTTAGGTCAAACTGAATACATTGATTGATTGATTTATTGATTGATTGGTGTTTGATGTCCAGCAAAGCAATATTTCAGCCACATTCAGGTGTCAAACTAAATACAGGTTGGAGACTAACTGTAAGACCATTGACAGAACAGGCTAGGAAAGGTTTACTTCAATTACTTGGAAGAACTGAATGTAATTGTTGAGACTTGAGAATCATAAAAAATGGTTCCCCACACTGAATATAACATAAAATGTTATCTGGATATCAAAATGACCGTTCATGCCGGTTTATACTCTTAAGTTGTCTTTAAGTTTTAGGGAAAACACTGGGAAAGTAGTATCATTTACACAATACAAAACATAGTAGATCATAATAAAAGTAGAAAAACTTACTGCACAAGCTTTTGCTGCTAGAACATATGGTAATTGTGGAGAAAATACAAATTTATAACATCTTTTACTGGTTACTTCAGCGACCCACCCATCAGGACAATCTGAAAACAAAGTAAATCAGTAGTTACTTCAGCGACCCACCCATCAGGACAATCTGAAAACAAAGTAAATCAGTAGTTACTTCAGCGACCCACCCATCAGGACAATCTGAAAACAAAGTAAATCAGTAGTTACTTCAGCGACCCACCCATCAGGACAATCTGAAAACAAAGTAAATCAGTAGTTACTTCAGCGACCCACCCATCAGGACAATCTGAAAACAAAGTAAATCAGTAGTTACTTCAGCGACCCACCCATCAGGACAATCTGAAAACAAAGTAAATCAGTAGTTACTTCAGCCACCCACCCATCAGGACAATCTGAAAACAAAGTAAATCAGTAGTTACTTCAGCGACCCACCCATCAGGACAATCTGAAAACAAAGTAAATCAGTAGTTACTTCAGCGAGCCACCCATCAGGACAATCTGAAAACAAAGTAAATCAGATCAGTAGTTACTTCAGCGACCCACCCATCAGGACAATCTGAAAACAAAGTAAATCAGTAGTTACTTCAGCGACCCACCCATCAGGACAATCTGAAAACAAAGTAAATCAGTAGTTACTTCAGCGACCCACCCATCAGGACAATCTGAAAACAAAGTAAATCAGTAGTTACTTCAGCGAGCCACCCATCAGGACAATCTGAAAACAAAGTAAATCAGTAGTTACTTCAGCGACCCACCCATCAGGACAATCTGAAAACAAAGTAAATCAGTAGTTACTTCAGCGAGCCACCCATCAGGACAATCTGAAAACAAAGTAAATCAGTTTTTAATTTAATATTTTAATATACTAGAAGGATATAACAGCCTGGGATTTTGATGTCATAACTATGAATCAAACTGCAATGTTTCATTGTGGTCTTTGAATATTTGGACAATTTTGGGAACTATCGAGGACATAAGACACTGGCAAGTTTTGTTCAAAATATAAATATTTTTTATTTAAAGTTGACATAAAAACCACATGTTTGCAATACAAAATTTAAAAAATGGCGAATGAGAATATATACAAAAAATGTAGATGTACAAACTTTGTATGATTTTTAAGCCAAGACCTTCAGCGTTTTGAAGACTCCAACTCTGCCAACAAATGCATTTCACACGGAAACATACTTTCTGTTTTGCAGGGAATTAGTCTGCCTGCTATACATTGCTACATGTGTATTTCCGCATAATGTGCCAAAATCCAGTGTCTGGTTGTTAGCATTAAGAAAGTATAAACTTTAAAAAATTGACTGCCGCCTAGAAATACCCAATAAATTTAACGTTTCTTATAAAAAATAATAATAGTTGATAATCCACGAGTCCCTGCAAACTTCGATATATCTGAATTTAAAATTTAACTTGAACTTATTCATTGCAATATTAACCTCGGAATCGCCCAATTTTACTAACATTTCCCCGTTAAAACACCCCTACTTTTACCAATATTGCCCCACTGAAAATCACCATACTCCCCTTGATCGTCTCTAACTTTTAGCAAAATCTCCCAACTTAACAAAAACGCTATAGTCTACCAGATATTTCTGCCGGGGTCTGGGAGGCCGAGTGGTTAAGGTAGTTCGTCTACTACTGATCACGTAGTCTGTCAACAGTGAGTGTGCATTCGACTCCAATATTAACTGACAAGGACATCCAGTTTTCTAACCGAAGATCAGGGGTTTTCTCCATCTTTCTCTCCAAATAAAACTAGAAGCCACGATACAGCTTAAAAACTGAAAAATTGCTGAAAGTGGCGTTAAACACCATACAAACAAACTATAGCTGCGACCAGTTTAATTGATTAAGGAGGTAAATTTATACAATGTAAGAGGTTCTGCTCGCAAGACTTTAACTGCCAACAACATAAAATCGGTATAACCAAAACGCTTCATTCTGATATTTCCTCCCATTCTATTTGAAAGGCCGTAGCATCCCCTCCTCATTTAAGAAAAAAGGGTTTCATGACTAAATGTTGTGGGTTGAGTGAAATACGAAAGTATGTAACTTCCGATGCTTCACCCCTTAGACACTCCTCCACACCTCTGTCCTGGACCTGGTGTGGTTTTACCTTAAACAGTCCACATACCCTTCGCCGTATGGAGGTGCACCTAAATCTGAAATCCTTCCTTATGTACTGATTTGTCTAATCACTATCAACATTCTTTTAACACACCGGACTTAAATTATTTTGGTGAAAAGTTGTAATACTCGAAAAACAAATTAAGGTCTCCGGTCTCTCAGTATACAGTGACTTTTCCGATTTGTTACGTTAAAAACTTTCTGTCACAATACAGTGTAGTAATGAAGATTAAGCATATATCTACTTTTTTTATTTTTAATTGGGAAATCTGTTCAAAAAGTACTGATATGCGTCGTATTTAAAAATTTGACATTATAGACATGATATAATTTCTGTTGGCTGTGGCATGCAGTAATACTTTAGTGTTCACTTTTTACACTGAAAAGATTAAATTGAGCCGGGGACATATAATAACACGTAATTATATATCTCTGATTGTGCCTAATATTGAACCGAAACATAGCAGACAGAAAACTGGATCTATTAAACTGATTATTTACAGGGATTCAACCCGGAAAGAGACCACAATGGAGAACGGACGGACGGACGGAAAGACTTCTAACAAAACAGAGACCTCCATTTACCCTACCCGCTATCACAAAAAACCCACCATGAACCCACTAAAAAGGAAAAGTTGAATCCACCACTATATATGATTATCTTACATATAGTAAAAAATAGATTAGATTGCAACATGCAGTGTCAAAGAAATTTGGCGGAAAATACTAGCCATAATGAAGAAGAAAAGGGAAAATAAAAGCGAGTTAAATACCGGAAAAAAACTATGTTTGAGACTTAAGAAAATATGAGATGCATATGTTCGAAATCGCAATTTGTACATCCCAAATTTTATCCACAATGATCAAAATTAATTTGAATCGATAAATTACTCTTCATGCTTCATAAGGGTTGGTGGGGCGGGCTAGATGGGGGTCTTTTTTGCCAAAACATATAACCGTAAATTTAAAAATAATGATAACAGAAAACAGCAATTTGCACGAGAAAGCAGAAAACAGTGAGTTCAAAAATCGAAAAAACAGATAACAGCAGAATCTCATCGAATGGCAATACTATTCACAGCAAACAGGGTTTTATTTCAACAGTTTAAGTAAACAGATAACAGCTTGTAGTTGAAAAACAGTTAACAGTTGCTTTATTTACTTTCTCACTTGGCTGTCGCATCTATAAGTCAGACATGGATATCTTAGTTCTTTTTGTTCTCAGATATTCTGAAAAGTCATGAATATATGCCAAGAACAGCACAGCACAGCCCCCCCAAACGGAGTGTGCCTTCGTGTAAACTTGAAAGTATTTGTTGCAGTTTCAACAATTTATAACCTACAAATTGTTTTTCTATATAAATTTCACTGTGAATAACTTTTCGGTTGATGTCATTTATAAAGTTTGCCTTGCTTGGACAAGTTGGTGAACGTCTGAACTGGCTTTCGAATCTTGTTTTAATGTTTTCACTACATGACTATTATGCTGTTCTCTGCTCTTTTTGTTTCTTGTGTTTAGATGTTTATATGTACTTCTTATCCTTTGTTTCCATTTACACAGACTGAATTCAATTCAGGTTCATTTCTCACATGTAAGATCTTTTTATTCCGAGGAATATTGATGATTCATGGTAGGGAGAGGGGTTTTCGGGCTGGAAATCTATATGTTAAATTGAAAGTGTGAGTGGTAGACAAACAGACACTAACAGGGCTCTGTCATAAGTATTTTACCACATGCCCCCCTCACCAAGGGCAATAACTTCGTCAAAAAATTAAAACTTGATCTGTAACTAATTTGGTCGATTTTTCTGCCAAATAGAAACCCAAATATCTACAACCATTTAGCCAAAACCTTGAAAGCATTTGTGCGACTGATAGACAGAATGCAAACCTATAGCCCCCTTCGGCGACGCTGATAGGGGACTACCCCCTCCGGCGATGCCGATAGGGGACTAATGATCTGTAATCTACTGACAACGAAAAACAAATCGCAAAAGTCTTAAAAGGCCGGGTTGCAAAGCGCATTACTAAATTGGAAATGGTTTACAATTTGCCGGAAGAAAGTTTTGGGTCTGAGTAAAAAAATTAGAATGAGTTGATTACATAAAGTAAGCACCGTCGTAAGCAATGGCTAAGTTCTGAAGTCTGGAAAATTAGAAAAAAAAATTCTCGAACAATTCCGTAATGGCAGGTGCAAAACTCAATACATATGCAATCTTACTGTGAAGTTTCAGATATCTGGGTTGAAAACTACAAGAGTAGTTGATTACACAAAGGAGGTACCGTCTTCTGCAAATGTTCTGAAAAATGACTGTACCGAAGTCTGGAAAATTATGAAGCTTCCATAATAGCAGGTGCAAAACTGCAATACATGTACATTCTTTCTGTGAAGTTTCATAGATCTGGATTTAAAACTGTAGCAGAAGTTGATTACACAAAATAGATACCTTATTTTTCTCGCCCGTCCGATTTCACCCTTATTTCCATTTCATTAAAATGCAACAATGATTTAGTTTCAAGAAATTTCAAACCGAAGTTAAAGTGTTACTAAAATTATTCTGATTTTCACGGAAACGGAAAGATAATGCATTCATGATAAAACTATAGTCTAGTTTATATTGAAACGGCAATACATTGCATTAGCTGCTAATAACAACAAAGTCGATCTAGCGATCACTGATACCCCCGCTTTTGTAAAAATTTCTAACGTTTTTCGTGGACTCTGACCTTGATTTTTGACGAATTTTCCCCAAAATCGATAGGCTTCTTACCAACCTGATATATAACAATATCCCAAAGTTTCATTCAAATCACATGCACACTTTTTGAGTTATTGTCCGGGAACCATTTTTTTTGTTAAAACGTTTTTCGTGGACTGTTACCTTGAAATTTTACAGATTCTCCCCCCCCCCCCCAAATCGATAGCTAGGCTCCTTACTTACCTTATATATAATAATATCCCAAAGTTTCATTCAAATTGGATGTAAACTTTTTGAGTTATAATCATCCGGAAACCAAATGCGGACGGACGAACGGACGGACGGACATTAGGACCACTATATACCCCCAACTCTGTCAAGCGGAGGTATAAAAAAATACGTTTCAAATCAAGAATTAAACACAGTTAAGTTCCAAGGAATTAGAGAAAATCCATTTGATTCACCGAATTTAATAAATATTATGTGAATTACAATTTCACAAAATTAAGCATAGTGCGCTCTTTAAATTAAGCTAAAAACAGCTGGTATAATTTTTACTTACTGTAGTAAACTGTCTGAGAACGGACCAATAGAACAGTCCCACACAACAGACACAATAATGGCAACAACATTTTACTGTTACATCTGAAAAAACGACGTCAGAAATCGGTAATATAGTTATATAATGTATAAATATATGACGTAGAAATTAACCGCAAGGGGAACATGTATACAAAAAAGTACGTACATACATATATGTTTGTTTTACGTATGTTATGGAAACTTAGGTTAACAAAGAGAAATGCGATATTAAAACCAAGCAAAAACATCTAAATTGACAAATCATATCATAAGACTAAATGATTCAGGCAAAAGGACGAGTAAATAAAGGTTAAAATATACATGTAACATATTTTGAAATGTACAGAACTGTCTTGACGTGGTTATTATTGATTAATGAAATTACGTTTAACAGTGCCTTTTTAAACTAATAGTATACAGCACTTGTTTAGGCCAAAGTACCTGCAGGCAACCGCTTATTCCACCGTTTTTATAAAGTCGAGAAGTCGGACCATGGATTAAGGTGACAACTACCTTGGCTGGATGGATGTCATTTGATTGGTCAAACAATGGATTGAGGTGACATCAACCTAGGCTGGATGGATGTCATTTGATTGGTCAAACAATGGATTGAGGTGACATCAACCTAGGCTTGATGGGGGTCATTTGATTGGTTATTATATTATGTCAGATCCATATTCAGCACTTCTATATTCAAAATATAACCACGTGCAGAAACAGCACACAGACAGTTGATCGAGTCCACCCATCGACCAAATGTAATGAGTGTTGTGTATAAAAAGATTGAAAAACGGAAGACACGTTAATACAAAGACCTTATCAAAATGAGCACCAATAGAACCAATAGAACCCGTGCTATTATTTCTGCTGTATTTACATACATGGGTGTTCCCTGGTGCCATATACTATATAATGTTATAATGAAACAGTCCTTTGTGGACTGCATGGGAGTTGACGCTCTGGTATAAGTAGGTTCATTGAGAGTAATTTCTTATGGTTCAAACCAGACCACTTCAATAGACGTCCGGCTATATATATACACGAGACACAGTTACCTACACTCTAGTTCAAGGTTTGTAATTAACAGAGAAGTTATTAACCAAAAACACTACGTATTTTATCTTACGCCTTTTTAAATAAATTGACATATACTCCATGTGTAATGTGTATTAGTTAAAGCAAATGTTTTCATACCACTTCTGTGTACTTCAAATTCAAACAATTTCATTTGATTATGCATTATATTAGTTTATAAAGTGACCTTTGTTGGAATTGAGCAAACATTCGAATACGACTGAAAGTTTACTGTAGTCTAATAAAACTGATAACAAAAAACGACAAATGAAAACTGACAGTGGATATTAATGATGGAAAATTTATATGGAACAAAATTTTGTTTTCTTTAAGAAATGTAATGAATTACACAAGTAATTGTTTTTTACGTCATAAGTGAACTTTATCGTTGATGTAAATCAACATAATAAGAAACAACATACTCGAAAAGAAACTGCCAATATATCCGAAATATAGTCCGAAAACGTTTGATTTTCAGATATTCTCATATTAAACGCTATTTTCGAATACAAGGCAAAAATCTATGAGTTTGTATTTTCCCCTTTCGCTTCCCCTAAGAAAGAATTCAAGAAAAAAAAGATTATATATGTTAATACAGTATTATTGTCGCGAAATTCTATGCGTCGAAGGTGTTATCAACATCAGTAAATATTGCCATTTTATACATTAAAACTTATTAGTGACCTTGGTGGCCGAGTGGTCAAGGTTGATGACGTGGTCTGTCAACACTGAGATTGCGGGTTCGATTCTCACTGCAGACAGGGTGTACTCGACTCCAATCTTAATTGACAAGAATTGCCAGTTTACCTACCGCAGGTCGGGGGTTTTTTCCGGGTACTCCGGCTTCCTCCCCCAATAAAAACTGGGCGCCATGATATAGCTGAAAAAATGGCTGAAAGTGGCGTTAAAATACCATTCAAACAAAAATCAAAAGATAAAACTTATTATCTAGCCTTGACGCCATAAACAAATTCTTAGCTGAGAGTTTTGTTATTATTGATTTCATCCAATCAAAACTTTATAATCTCATCAGTTCTCGTGGTAATTGAGAAAATTCTATTGCTGAGCAATACATTCGTTGGTTATATTTAAATAAAAAAACGTTAGAATTTGCTTGGATAAAATAAATGTGTATTTGATTAAGTGATCGAGATGATCTAAGTGATATTTTAAAAACGAATTTAATGAAACACTTAAACTGAATGCTGAATTTTAAATAGACACTTAGATGTTATAACAATAAAATGTTATAAAATATTTGTAGTTGACCCTTGCTCTTATAGCAGGTAGTTAATCTGCCACAAATTTAATGTCCTTGTGTATAAGGTTATTTATTGATCCATTAATTAATCATTGCAGTATTTTTATGACGAGAACAACGGTAACAATTAATGGACAATGTAAAGAAAATTTGCTGTCACTTGAAAAATCATACTTTGACACAGTCTATTTGATTTTTTTTTTGCTATTATAGAGATACACCTTTATTTTCAACATTTCCTATACTATCAGCTTGTGTAACAACGAAGCGAAGTTATGCAACAAAAGTATTGCAGGTGGTTCTGGGGTTAATGGTGCAAATTCCTACATTTTCAACATTTTCAGAGAGCCTGACACACGTTTTTTGGAATTATAGACATTCTGTATATATTAATGTTACTGCCGTAAAGACCGAATGGTTTTTGAATTTTGCGCATATTGTCGTCAATTACAATATTTTAATTTTGAAACACTCGTGTTTTTTTTACCGTGAGTCATCTATTTATGAATCGCAAAAGAACTACCGGGTATTCTTAATAATTCAACGTGGCACTCAACATTAATCATATCGTATGGCCTACCTTAGAATTTGTATGGATCTTGCATAAATAGTTCATCGCCAAATAGAGTTTGTAATGAGGTAAAGGTAAAATACATCACGGCGTTCATCTACATCCGTCTTACATTTTTGGTATTTTTATTATATTCATAAAGAAGTCGAACGACAGGATACATTCGTTTTACTCGACTTTTATGCCACAGCTGTAGAAAGATTTAACACGAATTAACAATATAAATAGTTGTTGCAAATGCAGGTTTTGTCATGACATCAACCCCAACCTTTACGTTTTTGTCATATTTTGTCTCCAAAATCGTGTCTTTTAATGTTTACAAATTAAGATTACAAGTGCGTAAGAACTAGTTAACACCTTTATGAAATATTTAGGGAAAGGCTTGATTTACTATATTTTTTTGCTAAATAATATATATAAGCAAAATAGAAAACTGACGTCTCGCCCTGCTCGTCTTAGGAGACAATCTTATATTAAATATATCGGCTGTCTCGAATGTGTGTCAAATTTAAATGTTACATATGTAAGGGCAGAACCATATATAGCAAATACAAAACTTGTTGACATTTAGTTTGTTTGTTTGAATGGTGTTTAACACATCTTTCAGCTATATCATGGCGTTAAGTTTAATTGTTGGAGGAAGCCAAGAAAACTCAGACCGAAGATAGAAAAACTCACAATCCATGTCAAATTAGATTGAGTACACACACTTCTTACAATTAGGCTTGAGACCACAGTGTTGAAAGGCGCAGGCTTATTAGTAGATGACTAACACCCCCCCTAACCCCTTGGCTATCGAGCACACGAGGGGAAGGGGGGTGGCATATATAGAGTAATACTGATGTGTAGCATGAAAGTGCCTCTTTTTTTATCTTTTTATTAAAAATATATAAATGCCCTAAATTCTCATCTAAAGCTGAGGTAAACCACAGTGCTTCAATAACATCATATTAAACGACATGCTCATATGTTGTCAAATAAACTAACATTACATTAATAAATGGGTGTTAATGTGTTGATAGGAATCCCCACAGATGTGGGCTCTGTCATTGTGCCGCCAAGAGAATAAATAAGCAAAGGGAGAAGAATTTCTAAAAGACAAGAAAAACATACATTTTGTTTCTCGCGATTTCGCTTTTGCTTAAGTTTTTGCTATTGTTTTGTAAACATTTTGGTATTGAATGAGCTGTCTGGTCAAAGTGGGTGTATAATAATAAAATATGTTAATAGGTCTGGTTTAAAAATTAAAATTCATTATACATGTATATGATTAGGTCCCATTTTAAAATGTCAGAAAATATATGAAAAGGGCGAGTTTTTAAATCTCCGTCAGCAGATATGTACCTAAAACTCACCCACCGGCCCCCATGTACCGAGGCTCGTCAAATTTGGTTAATTTAATACGTCTATTGTCATTATGTCTATGATGATCGATAAAAAACGAATGACATTCAAACTAAAACCCTGACGATCGTTTCTTTGAATCAAGTTTTACGCTTTAATAATAATGTTAACTAAGTATGCCATGGCATAGTCTGCGCTCCTGACTAAATATTCTTAAGGACATGCCCTACTTTTCGATTGGGACCATACTGGGTGGGTTTCTACTGCTAGATCCACAGAGCAGCCCAGCGCGTCCCCGGGTGGCATATAGGAGAGACCCTCTCATTGAGGGTTGTCAGGTCACAATACGGAAAGCCTGGCCGCGGACGTTGTGGGTAAAGTGTTTGGAGACTGCAACGCTCCTTACACGATAAAGACCCCTTTTGTAGATTTAAAAAAAAAGTAGGCTCATTGTAGCCGCTACAAAAGGCTAAATTTTCCGCCCCTACCCAATACTCCATACTTTTCCAGTGGCAGTCAAAATTTTGTTACCTTTGTCCTATCCGCCCATTTTCCGTTGATTTATTATTTGTTAACTTTTTCTTGTCCTGAATACAGCTGAAATACTGCTCGCTGGACGTAAAGCAAACTTCCTATCAAATAAAACCCTATTATTCAATCTCCATGGAATTACTACGTTACCGCCATTTTAGTTTGCGTTCGAAATCGCAGACAGCAATAAGTTACCTATGATTATAACACTATTTTCACAGAAGATAGATAACTTACTCTCCGAAGAAATAAAAACAATATGGTAACAGAATCAGGGGGAAAATATTTATGAAAAATGTGTAAAGGTCTAAAATGTCAGGAAGAAAAGGTCGCGCTTTTCTTCATACAAACTGCAATATATTTTCTAGATTTGTAGAGCAGAACATTATTACGTAAGATATTTTTGTTAATGTTTGCTGTTGCAAAGTGATTAATTATTTTATTTTTTTTTAAATTCTTCTATGTATTCATTTCCTCTTATAAACTGATATTTGGGTCTATCCAAAAAGCCTTCATTTGCTGAAACGGAAATTTCTCGGCATTGTGATGATGACGACATCATACAACAACTTTCATGAACAAATTGCGTAAGAACAATAATAGGATTTGTCTTTAATACCGTAAGCGGACTATACAGACAAGTCGCCAGCAATGACACTGTCCGTCACAGAAACATAACTGGGAATCCGGCGGGGGCGGCGGCGGCGGCGGCGTAAACACTTGACATCTTGCTTCATATATTTGTAAGCCCAAGCCTTAGGTCCATCAAATTTGGTCCAGAGGTAGCTTATGATGAGAACTTGCAAGTCAGTTACCTGTCACATGACCTTGACCTTAATTTCACGGTCCAGCGACTACGTTAAAGTTTTTGGGTTACGACAGTTCCTCTGTAGCTACACATGGTAGGATGAAAATATTTGGTGTATAGGTTGCTGATGACTAGTACATGACTGTCTGGTAGGTGTCACCTGAACTTGACCTCAATTTAACGGTCCAGCGACTACGTTAAAGTTTTTGGGTTACGACAGTTTCTCTGTAACTACGCATGGTAGGATGACAATATTTGGTGTATAGGTTGCTGATGACTAGTACATGACTGTCTGGTAGGTGTCACCTGACCTGGACCTCAATTTCACGGTCCAGCGACTACGTTAAAGTTTTTGGGTTACGATAGTCCCTCTGTAACTACGCATGGTAGGATGACAATATTTGGTATATATGTTGCTGATGATTAGTACATGACTGTACGGTAGGTTCCACCTGACCTTGACATCAATTTCACGGTCCAGTGACTACGTTAAAGTTTTTGGGTTACGGCTGTTCCCCTGTAACTACGCATGGTATGGTGACAATATTTCGTATACAGGCGGCTGCTGATATTTAATGCTATTTACGTAATGCTTATGACGAAATTTATTTTCATTACTGATGCGGAATGCAGGCGAGACGTTTTTCTGTGTCCACACTTGTTTACAATTATCGGTAAATTTTTTTACTAACCTGACGGGCATGCAGACGACAAATATAATTCCGCAGTAAACGGAGGAACCTGTTATGTGCTCTGTGCAGGATCTATAGTGATTTTTTAACCTTTTTGCAACATTACCTCAAAATTTACGTGAGCATTAATTGTAAATGACAATATTCCGATACAATGACGTAACGTATGTTTTTCAGTATCAAATTGACATAAAGAAAGTTTATCAAAAGAACGATTTATAGATTTCTGTCTCGTTTCTGGAAATAACAGAAAATGGCCAGTTTAACTCGAAAGGTTTAAAATGCAGGTAGCTTAATTATGCTGACAGAAATTTACGACGAAACAAAACGCGCGAAAAATTAGCAAAAACATGGTGTGTAAATAACTAATCAAATTTGGTAGTAGACTGGTGGTGACCTGGGGTTATATTTAAAAGTGAAGCATGCGTAAATGATAAATATTGCACCAGGGGATCATGTTAGTCATGGCGTCCTGTTTTATGGAGAGGAGGCCGACGTAACCGATGAAAAAACTCGACCGTCGGCAAAACATACTTGACAGACCGCATGCCATAGATAAATGTTAATCAACATCTTGGGCATTTTTATGTACACTTGTACTTCCTCGAAAGATGACATATTTTATTATATTAAACACGTTGTTAAGCCACTCTAAGAAAATTTTTACTATGTCTACCAAATTTACTGTTGAGAAAGGTTGAGAAAGGTTTCATTACCCAGACGAAAACAAAATGTGTAAATACAGCGGTGTCTCCCCTATGTATTGGTCATGGCTTAATACTACACTTCAGGCTTAAAAACGGGAAAAGTCGAGGCTCTGTCGAGTCTTTTCGATCTCCATTTCGTGCCAAGTCTATATTTTGTTTTTTGTAAAGTCAATACACTTAAATTATGTTATCATTCAAGCTGTTGTACGATATTTACATACATTGTCCATAATTTTTGTAACTTCTACTTATATACGACTTAAAAATTCTAACCAAATCGGGCCTCTGCTTGTTAAGAATTGTTATTGTAAATATATATGAGCGCGTTTAAGTCCATTTCAGCGAAAAGAATCATTTGTTACGTCATTATTTTGGGGATAAACGGTCACTGACTGATAATCAAAAATAAATATATGGTCAACGCATTTGCGTCAGATTCAATAATTGCAGGAAAAATTAATTGGGAATATGACACTCTGGTGTTATTGTAAAATTGAACTAATAAAAAAAATTGTACAGATTTCATTTAAAAAATATGGCCATGAATTTCCTTTATTGAACAAAGAAAAGTTTGCGCCCAGCTGCCAGGTTAATATGTCAAACTTTAAAGACTCACTATGTGCCACAGGTCGGTGGTTTCAACCGGACACTACTGCTTCTTTCCAAAATAAAAACTTGCTCTTGTATGGATCTGACCAACTTTCCGACGAAGACAATGCGCACATTTTCCATCAAACTCAAAAATTTATTATAAAATCTAAAAGATTTACTGCATAGGTATTCACATTGCAATTAACTATCACCTCCAATCACTAGTGCTTGCATTTTTCTCTATCACACCCAACTACCCGCACCCCGCCGCCCCAACCTCAACACATTCATTTTTTTATATACTGAATTATTTCTTTTTTTTTCATGATAGGAGCATACGCAAGATATCACAATCAGGTTAATTGCAAATGTTTGTATATTTTTCCTTAGGAGACAGACTAGAAAAGCTACTTTGCTTGTTTCTGAATCCTAATTGTCATGATTTCTTTGTATTGTTTCGTGTGATCCTGTATGATCATGCTTATATTATGAAATAAATATGTTTACACCAAAATAAAAACCTGAAAAATGGCTGAAAAGTGGTGTAGAACTATGTCCAAAGAAATAAAACCAACATAGACATAGCTTTTTTTAGCTGCAAAGTACTTGGAAAACTTTCTGAATCAAGAAATATATAGAGAGAGAAAGAGAGCAAAATACTGTTAGATCAGCTATACTAAAAGGGCGCTCGGTTTTCTGTTGCATGTTTTATTATTCCATCTTGAACCTTTGTACTTAGAAAATCCAATAGAAAAAATTTCCACGATAACCTGTTCATATTTCATACTGGGCCTCTCTTGATTACACCTCACAAATCGTCCTTCGCTTTTGCTACCTGTAAGTCACACATTTTTTTACTAATGGGAACTTGTGTTTTTTTACACAAATACGTCTGCCCTCGTAAAGTTTAATAGTATTCGGAAATACCAAGAGTCTTTTCCCGCCTACTGAACCGCAAACGAAATTTCCCGAAAGCTTTCGAAAACAAAAATCGCCTGCTCCTATGGCTTACATTTACGTTCTAATTTAAGTCAAAATTAACTATAGAAAATCGCCCTATCAAATAAAAAAACTGCCGCATTTTAAAACGCTGATTTACTGTGGAGAATAACTGTTTAATTTGACATATTTGAATCTATTTAAGGAGCACAAGCTAGACCAAACGCATTAAGCGGTTTTTATTTTTCAGGCTAAAACACCTCAACAGACACGGTGACTCAGTATGTCGTTTTTGAAACTAAATAAATAAATGCAAGAAAACTTCGTAAAAAATCAATTGACGTGAAATTGAGGTCGGAGGAGTGCGACACCTGGCTGAGATACTATTTTCGGAAATACAAGAGTTACTTCCCATTTTTAAGAGTTGTCTTTCATAACAGCAGGTATCTAGTATTGAACTGATAGGGAAAAATCAATTTTTTTTTAAAATAATGTCTGTGGACTGAGTGTACCAGTACAGCTAAAAAAACTGCAGAATTAGTTTGCACATCAAAATAAATTTTACCGGATGCTTTGCTATATGTGAGTAAAAAAATATTGTAGAAAAACAACTTTTTGTCCACAGTAGGTACTATAAAGTACCTGCTCTAAAGAATAGATAACTCTGCAAATGGGAGATAAATCTTGTTTAACGCAAGTAGGGAATTAGTTTCATTTTGGCGCCGAATGCCATTAGATGAGACATAAAAATAGTGTGACGCCGATGTCGGTCAATTGCATATCTTTAGTTTGATTTTCTATTGTAAACGGAAAATATTTTTAAAAAATTTAAGAATTACTTTTTCTTCCATAATAGCATGGAAATAATTTGGTTAGCGACACCCGAGTATATGGTTTTTACAAATCAAATTCAAGGAATAATACTGACACGGGGATAATTGCATGTACACCACTGTATTTAAATATAATGTGTCCCCTTGCCGTACAGACACGAAAATATCATAGTCAATTAACGAAGACAAAGACGTCAAAGTAAATTGAAAGATAACTTTGAGGAAAAGCTTTCTTCTAATACTCATTGCATGCAATAGAAAGAAAAAAAACGTAACATACAACAATAAAAAAATTAAAATACCATGTAGAAAGTATCCGAGATTGTTAATCCACGACAGTTTATTTTTTTCAGCTTGGAGCCAACACACTCATCAGTCTAAATGAGAACAATATTTAGCTTCCTGGAATTTTTTGTTGTTTGAATGGTTTTAATGGTACTTTCAGTAATTTTTCAGCTACAAGTATCATTGCCACCAGTTTTTATTGTTGTTACAGAAGCTGGAGTACCCTTGGATAACTGCCGAGCTTCGGTGTAAAAACTGGCATTCGTGGTCAATTAAGTATGGAATCGAGCGCACCCTGCTCACAATTATATTTTAACCCGCTATCTCAGCTTCTTGTAAGTACAACGCCACCTAGGAAAAGATTGTTGTGTGGGAGTATACGACTTTTGCTCTGAACTGCATACCTGATTTTATTTGTAACATAAACCTAGTGTTATTTCTACAAAATTGCCTAATAATAATTATCACGTATCACATATGGTACGAACATACTTTGCAACCGAGTTTTAATCCCGGACGTTGTTGTTACACTTGTCAAATTACATGTCCTTGAGTTTTTTTCTCCTTTATATTTTTCCTTGTACTTTTCCAGATCTCATTCACTAAATTTCCTTTATTTTTCATTCCTTTTTAGAAGATAAATTTGCATACAATTGTATCAAAGTATTCAGAAAGTAATTAAATCAATGTTTATCATAATGGCCGAGATTAAAAGCGGAGGTTGTGAAATTTAAAATTATTACCATTCATACTGTGTTGCCCTATTGAAGAAAATTTTTCTGATGAAAAATATGGATGTTGTTTTAGAAATACACGTCTATCGCTTGGTTTTTTTCTGTTATAGTTATTTATTCACAATTAATACTATTAAAAGAGTATTCGTGTATAAGAACTAAATATAGTAAAAGGTCATGGCCCTAAATTTGAACTCATCACATGATCTCTTACATTGTAAACAAATTCTAATACAAAAATGTGGTTGTAAAGGTGTAGTGTACATGGCGAGTTCAGGTGTAGTGCACATGGCGAGTTCATTAACCGTATTATTGAGTAAAAAGGAACATACTGCTTCCAGACTTAAATATGTGTTGGAAAATAAATTTTCAACGATTTCTTGTTGAATGACAGACAGAAAGAGAGTATACTTTACTGTCAAGTACCAATAAAGCAAACATTCATATCAATACAATTACAATAAATCTACTTAAAATAAAGGTACCCAACCTTATGCTTATTAGTCACTTTCAGTGAATATCATTTAGACATAATAAAACGATTAAAAATATCTCTTTAAAGTACACAATATTTTTTGCAATAAAACATAGAATAAAGACTTTAAGTTATAACACTGTTTCATATAAGTAAATAAATCAAGGCACAAATCTGAGAAAGAATCAAATGACATTAAAAAATTGTTTCAACAACATTTTGATAAAGGCGTGGTTGGCATAGTGCATCGACGTAACTCAATTTCTACTTCTAGAACATATATGTGTTGCATTTAGGAACATTTTTTAAAGTATGATGTTGTCTCAAAGAAATTTTTGTACAATCTGTAATACGAAGTTTATTTCCATTTGAGTCAACTCTGTTATTATATAAATCATAAGACCATTCTTCCTCGTCAATGTCATACAATATTTTCTTATATAAACATTTGTACATCGACATGCATTAGTAGTGTACTTATTATCAATAATTTTTTTAAAGGTGTGAGCAGTTACGCAATTTAAATTGAAGAGATAAAAAACTGATAAGCAAACATAAATTTGGAAAGCAATTACTGTGAATGATAGATCTATTGAATTGCTAACGCCGATGATTTTAACTAAAACTTGTTGGGAAATAAACATCAAAATCATTTAAAGATTCAGCATACTTTCTTACATGTACTGTGCACGGTAACAACAGTCTCAAGAAAGGTTTATGGGCAACTTGGATCAAAATAATGTACAAAAAACAAGTTTACCTTGAGGATTTTTCACATAAATTTCGAATGTGTGTATTTCTGAATACCTGTCCAAGTTAATCTGCCTCAGGTATCCATCTTAGTCATCAATCAATAATAAAATGGCGGATACAGATCAAACAGAATATCGATCTATATATATTGCAAAAGAAATTGTCTGAAGAAGGGATTTAATTGCTTTTGTAACCTTAACAAATCTGTTATTAAATAATACAAACATCCCAGAGAAATTTTTTAAAAGCCCAAATAATTGAAAGAAACCAAAGAAACTTTACATTTTTTTTCATCCTGACATGTAAGGGGTTCGGATTCTACGTGCGTTCTGTCGAGGGAACGAACGTACACTAGCAACCCCTCACTTAGAGGAGCCAAGTAATGGGTTCGGTGTCCACATATATACTGTCGAGGGAACGAAAAATACAAAAAATGTACGCTCGGAATCTCCGATGAATGGATTCGAAGTCTTCGTACGTTCTGTAAAGGAAATTGACGTACATTGGGAATCCCTGACCGAAGTAAGGGATTATGAGCCTACGTACGTTTAGCCGAGGGATCCAACAACACTTGGAATCTCTGACTTACATGACCCAATTAAGGGTTTCGGAGTCTGCGTACGTTCTGTCGAGAGAGCAAACGTACATTCGGAATCACTGACTTTGTGGAATGACCAGATTATTTTTAGTTGATAAAAAGGTTCTGATTTCAAATTGCAACAACAAAAAATCAGAAACAAGATAAGATAACTTGTAATGTCTTGCAAAATTTCATAAATATGTAACGTAAAAAAACCAACCAAAAAAAAACGGAAGAAAACTTGCCTTAATATACATTAACTCATTATTAACTAACAAGTAGAAGATGATATTGTATGAATTTAAGAAATAGTATATACCTGTTCACAACTCTCGATCTCTATGTAAACTTAGTACATACCGGATACTAATTAAAGTCATGTTTTCAAAGTAAATTTTTATAACAAATATGTACATACACGCATGTCAACAAAATGGAAATGTGTACCGCACTGATAATACATCAAGTTCGTTGTTTAAACAAACGACTTATCAAAACATACAAATAACATTACCCTAATTAACGTCAAGAGTCACAATGGAATTCATCAATATTTATATATTTAATAATTAAAAATGATTATTTTAACAAATTAATTTAATTTCTAAGGATAATGACTATACCAGGAAAAAATAAAAATGTTTTATTTAGGACACGTTTAATATAGCCGTTATGCTTCAAATTGTTTTATGGGGTGTTAAGGGTGAAACTGGCTTGTATCAGTTCAAACCGACTTCGATCGTTTTGACAGCTATTCTGTATGATTTTTATGTATATTTTCATATTTTGCTGTAAAATGTATATATTTTCTAAATTGTTAATCAAAGCTTGTCACTATTCATGTTACGTTTATACATAGGATCATGTATTGTGAAATAATATTTTAATTAATAAAGGGTATTGAAAATTCAAGTTACTTAAAGCAATCTTTTTGCAAGAAATCATTTTTAAAATGTTACAAAACGCGACTTCAGTTTGCGGAAGAGCAAGCCCAGTGTGAAATACGTTTGAGGAATTTGACCGATTTTCAATTAAGTTTAAATTTAATGGATGAATACACATTGGTTACCTCGAATATTAATCTGACCGATTTTCAATAGGTAGATATGTTTTGGATATTAGCACATAATTTACATCAGAAACCATAATCTTGACCGCACTTTTTTCATTTTTGATCTTTCTGTTTGATTTTTACACGTTGAACTTTGAGCGTATTTAAATACAAATCACACACAGGAGAACTATCCCATTCATAATTTACAACGCATTTCAATGGCGCGATTTATTTCCGCTTTTCGCTTTTTATAGGTCCTGTTTAGGCTGTTTATACAATTGTAGAAACATAGTTGCTGGCAAAAATAGTAAAAAAACTGGCATTTTTCTCTTAGCTATCCATGTAAACTAAAAATAACTAATTTTATATGTGAATAACAAAAATGATGTATTTTACTATATATAGATTCAACGAGGTTGGTTTTCCATTACTCATTAAGACTTTTTAAATATCTTTGATATGATTCACTTTTAAAAACTGAATTGGAATCGTTATAACATTGATTATATACCGTTAAGTCACGTGCGTTAAGTACAGAACTTTTATTTTATACTAATTCGCTTAATTCACCTTTATGTAAAAACACTATATATACTCAATATATACTAACGACGCAGTCGCTTACCATAAACTTTAACTAATATGTTATAACAGCTTTATAATAGAATTACTTTAGTTCCAACGTCTTCATATTCAAAACTACATTTTTCACCAAAAAAAAAGACGCAATAGAAAATTGCATGTAAAAACGCCATGAAAAACGCGGCTCTAGGCCTTGCGCGTTTTCAAATGAAAATTTAATTTCACAGGTAAATTCTATTGAAAAATACGCTTGGAAAGATGGATAATGACATAAATTTTAATTTCTATCACAAAAGTTGAGAAATTAACATGTAAATCAACATACCTTCATATTGCTACATTAATCCATATTATTGTAAAAATTAATCAACCATAACCTGTTCAGGTAAATAGCCATAGATCACGTGAGTTACAAGATCCATTATACTAACCCAAGTTCGATAATGTTTGTTGTTAAATGTCCACAGTGGTATTTGTAAACCGGATTTTAAATGGAAAATTTGTTATTTTCTACAAAAACAAAAGTATGATTCACGTTTAAATGTTCAATATGCACAGTTATAGTGTTAGAATGGTGCATTGCATGAAAACTGTCGTAATGTTCATTTTACTGTCTCGTCGTTTTTCTAAATTATGAACGCCCTTTGGATAAAAGGAAATTCTTTCAAGTTTTAGAGATGTTTTGGCCGTGAGATATTGTACAATATAACAGACCGTGTAAGAAACACACGAAGTAAAGACTAAATTTTAATTTGTGTTATCCTTCCCAAATTTCTCAATCGATTTTCTTCATTTTATTGTGGAAGTTATCGGAACCAGGAAGAAAGCTTGAAGTAAAGATGATATCGAGTTACACTGCTTATTTGTAAACATTTTCTGCAGAATACTATCATTATTGGGAAGCAGTGCTCCGGTTAATTAGTTCTTTTGGATCGTTCACCTTCCGTTATCATCCAACTTGGTCCTTTTCTACGTATAATTTGAATAATAACACAAAGTGTGATTAGAGTGTTAGGTTGAAAATTTCGCGGATGCACAATTTATCTTTACATATATAACTCTACGGCATTGCGATTATTTTTTAGTATTTCATGAACACGATATTTATAATTTGTTTCAATTACCTTCAACATTACCTGTCAATGTGTATATTTCAGACCGATAGATGAATCAAATTTCTGTTTGGAAGTTTTGCAATCAGTATATCAAAAGAAGTGAGTGAATCCAGTTCAAATCCAAGAATTAAATTTTCAGCTACTTTATATGTCAAGAACACACTTCCCATACTTCATTCATTCGCCCTGTGTCATTTTAATGTGATGATTTGCTTTTGTTTGTTTGAATGTGGTTAAAGCCACTTTGAGTAACTTTTTGAGCCATTCGATAGCGTTTAGAAATCCCGGTACCGAAAACCCCCAAATAGTCTAACAGTACTATGAAGTAACAGTTCACTTTTTGTGTTTTAAACTGTCAACCCGGACACATGTCGCCAGTTTCTGTAATTTTGAAGCAGCTAGGAATTTTGATTTATATAAACGACAACCAGGCTTTGGTGTGGTATATGGTTTGGTATTCATTAAACTTTGTTATATCTAAAGAATCCATTCAAAAAATTAAAGTAACACAGGAAAGACGTTAAATAATTTTTTATAGCCGTTATATCAAACGTACATACATGTACAATAACATATTTTAAATTGTGTAACACTAATCTCTTATAATCATTTTAACAATACCACATACAATGCTCTAAACGTAAATAAATACTATCTTCTCATACGATGTTGCAATTTCTGTTTTGAAGTATTATATGAGATGATGTGTTGAGACTTAATACAATTTAACAGGGATATTAATAAACTAAAAGTATATAATGTCCCTGAATTAAATGAGAATCTGAGTATACATTTGAAATCATTTAGTCATCCGAGTACGTAGGTACGTTCATTCAAACTATTCTATTTTACGAATAAACAATGTTTTTTTCCATTCACTCACAAAATAAATTCTGGAAAAATAGTGTTTAATCCTTATACTACCAATCAGATCCCAAATAATAAATGATTTAACATATTGACATTAGTGTTCGATTATACATATCAATCAGTTCTGGATTAGATTTTATACAGAGAGGAACAAACACAGGAAAATACATGTGCTAATAAGAATCGAATTATTTTACTTTAATAAATCAACGATCGGAGTATTTTTTTAAGAGTATCTACTGTTTAAATGTTGGGGAGGGGTATCACCGGAACCCCTATTATACACTGCAACATTATTTTATGGCAAAATAAATGAAAGTCAATGGTCTGTATGATTGTGAACCTATACAAGAAAGTCTCCTGTACATATCTACCTCGTACCAACCACAAATTGCCACGTCTGTCTGATGTGAATTCAGCCTGTAGCCATGATTTCATAAACTTTAGCATTTCTCCGTGTATCAATAAAATCAGTCGGCCATGAACTACTGCACATTACAATTACAACCAAGTAAAGTTCATTGAACACATGTGCACATTAGCATAACCACGAGAGGCGGAAAGAGACGATAAATTATTAAAAGTATAATGTATTATTGGAATTTTAAATCCTTACACAATGATGTACACTGTTAATATTTGGGTTTTGTTGGTTTGTTTGAGTGTTGTTTAACGCTACTTTCAGCAATTTTTAGGTATATCATGGCGTCCAGTTTTAATGGAGGAAGCAGCCGGAGTACCCGGTGAAAAACCCCGACCTTTGGTAGGAAAACTGGCAATCCTTGTCAATTAGGATCGGAGTCGAGCGTGAGTGCACGCAGTGAGACTACTCGAACCCGCAATCTCAGTGTTGACAGACCACGTGATCAATAGTAGACAAACTACCTAAACCACTTGGAAACTAAGGCCTCTATTTGGTTTTTAAACGACCGTCTATTACAGAAGTCATATGTCTGACCAAATGTTGAACCACATCTTATTTTCCTTAAACTACAAACAGTTGTTCAATATGTCAGCCTCATTGTCTGTTAACATTTTCTTGCAATTTCGTCAAATTGTTTAATTCGATAAGAAAAGCAGCAAGGAAACCGACCAAAGAATGAAAGCCGAAAGTCAAGCAAAAAATAAAAATCCGGATGTAGACAAACATACAACACGAAACAGAAAATAAAATACCACTGAACTTAATGTGAACTTCCTTTCGTTTTTTGGTATTTTTCGATAAAGAGTTTTATAACTCTGTATTTTATGTAGTTTTAAGTCAAAAAGCTTTCATAAATTTTCTTAAAATTTTGGGCATTGTTGAAATTGATATATATTACCGATTTCAAATAATCTGATATATCACGAAGGATTTAGTCATAAACGAGGTAGTGATAGATAAATAATAATATACGCAAAATTTAATAAAAAATCTTCTATTTATGTTCTGCCTATGGCCATTTTGACACATTGTGTCTAAATAGATAGAATTATGCTTACATGAGGTGTACAGCTCTTGTTCGTATCTTTAGACGGTCATATCATGCACTACTAGCGTACCTGTTAATTATTCTTTTTGAAATATTTTTTTTTTACCTCGGAATTTTTTTTATTATTGTTATTTTGTCTTTTTAAACTATGGATGCCATTCACGCAAACCTTTATTGTTTAAACACTCAAATTAGCGCTTCGATTGTTTATACAATGTTTTTTAACACCACTTATGGTATTTTTAAGCGCTGGAAGCATGTGACCTTAGATACCACAGTCCATGGAAACTGAATTAGTGTTGACCCTTTTTTGCCTATAAGAGATTGGCTATAATTTGTGGTTAACTCGTATTGTCTTTATTTGATGTGCAAATTCAAAGTCATAACTAAAAACAATCCTATTTTATGTGATTGGGACGCGTTAATAATATAAAAAATTTAATATATGCCTTCAGTCCCACGCTCCGTCAAAGTATAAATAAAGCGTTGGACTGCAGAGGTTCTCGGTCTAGGCTCAAGATTACATCTGTTGTTACAAAAAAAAACAACAGTGAATCTTCTTAGAATGAAGAATATTTCAATTAATATTTTTACTTTAATTTTTTTTAATTTAACGCACCAAGGCTTCACTGTAGAATTTTGAAGCATTGTTCATCTGAATCGATATTTTTAGTATCTGTTCTACTTTCTAAATTTATTATTCGTACCACAATCTACAAAATTTGTATTTTTTGTGTGTTTTAAACTTTTATTTACGTTTGATGTACGTGGCGTGGGGTAAAGTCCCGTCCGGTTCGTTACGGTCGTGCATCATGAATCACTTCATTTTGTCAACTAGGTGTTACCTTGACATGTTATCACGAACTATAAATTAGGGGGATTGTGAAACTTCCGTCCACTCTTTTGTTTCATGCATTCAAAAATTAGATTTGTTTACCTAAAGGTTATAGGGTTAAGTTAATCTATCTTAATATTAGAAACAGGATCCGACTCAGCTACATGAACTGCAATGTATAAATTTAAATCTATTATTTTTTCATTTATATATTTGTGTAAACCTAGATCAATTTAACTGTGCAATTACAATTTTTTTTTATAACTGTAACCCCCTTTCCAGTTTTCACATTTAACAAGAAATCAATACCGAGAAATTATGACTGCTTTCAGCTTTTGCTACGAAAATATGTGAAAAATTTAGTACTGGTTAAAGCCAGTCTGTTCTACGCGCACCTTTACTGGACCGGAGCACTAATTCGGATTTTATACAAAAAACAAGAACGACTACACTATGACGACTATATGTACATGTACGTTTACTATGCAGTTAATGAAAGAATACCTAACGTCTTGCAAAATCG
Organism: Limnoperna fortunei; assembly: GCA_944474755.1. NCBI lineage: Eukaryota > Metazoa > Mollusca > Bivalvia > Mytilida > Modiolidae > Limnoperna > Limnoperna fortunei. The sequence continues at coordinate 79,218,470 of OX104114.1, read as the reverse complement.
AACTAATAATATTTCTGATTGTTAAATGTTGAAATAATTCCAACAAGATGTCCGTATAATTTAAAAGTAATTAATAAAAGAATATAATAGTATTTTCCTGTATTTGCTATTGTATTAAACTAATTTAAGAATTTGAGGTCCTGAAGATTCTGTAACTCCTATCTGGTAAATTTCTATGAGACTGTTCCTTTTCTGTCCTGTAAAATTCATTTAAATGCCTACAAGGTTGAAGAATATTGATACTGAAAGTTGGTCGAAAACAAATTAAAATATTCATTGAAGGGCAAGAACTCCTTTGAGGATTCGATTTTTTATAGTAAATATATTTCAGAATTTTTACAGTTTGAAATCATAGTTTTTAATGAAATGACCTAAAACCCCTAAAACATCGAGCGTATATACATGTAACGAATTTGATTATATGTCTGTTATGTCGACTCGTATGAAGAACTTCTTGACATTTGTACTACTGTTATGTCTCTTAAACTTAGTGTGTTCGTCCAGTTTCTTATTCTTCATTTTTTTCTCTTTTCGTAATTTTTCTTTCCGGTCGATTTTGCCCACGCGTTTTCTAAGAGATGAGATGTCTGATCGACACGAGACTTTGTGATCGTGTTGTGGCTCACCTGAAGTTGCGCAACTTTTGAAATGTTTAAAATGACCGCAGTGGACAAAAGATTTCATTTTTCGGATCTCAAAATTTGTAGACTGATACAGAATATTATCCTGCGCATTTTTACGAAAAACAAATTGACTCGAAAGTCGCTATTTTTTAATAGACGACCATATCCCCCCCCCCAACCTACCCCCTAAAAAGGTAAACTTTGTCAGATATCAACCAATTGAAATTTGATTTTTAAGTAAATTACACTGAACTACGATTATTTCTATTTTGTAGGTCAAATCAAACATACCAGTAAGAACAGGAATAAGACCTATTATTGTACTAGGTGACGAGGAGGGAAAAATAAATTAAAAAACATAAAGTTGTTGTTACTTTAGGCATTGCAGTTGCCATTTTTCTAGTTTTTGTTCACATTTCAACGACTTTGGTAAAATTCCGATGCGGTTTCTGCAAGGGTCTCCATTTTAATGTGTTTATTATTTTAACTCCTGCACAATGTTTTCAGAACTATGTTTCTAATTAAAATACATTCCTAACAAATTCTAACTAGTTAAATCCAGTTTTAGTGGTTATTTTAAAATTTCCATTATAATACGGGAACATTTCTACTATATTTAGAGATTTAGTCTAAAAATATTTTTTTTGTAATGTGACCAGCTAGTATATCTTTACAGCGTCACGCGATACAAACAAATTATTTACATGTTTATACCTGGGTAATTAAGTACAACAAAGAGACAAAAATCGAGTTAACCAACCTAGGGAATTAAACGAAAAATCTGTTTTATCAATAACGACATACAACTTTAACTTCAAACTGATAAGTAAACTTCATAAACATTTTTAATAACCCCTCCCCCCCAATATATAGTTCAAGTTGCTAATTGTTATAATTAGTAATAATTATATATTTTATCAATTTCATAGACCATTCTTGGTAGGAACTCAGACAATAAACTAGTTTTCAATGCAAGTTTTTAAATCAAAAATGTATGGGGACCTAGTGGAAATTGAAAGAAAGACTCATATTTTGGCCACAAAACGGACTTAATCATTTATCTAGCGTATTGTTTTTTCAATTGAGATAATAATCAAATAAGCGTCCCTCATATGGGGATTATCTATATTTTCTTAATTTGACTTTTTTCTTTTCAGTCCAAAAAATTGACTTTATACACTTAATTAAGTTATAAAAAGATAGATCTGAAGACATTGTTTTCATTGATAAAGTAACGTTTTTACTTTCTAAAATGAGATTTTTTTTATCTAAAGTTAGTAGTAGGCATTGGTCAATGAACGTGTTGCACAGTTCCATAACGCTGTTTAATAATCACAAAAGTGATGTCATTAATTTACAAATTTACAGTATATCACAGCAGCCACCGTGAGCAATTTGTAAGTTGTATCCTGACGTCGAGATTTTATTAAGGGAGGAAGCCGGTAAATCCCCGCACCTCCGCAGAAAAATTTGGCATTGCTTTCCGATTAAAACTAGTCATTGCTCAAAGTCACATTCGAACTCGCATCTCAGTGTTGACACGCCGGTGAGAACCAAACGGCCCCTTAAGCCGTGATGGTTCATGAAAGAACAGTTGCAGAACACGATCATTTCAACAAACCACGCTTAAAATACGTTAAAAATGAAATTGCACATATATTAAAGCGCAGTATCAAATGAACGCTTAAAACTTTAAATTTCGTCGAGAAGTAAAGAAGTGTTATTGTGTGAGGAAGAAATTATATTCATTCAGCGGGGAGGAGGTCAAACCGTCACCGTCAAAAACGCCCCAAATTTTAGCAACACCGCACCCACCGTAAAATCGCCCCCTTTCAACGCGCCACCACCTCAAACAAAATCGCTCCAACTTAACAAAATCGCCACTATGAAAACACGCCCACCTTCCACCTTGAGCAAAATCGTACATAGAAAGCCCCGAGTAATATGTGAAATATGTTTTAATGCCTTTAGAGCATGTTCATAAGCTGTTTAAAATCAGTTATTATATTCAAATTTGGGTGATATTTGCTAATTATGGTTAGTGTAAAGATAATACCGAACAACAAGAGCTTACAGTCCATGGACGATTACAAATTCAGAGAAGACGTTGGATCGGCACAAAGAACTATAACTTTGTAGAGGACCATCTAAGGTACATTTCTGCAATATTTAAAATCATTCTGCTAAGCTGTTTATGAGAAGATTTTTTAAATCAGCCAATCAGAACGCATTAATGTTTAAGATTTGTTTTGTTTTTATTTAAGCGGAATTCTTCATAATTTTCTGTTATTATTTCGTGGTATATCTGTAAACATTGCCTTCGTTCAACCAGTGCATTAGTACTCGTGACTATTCAGTTCGAAAATCCAATACTATCTTGATTTATAACCTGTTGTGACTGTTGTAAATATCTGTTGAGGGGTTCAGGAATAAGGACACATACACTTCACTTGCTATATTGTTATTTTTTTATACGAATGATCATACGTAAAGTAAAAAAATGTGGCTCAAAATATTTTGTAATAGATTGTACTGAAAAAAGAATAAAAATGCACCAAACTAGTTTATTTACAAAATTCTTTTTTCATAAAATCTCAAGCAATAGGACAGAAAATAAGAGTCTCCGAGTTGTATCGGAAAATAACTGGCGTTTTTTGTCAGAATTACGTGTCTTGTTAAATTTTGTTTTAACTTGCCAATAACGAAATTAATTAAACTTAACGTTAGTAGAATTGGTATGATAGTATATTTATTAGTCTTCATAAATCGCTTTAATTAGATAGATATTTATAGAACATACTCGAAATGATCAACACTCAAAAATTTAAAACACTCGCATGCTCCATTAATATTTAATGTTTATATTTAAAGCCGATACCAAATTGAACTAAAACAACAATGAGGTTGAACGATGCATAATTATTGTAACTGGATACGACAAAGTCAGACCTAATATTTCTCAATAAGTGTCTGTTCAACAAAATATATATAAATTCTCTTCAATCTAACGGGTAAATATTTGAGTTTAAGAGTACATGTGGAAATCCTAAAATTTAAGATATTTATTGAAAACGGGGTCAGTTTTATCCAAACATTTTTTTACAAAACCATTTAATGACGTCCTGGTAAAAGTTCACAGTATAAACATGAACCATGACGGGCCTTGTTGATCGAGTGATTAGGATAGGTAGTCCTCTATCATTGACCACGTGCCTTTTCAACATCTAGGATCCAAGTTCGAGCCTTAATGCAAGCAATGTGTGTACGACTAAGACCTTAATAAAAAATGATCGCCAGTTTTTTTGCTGAAGGTCGGGGTTTTTCTCCGGGTCATTCGACTTCCTCTTTGAATAAACATCTGTTCGCTAGGATAAAGCTTAAAAATTGCTGAAAGTCGCATTCAACGCCATTCAAACAAAAGCGAACCATTTTGACACTGAATCAAAATGGCAAACCAACGACTGACTGCGTTGAAAAAAAATATGAAATTTTGTAAGATGCATATGAACAATTTGAACGGGTATTGATTGATTAATTGATTGATTGATTGGAAGTTTGCCATACGTATAGCGAGCAGTATTTCAGCTATACAGGCCAAGAACAATTTAACAAACAATTATTTAACGGAAAACGGGGGCTGGATATGACAAAGGGAACACAATTTATACTGCCGTACTCCCGTTATTATCAGATTGCTTTCAAAACACGTTGGAATTAATCGGAATCTCAAATTCAACAGACAGGATGAAAATTGGAATGTACTAAATATGTAAAATCTAAAACAACAACATTTCTTCTGATTAATCAATTGATTCAATGTTGCAGCTGCAATTAACCTACTTCTTTTCGAAATTTACAAAATGAGTCCTTGTCTTGCAAGGAGCGTGACGCTCTCTATCAAAACAGGTCACCCATTATAGTAATTATACATTCCTTCAGCATTATAACATGACAACACCCTCCCATCAAACGAGCAACCCTACCACCTCATAACGTGCTGGACAGCTCTATGCGTTGAGCGAAGGAACCTTCCCAGTACTGTTGGGTCCCATGTTGAAAATCGAAGGAAACTGGGGTTGCAAAATTTTATATTTAGACAAATTAACTTCATGTTTGACAGTTTTGATATATCAAAGTGAGCTATTCGACGATGTATGGTATGTTCAAACACCCATAAAAACTTCAGTGTGACAAATATGTGAAACCCACAGCTAGTCTAAATGATGTCGAGAGTAATTTTGTCTATGTCAAAGTTAGGAGCCCCACAGTTCCTCCGTTTTTCAGAGGTTTTGATTTTAAATATTTAATACATTATGATCAGAGATTCATCATATCTGTTGAACTACCAATAGATTTCAAGTCATGTTTTGAAAGCAACCTAATAATTTCGGGAGTAGTTTTATCCCGTTAAAATGTTTGTATGCATCTTGCACTGTCGTCCTGTTAACCGAAATCCTAAGCGTTTCAATGTAGACCACGAATAAATTACCATATGAATTCTAATATAAAACTAGAAAAAACTGTGAGCAGTGCTCACTTATTGATACCTTCGCTTCCCTTCTATGGGAAACCCCAAATATCATTCTGATCAAAATGTTAAATATTAGGTCACAATGGTACTATGTGACACAGATTTTATGTAAGTTTTATCAAATTCCATTCAGTAGTTTAGGATGAGTTGCGCATAAGAGAAAGTGTAACGGACGGACGAAAGACGAACGGACACCCCCATTACTATATACCTCCGCTCACTAACAGAACAAAGTTTTTTTTATTATTTTAAAGCTGATTAATAGTATAAATTGTACTCCTAGCTAGATGGCCAGTCCAAATAACGGGCTGTATCCCTTCATCGGGGTGTGTTTCAATCGATACAGTCTGCTTTTTGGTATATTGTGTTGTTACATCTATTTGGTGATATTTAATGTTGAAGATAAGCAGAATGAAATGTTTTCTTTTGGTACATTTGTTCAATGAAATGAAAATAATAGAAACTCATATTAAGGGCCGTATCGGATTTATGGACCTCCATAGAAGTTTCTATTGCATAATTATAGAATTGTGTGTGCATGTCTTCAATAACTGTATGTAAATATATAAAAAGTATATGCATACATTTATTGATTGATTGATTGATTGATTGGATGTCTGCTTTACGTCCAGCGAGCAGTATTTCAGCTATATTCAGGACGGAACAAGTTAACAAACAATAAATCAACGGAAAATGGGGGTTGGATGGGTCACAGGGAATACAATTTTGACTGCCACTGGAAAAGTATGGAGTTTTGGGTAGGGGCGGAAAATTTAGTCTTTTGTAGCGGCTACAATGAGCCTACTCTTTTTCGAAATCTACAAAAGGGGTCTTTATCGTGCAAGGAGCGTGGCACTCTCCAAACACGTTACCCACTAAGGTCCGCGGTCAGGCTTTCCGTATTATGACCAGACAACCCTCCAACGAGAGGGTCTCCCCTATCCGCCACCTGGGGACGCGCTGGGCTGCTCTGTGGGTCGAGCACTGGGAACCCTCCCAGTATGGTGCATACATTGAAAAAAACTATGTACATATGCAGGAAAAGTATGCAAATATAAAGAAAACTATGTGTATGTATTGAAAAGTGCATATATAGCACACATAAGGCATTTATGGCTTTCCATACTTCCAAATTATGAAAAAAGATGGAGTTACAGACCATGAACAAATAAGGAAACAGCTGAAAATTTATGTTACTTTATAAAGGAGCAAATTATAGGCTTTCCACTGAATGCAAAAATAAAAAGAACATATCTGTGTTAAATGACCTTGAATTTAACCTTGAAACAATTAGAGTATTTAGTCTTTAGAAGCTAACAAATTTGAAAGAAAAACTATTTAGATAAGTTTAAATAGGAAAGGTCAATTTGTAGAACATTATTACATTAACCTTGATATTGTTTATCTTTTTAAATTTAACATTATCTATTTCACATTATGAACAAATGAAACAAAAACACAAAAAACACATTCAGGTATCTTTTTTTCAAGTCAAAAAGGTCATCTAAAATTATTTTTAGGGCTTACATTGCCTTAATCACTGACCATTTAATAGATGCATATATCACTGATAAAACAATAAACATTTTTTGGAATAAACCACTTAAAATACATGAAAAATGAAAAATTTTATTAGATAAAATTCTAAAAGATAAAACTTTGACCTTGACCTGATCATTAAGACACTGGCCATGCTGAAGGTCAACAATAAACAACATTAAAGACCCTATGTTAATATCTGTAATATTTAATAATAGCTATTAACATTTTTTCGATCAAAAGGAGATTGGTGATACAATTACAACACTTAATGACATTAACTTCTTTGAAGGTAAAGCCAAATGATGTCCAATAGTGAAGATACTTCTTTAATACTTGTTACAACTTTTAATTATATTAAGGAAAGATAAAAAAAATAATCTAAAATATATGACAGTTCAAGACCTTTAAACGATTTACATTTTGGTCAAGGTTGACCTTGGCTTATTATTAAATGAAGGTTATAACAATAAAATACTGAACACAGATGAAACTGTCAAAACAGACAATCCACAAATCCAAGTCTGAGAAACCGGCAACTCCAGAACCAACAAAAAATATAGTAACTACAGCATTTTTGTGACAGGGGAAATAACTCAAAAAAGTAAAATGGTTCGGTTTGCCAGGATTAACTGTAAAAGTCTATTGTCTCAAACATTTGTGCGACAAAATGTCTTTTCGACATGATGTGAAACAAATGTGTAAAGAAAAACTTTGCGGAAAAAAGGATAGACAAAAAGTAAGAAATTCACTCGGAACTGTACGCCTTAAAATTTATGCTGAACTGAATTTAAGTCGACAGATTAAATCGGAATAAAGTTTTTATGTACATTTCAAAACGTGAAAATCTGACCACGAATCATATGATCCTTAAACAATCAAAGAAGTTTTGTGCGGATAATAACTGAGAAGAATACAGTTTCTATTTAAGTTAATGTAAACCTGTAATTCTAGCTGATAGACGTGATTACTACCTTAAAGGTTTTTAGTCTTGAAAAAAAAATGCTATTAACCAAATAAGTATCGACCGTGTGGATCAAATTCAGCTTTTTTGTCGAGCACAAGACACGTTTATTACTTAAAAATCCGACATATATCCTGTTAAAATTATTTAAGTTGTTTCGCAGGAAATGTCCGAAACGCAAACTTAATGCGTAGTAAATTTGCTTGTTGCCAGTTGCAAAAATTTACCAAGATCAACTATAAAATATTTCAGGGATCCGGATTAAAAAAATACATTTAATAGATGATTTCAAAGTTATTGGAATAGAGTTTGTGGGGTGGGGGTGGTGAGATAATCTCACGGAAATTAAAGGAAAATAAATAAACTACAGTTAATATTATTATATATATGATAAGATTTTCTTAACTTAAAAATACCTGTACGGAGAAGAGGCTCTGTCGTATTGTATCGGTTGGGATCAGGGGCATCAGCTTTTATCTTAAAGGATTTTGCATGAATGTTCGAAACTCCAGCATTCGAAATATTCCATTATGACTGTACTTGTCTCTTTAAGTGTTGTTTATCAGCACGACTTCCAGTATTGTGGAAGAACACACTGAGATATATGATACATGTATATACTGTAATATGATTTATATGTAACCGAAGTTTGTAATGATTGTTGTATAAATTAATAAATTAAATTAATCTCGTATGCACTCTCTTAACAATTAGTTTTAAAAAAAAAAGTAAACAGGAAAAGGATAGGTCAACACCTCAAAGAAAAACAATACAAAGTAGAAACAAACAAACAAACAAAAGCAAAATGTAACGGTGAGTAAACCCTACCAAACAATAAAACTAGACAAAGTTTATCCAGCGATCACTGATACCTGCGCTTAAATTTTGCTGACAGTTTTTGTAAAAAATGTTAACATTTTTGTCGACTGGAGACCTTGACCATTGATGGAATTCCTCCAGCATCAATAGGCTTCTTACCCACCTGATATGTTATAATATCCTAAAGTTTTATTGAAATCAAATGCACACTTATTTTAGTTTTTTTCCAAAATTGTTTGGTTTTAATGTCTAACATTTTTGCAAACTTTGGCCTTGAAGTTTTACGTATTATTCCTAAAATCGATAGGCTTCTGATTCACCTAATATGAAACTATATCCCAAAGTTTCAATATCCTCAAATGCAAACTTTTTCAGTTATTGTCAGGGCATTTCTTTTTGTAAACATTTCTAACGTTTTTTAACAACTGTGATTTTAACATTTGACGGGTCCCCCCAATCGATAGACTTTTTACCAATCTGATATGTAAAAATATCACAAAGTGTTATTCAATCGGATGCAATCTTTGTGAATTATCATCTGGAAACCAAATTTGTACGGATGAACGGACAGAATAACATGAGGACTAGCATTACAGAATAAATACAAACAATACTGGGTTGTATCTCCTTTTTGTAGTCGGCACGAAACAGTAGGGAATGTTGTTTACTTACTTAATTAAATATGTGTTTTATTACAAGTCGAGCAAACCACACAATTGCCGTCCGGAGATGTCGACTTGATTCACATCAAATAACTGTGTATTACTGAAGTCATAGCATATCAAGCATATATTCATTACTTCTAAATTTAAAATGAACTTTTCAATAGTAAAGGTAATCGACAGTTCTCCTGTCATAGTTTCCAATGGTTCTTACACTAAACTGGACGCAGTGAAAAAAATTTATATTAACATTTACTTACAATTTGAACAAGCAATTTAACTGATACTTCTGAAATTCAATCCAATAATTATTTTATTGTTTTTTCTGCTCTTACTCACAGATAAGCATTGATTAAAATACCCAAAATAAATAATCGTCAGTTTTAACTTACAAACATTTTACTAACAAGACGTAAGTGCTTACCTATCAATTGGTTTCATAAATAACATCCGCATATATCTCTATTTGCAATACATGTAATCATATGAACTGTAACAACGATAATTTATATTCAATACCGTAACTACCCGATTACCACAAGTGTTACCTTTTTGGTAACCGTAGCATGCTTGATTTTTTAAGAAATAATTGGAGGTCTGGAATTGAATTCTCTTTTTGTTAGAATGTATTACGTGTTTATTTAATTCCTTTGAGCATCCCAAAGTATTATTGTTAAAGTTATAATCTACATTATATCCTACTCAAAATAAATTTCACGAAAAACTGACCTATGATAATAAAACGTGAGATATTTGAGAATAATACGGATGATCCGGAAGCCGAATAGAACCCTCCCAAATAAGGCAGAATGTATTTACAGAAAAGAAGTCCCTCTGCCGATTTTCGATCTGCGCGGGGTGTTATTTACACCTGCGGTTTTATCCACATTATCCAACATTAAACTGTTACCAAAGATTGATTAATAAACAATATTCGACAATTGTTAGAGAATATAAATTTATATGTAAGAGCACACAAATATCGCAGTTGAAGTTACCGCTTGATTATATTTTTCGACCAAGAAATTCACCTTTCTTAAGTCAATTTATTGCTAATTAATGATACAAATTAAATATTAATGATACAAATTAAATACATTCTTTTACTTCGAGTCAATGTTAACAGTTTTGAGAACAAAAAGTAAGTTACTCAAATAGTATTTCCGATGTTTGCCGAACATGACCGAGTTCTGCTCCATTGAAGAACAATCGATATCCGGGACACCAAATATGATCACGTGGTCCATTGTGGTCCGGATACCATAATACTTATATTGGGTCGAAACCGCAAATACAATTGTTTTACACTTTGTCTCCGCCTTAGATTTTGCAAACGACACATTACTAGTTACTTTCAAAAGACATAATTAAAAAACTTACTTTAAAACTTAATGAATATCATAAAATCGTGATATCGATGTAGATGTTTTATAATCATAAAAGAGCTTCTTTCCCTTATCCTGGTCTAATTTATAACTCGTCTCCTGTTAGACTTAAGAAATAGGTTAAATGAACTTCTTGTACAATGTTGAAAAATTTAATATATTTGAGCGGGCTATAGAAACACGAAGAATAATTATTAGTTATTTGTTAAGTCTAAATGTACATATAATGTTTTAATACAACGAAACAACTTTGAAACCGCAGTTTTCCTACCGAAGATCGGGAGTTTTTCTCCGGGTACTCCGGCTTCTTCTTCCAATAAAGCTGGACGCCATGATATATTTGAATATTGCTTAGTGGCGTTAAAAAATATTCAAACAAACAAACAAATTTTAAAAGAATCTGTACTTTCGTTTGGACCACAAGTTAGACCTATCAAAAAAATTAAGTATATGTGTGTCCCTTGGCGTTCACTAAATACAGTAATTGATCTGGTACAGGAAGAAGGTATTCGTATTTTAAACGAACAAAGCAAAAGAAAAATATTCGTATAGTCATAGCCATAATGTAGAAAAAAAATGTTTTGAAATAGGTTCATGTGTACTCGTAACTAGGCAAGTTAACCAGTAGTACCTTGATACGAATACAAATGTACCATATATCTGATTTGATTTAAAACCAATTGTGCCGCCACAGAAGTGCGCTGTTATAAATAACGCTGCAGATATTAAGGTCGTTCTAATATTTTAAAGTACATTTCGTTTTAAAAACAAACACGACGTCATCGTTTCTATGCATCTTAGACTATTAAAATTATCGTAATAAAGTTGCAGTTTCTCCCGAGAAATAAACTTTGCATACATCACCCTTTTGTTTTGGGGTTAAAATTATCTCATTTTGAGCCTGGATCAATAATTATTTATTATTGACGTAAGTCCCCGAAGGTTTTACAAACAAAATAGTCAATATTCCGATGCCATGATTCTATGATATTTCGATGTTTCATGTAGAAGGCAGATTTGGTACAACTTTTTTTTTAGAATTCTTGGCCTTTCAGTATTTTTGAGGAAAATTGATGAGTTTTATTTGACTAAACAAAACCCTCGCATGGTTAATTTTATAACCTTGCATCATTGTTGACATTTTATTTGCTTTTTCAAAATAATGAAGTTTATGACTTACTAAAACTAACGTGTCTGAAATGCTGTTGTTTGAGTCACAAATGATAACTACTTACAGGTCGAGTTCATGCGCCTTACGTAGATAAAAAAAAATGTGCAAATTGAATCCAATAATTACTTTCCACATTTAATAAGCGTTTTGGAATTTATCGCTTTTTTTCAGTTTGATCAGTAAATTTTGACAAATTATAACGCAGGCAATTGTTGTTTGTTCGGAACATTTCTGGTAAAATCGTTTGCGGTTGAGGCGGGAAAAGTCTCGAGTTTTGTCAGGATACATTAAAAACGCGAAGAAAGCAAACGACAGCTAGGTCCCAAAGGCTGACATCGATAGCAAAAGTCAATGGTGATTTGTCACATTTTTAACAAAAGAGTTATAGTATGAAATGTGCATATTTTATCGTGGAAAAATTTCTATTTGATTTTCGTACAACAAAGGTAAAATATGTAATCAAAAGGTGGAACCAAGTAAAGATATAATTTTAATTAGATTGAATAATAACAAAGTGCAAGCAATAAACTGAGCGCACGGAGGGTGTGACTTTTAGTATAAGTTGTAATGTGGTGCTGGTTTATTTGGCCGTGTGTTTGAATTTTATATATTTTTCTAGCCTCAGTTACATGTGTAACAAAAAATCTGTATAAAAATTACATGTTGATAGTTAATTGATTAATAAAAAAAGAATGTTGATGAATATACAAGAAATGTTGAATATTATAGAACTGTTAACACAAGAAATTATAGAACTTTCAGTCAGCTGCAACATTCACCTACATCACGTGATCTTCAGACTGATTCTCAAACATTTATTTAAAAATTGTTTGGATACTTTATTATTACTGGGGAATTATTTAATTTCGAATTGTTTAGGAATTCAACTTATTCCACGGATTTCGCCATGTACACTGATTTTTATAACCTTTTATGTATTGTACCCTGTGATTCAGTGTGTTTTGCTCAATTCGCCATATATATATATATATATAAGTCTAGAGAATTATGCGAAAATTTTGTCATATTTATTAATATAATTATTTTATAGTAGAAACTTCTTTAAATTTGTATCGTTGCATAATTCTCTAGACTTATATATTATTTTTTTGTTTATGCTGTATCGTCATATTGGCGATCCGATACTTAGTAAGTGTATTGGTTGGTAGCTTCCTTTAGACTTTATATATATATATATATATATATATATTGTTTACGATTTGTACCTCATGTTGCACTGTATTGTGTCTGGGAGGAGAAAATTAAGTTCTGAAAGTTCTGACAGTTCTGCTGGATGTTAAGAAAGGTAACCAACCAATCAAACGTTTTAGACTAAGGAATAAAAAACCTGTTGTCTCCTGCAAGCGTTGTGTTCACATTGCATTTGCAGTAAAAAAGCAAATTTGACATGACTGTCAGTGACAGTATATTAGTTCCGACTTCTGCAGGAACATGGTACGCTACAGTGCGTGAAAAAAACACAGATTTTTAAAAAATTTTACGTTATTTAAACAAAGACAAGTTCAATTTTGCTGTTATTGATTTTATTGTTAATAATTAATCAAATGTAATTTCCTTAACTCCAACCTGCGCAACGTTTGGTGTATTCCACCAAAAGGCTTCATATGACAACGAGTTTTTTTTCAATGAATTATTATGAAATAATTTTCGTTTAAAAAAATAAATTCATTTCAACTTTTCTTCGTTATATCTGATAACAGATTAACTACAGACAATATCATGTAACAAGACTGTACTATTAAGGTCTCAGTACATCTCAGGCATACTTTGCTTTCATGTTTTTACAACTCGCTAACGTTAAAACAAATTAGACCGCAACATATGTTCTTCCGATAGACGATATAAACCGACACAACAACGATTTTTTTTATAATCACAATAAATATGTACATATGCACAATATTTAAAACATAAAGAACGGAAGACTAAGCCAAGTTTTTGCTAGCTCGCAAGTCTACTGAATTTTCCTACAATGTACATAAATTATGTTTTAAATTCAGAAATAATTAATGGTTGTCCCAATTTGATTGATTATTTAAATATGGGTAGGCATTATATAGAATGAATAAATATAATACATGCCGATTTAAAAAAAATATGAATATAATTGGACAGCCTTGAATCATTTCGATTCTGATACGAAAATATTTAAATTTTAAATTTCATACCTACATGGCAAAAAATTTATTTTTGGCTGTTCCAAATTTCCGAGACCTCCCTTGTTAGCAATGTATTTTTTCTTCTGAAATATTTCGTATTAAAAAGAAGAAATATAAACTCTTATGCACTCTCTTAACAATTCGTTTTGAATAAAAAAGGTAAATAAATGGTAAACAGGAAAAGGATATGTCAACACCTCAAAGAAACACAGCACAAAGTAGAAACAACAAACAAACAAACAAAAGCAAAATCTAAAGGTGGGTAAACCCAACCCAATAAAACTAGACAAAGTTTATCTAGCGATCACTGATACCTGCGCTGAAATTTTGCAGACTTTTTTGTGTAAAAATTTCTAACATTTTTTGTCGACTGGTGACCATGACCATTTATGGAATTCCTACAGCATCAATAGGCTTCTTACCCACCTGATATGTTATAATATCTTAAAGTTTCATTGAAATCAAATGCAAACGTTTTTTGAGTTTTGTCCGAAAACGCAGTATGAACAGACAATTCTAATATGACATCTTTCAAACGCTTTGAAAAACAAACATGTACTTTAATATGGAGTTCTGACATACCGCGAGACTTGTATTGCCTTAAGCGCAATATACATGGCCCGAAAAGTTTCAAACAGACGACAACTGACTGCTCCTAGCTTAAACTTTCGTTCTAATTTAGGTCCACATTTACCGTATCAAAATGAAAACACAACCAAATTTCAAAATGGTGATTAACTGTGATTTATTGTTGCTTTAAATTTGCCCCATTTTGGATCAACAAGAGGAGCATAAGATCGACCAAATGTAACCGGTAGCTTCTTTGCCTTTATCAACAACAAACACTTCAGGATTATGTCCAGTATTTATTATGTCTGTTTTATGTCCAAAGTTCGTAAATATAACATAAATGACCCTAAAATATAAATACAAAATATAAAATATAACATTATATAATATTTTGACATATTAAACAAATTATTCACAACAACACACATAAATACAATTAAACAGAAAACCTACAATTTATTGAGGTACAAGGGTCCTCCGCACAAAATATAAGAATACTTCATCAGTACAATGAAGTAATTCATCAGTTTTGACAAAATCTGTGATAAATAATGCGTTTATTAGTATTGTTTTTGATACACATTTTATGTGTACATGTATCTGATTATTCTGAATAAAACCAATATTCCAAGTCACTTAACTTGAAATGTGCAAAAATGGTTCAAATTGAATATTTATCAAGTTTACAAATTAAATTATAAAAAAAAATAGTTTTATTCTTGTAATGTTATTGACTCTGTCAATAAAGTTAATCAGTTTAGTGATTTTATGCTGGGACTAGTACAACTATTTGATTTATAGATTCCTGTTTTATATGTTTTTATTATTTTAAATAAACTTATTCACTCAAAAATCATTCAAAGGGCACATTTATTCAAAATTTCACACATAACTTTTTAAGTATGAAATAAATGTGTTTATTAGAAGAAATAAAACGAACTTACTTATCAAGAATCAAGATGTCCACCAGCAATAGACCAGAGTGAAAAATATTAAGTACAAGACTATTCAAAGTCAAAATCAAATCTGAAGGAACAATAGAATTTCCAATACATAATCACATCAACCAATAGATATCAAAGGATTGCAATTGCATCCAGTTGAACTTGGAGATTATTTGCTGTCTCAGCTTATAATGCAGTATCATCGGCATATAACATAATAAAAAGTTTTAAGAAAATGTCTAGGTTGTGTTCTATGTCATCAGAAATAGTTTTTAGTCCTGTTATGTTTTTATTTTCGAAGAAAGTTTCTAAGTCGTTTAAGAATAACGAAAAAAGAAAAGACGACAAGTTTCCCCCCTGTCTCACGCCGTTATTACAATCAAAATATCCAGACATACAGTTGTTATATGAGATACATGATTTTATATTGTCATACATACTTCTAATAACATTATACATCTTGCCATTGATATTATTTGACAACATTTTGTAGAAAAGTCCTTCTCTCCAAACCTTATCAAAAGCCTTTTCAAAGTCTATTAAGGCGCGAAATAACTTTCTTTTTTTAAGTTTCAATATATGGAAAAGTGTAAACTGTCAACTAATACTCCCTGATGATACCCCACTCTTTGACTTCCATTTGTTCCATCAACTTTCGTTTGTTATTAACGTTATAATTATTTTCTTGATTCCCAAACTATGGAACTAATGGCATCGATTTCAGTATTACTACGCACATTTTATAGTCTTATAGGGGCGCACAACGTTATAAAACTGAATGATTTTTAATAAAATTACGAAGAGGAGAGCACGATATACGAAATAATGGTAAATCACAACAACGTTTATTCTTAAACTTTATTAATTTTTTTTTCAAACTATAGCCATCTGGGCAATACCGTAATGAGTTACCACCCCCTTTCCACCCAAAGCCCTACCCCATTTAGGTTAAGTCATTAAGACGAGTGGATACACGTACATCTGTACCACACTGTGTATTTACTATTTAAATTGGAACTACGACCTTTCTTTGGCTTACTCATGAGTAACCTGGAAGAATACATTACTTTACCCTACTTAAAGAACAGCTAGTACCGGAAACTATGAAAACTCATAGCTTGTCCTAAGTAGTAAAATATTCTTAATTGCCGTGGGATTCTTTGTTATATACCGTAGGTTCTTTGTTGTATAATGTGAGTTTTATTTGTTTTTTGTTTAAATACTTCATTTATCAAAACATCAAAAATGAAACTGCATGAATACATAAATTATACTCTAAAATCTCAAAACAGATTATTAAAATCCCAAGTTTTAGTATCAGGGTTGGATTTTAAATGTTTTTAACGTGTGCATCGTTTGTCAGAAGTTGTGCAAACTTGCTTGGAAAACGTTTACGTGCGTAGTCAACTGTATCGTTGGTGAAATTAGCTTTTATACACAGAGGCGGATAAACTTGTCTTATGCATTTATTCATACTTTGCCGGTCACTCATTATATTGCTTGGACACAAGATGACCCTCTTACAATATCAACGTCGTGCTATTTTAGTGCAGAGATTCATGGAAGTGGTTTTAAAACTATTCATTCTGATCGAATGGTTGTCACCTTTTTCACTGTCAATCCGAGCTTTCATTTCTAAGATGGGCGTTTAAGGGGGTTCATTAACATGTTAACAATTTTTTATTTTTCCCAAAACAGATAACAGTAAATTTGAAATAATGACAGATAACAGCAATTTACATGAGAAAAAAATCGAAAAAAACAGATAACAGCAGAAGGTCTTTGAAGGGCAATACTATTAACATCAAACAGGGTTTTTATTTTCATTTTAACAGTTAACAACAATGTCAATTTTTAAGAAAACAGATAACAGCAAAGGGTTGAAAACAATTAACAGTTGCTTTATTTTCCAAAAAACACACATGTCAAAAAGCCAAAAACACATTAACAGAAAAGATCTTGCCCCTTCTCTATTTAGATGAATTCATGCCAGATTGCCGAACCCCAAATTGCCGATCACCAAGTTGCCGAGTCCTTATAGCCGAACCCCAGTTTGCCGACATTTTTTTATTTTTAGTTTTTACCGAGAGTCCCTAATTGCCGAACCCAGTTTGCCGAATTCTTGTTTATGTGGTTTATTTTCATCTATCATGTTAACATTATTATTATGGATGTATCGGATTATAACGACAGAACCACGACAGAAGTACATGATCGTTTCTGGAAGTGTGTCAATGTGTAACATATACACTCAACAAAATAAGTAACAAACCAATAATAAATATACAAACATTGATATGTATATTATTTATTTCAGCACTGCATATAAAACATTTATTTTCAAACCCTACCGCAAAATCTTATATGGACAAGCCGCGTGTATGTGTTGTTAAAGCATTCAATGCAATTGTTAATTATTAATTAACTTTTTATCTAATTAGAACACTGCATACATTTTCAATCGGAAATCGGCAATTTAGAAGTCGGCATTTTGTTTCATTCGACTTCGACATAAACAATTCGGCAATTTGGAAGTCGGCAAAAAGGATTCGGCAAATTGAAAATTATATTTGAAAACAGAAATCTGAAAAAATCGGCAATTTGGGTGTCGGCTAAATGGACGCGGCAATCTGGGAATCGGCAATTTGAAATTCGGCAATTTGGAATGTCACCATTTAGATTACTTCACCTGCCTTGCATATTTCCTCGTATTTCTAATTATGATTGGTTTTCCCTATTATAAACATTTCGTGATAGCCAGATTAACCGGTACCTTTCAAATACACAACTGCACGATAAAAAATGAATTGTGACAGTCTGTTTGAAAATATTATATGTCAAGGTCACATTTTCTTTAAGACGGTGGTTTTATATACAGTAATATTTATTCAAATATGTCCCATAATGCTCTATGTTAAAATATGATGATCGGCGACCATCTTGAACGGTCAGCCCAAAACCGCAAACTATAATTTTACTGCTGTGGTTCACAAGACTTTGTCGACGTGTATTATCCATAAGTTTCTATGAGTAATGGCAGACAGCTTAATTTCAAATTGGCATCAAAAACCTAAAATTTTAAGAGGACCTTCCCAGAACTTATATTGTGAATCAGTTTGGTTACAGTTTAAAATGTTTGCAATCAAGAATCTGCTTGTATGTATTTCTTATATGATTATATGTTGCATTTGTTGTCTATATTCAGTTTCAAATCGGCTAAAAGAAAAAACGAAGTTTGATGTCTAGATATTTTATAGTTTTTGGGTCAGCTGATTATCAGCGAGAACTGTCGCAATCGTCGACATGAAAAATTTGAAGAATGTGGAAAAACCTTATAACCGTTAATAGTTGCATCCGCTTTATGATAAATAGCTGCAAACACTAAATCGAATTTATATATGCAATTAAAATTTTCTGTATACAATCATATACTTGTTTTGACAATGGACTCATAGACCGTGTATTCAGTTGAGCTTGCTGACAGTTTTATAACCTCTGACAGCATAATTCAGCTTTATTGAAATAATCTCCAGATGTCAATAAAATGTCATCAAAGATACCAAGGTTATAAATTTAGTAATGATGTTTTGTAAAGTACATGACACGTGAAATGGGATTTTTGAGGCCCGGATTTTGTTACCTGTATTTACTTCTGATTGCATTACGATTATGGTACTTCACCAGTATCAGGAACCTATAAATCAGGTTAGTTACACCAGATTGTGTAGACGTAAGACTTCCAAGACGGTCAGAGTGCGGAAACGCTCTACCCATGTGGGGGTACTGGAGTATGCCAAAGTTACATCGGAGCAGCCCAGATGCTAGTAGCACATATGCTGCCGAGTTCTTCGGCCAGGTATCAAGAAAGCTGGACGTCGACAAAACCACCATGGTGTAGTTCATGGACTACTAACACTTAACAACCGTCCGACCAAGGATGTTTTTTTATCAGTGTGGGACGTTAAAATCCAACAAGAAGACTGCAAATGCACAAATCAATATGAGCTTAATAAGTATGCATGCCTTGAAGAATGCGAATTTCGTGTAGATATAAATAAACATCCATTTTTTCTTCTCCATTTCGCTATGCTTAGGTGTGAAATATTTAGCACATAACTATAGACTTTCGCCAGTGAAGAGATTTCATTATGTTTTAACTGTGTATTAAACTGCATGAAGTCAACTTCATAAAAACGCTTCAACAGTAAAACTGAATTGGGACAAACGGATCGTTCTATGTCCCCAACTTTCGCTGGCGGAACATATAAACAAAAACACAACAAATACCATAAATATTTAAATTATAATTATAAATTTAATACTACTTTCATATCCATTTCAATTACACCGACGGACCAACACTTTGGTTGTGAATTAATCTGGAAAAGGTGTGTTCAAGTCACACGTTACTTTACAAATATTGTAGCGTTTCTTTGCATTGTCTTCGGGTACTGTATTCCTTTTCGATTTAAACTGGACGCCACGAATTATCTGAACAAACTGCTGAAATTGGTAGGAAACAAATTAAATCCATTTCAATTGAGTTATTGACTCATTACAAAGCAATTCATTTCTAAATAAGCTTCGAATTTCCATTTAAATTATGAAAATACTGATTTCTGTCAGTTTTTATAGATAAAAAAATTCATATGTTTATGACGCATGTTTTACTAACAAGGCACTTATACATACAAATATAAAAAAGAAATGAGTGTCACATTTGTCATCAGTTTCGTTGAAGCTATTCTATAGACAGAATATCTAATTGTCAATAAATTGCACCTAATACATTGCTGGAAATATTTTTATAGTTATTTCTTCTTTTTCTTTTTAGCACTGGCCTTGCTACTTTTAGAGCTTTTTGAAGACTTTGCACTTCTGGATCTTGACGAGCTCCCACGTTTATTTTTGCCATCCTCATCCTCTGGTTTATTCGGTCTTGGGACATATTCCACTCTTTGACCTTGACATCTTGGCTGTTTAACAAAACAAAAAGGAATTTTTAAAATTTCCACAAAACATCTTGTTGAACTACACACACAGGAAAAATTCGTGATGTTAAACAATTTTTAAGTTCAAGTGGTAGTTGACAGGGTGGTTAGCGCACTATTACTGTTGTTTCAATCCAAACATTTTTGAATGATAGTCGTCTTCAAGTGATCACGTGCACGACGAAACTAAGGATGTGGGCAAGAACTTCACAACGGGCAGGGTGTACTCCACTCTTACCTTAACTGACAATTACCGCGTACTCTGGCTTGCTTCCTCATAAATAAAAAACTGGACTCCATCATATAGCTGAAAAACTGCAGAAAATGGCAATAAACACGTGTGCACCACTCGAACAAACAACCTGATCTTAGCACATATAGCTTTATGAAAATCGTACATTTATTAAAATTATTGACGTAAAAGTAATTTCTTCCATGCTATGGTTTATAAAAAAATATAAATGTTTTATTGTAGTCGTCGGGATGGGGGAGGGGGTTGAACCTCCCCTCCCCATAGCCATTTTATCTACCTCTGTAGTATATTGTTATGATTGTATACCTGATTACAAATTCTACACTTTGTTGCTTCTTTCATTTCGCCGAAGAATTCCCCTTTTAGACATTCTTTACAGTATCGTGTACCACACCATTTACACATGTATGTCTGGAAATAAAATGTGATGCACACCTGATTAAGTATGAACTGTACTTAATATTGTTACCTTGTCTCACGTACCCCATACGTTATAATCAGTGGTTATAATGTCAATTTGCAATTTTTTTATCTGAAATTAAGTTTTCCATTTCGCATGAACCTACAAAGACACGTATATATTTGTAGATCAAAAATTTAAAAACAAACACATATATAAATGATAAACAAAGATGATTTCTAAGAGTAGAAATATTGGCCAAACAAGAAACCAAACAATCACCATCCCACCAAAAAAAAGTCCGAGACGGCCCCTTCCAAATTTGTCACATAAATTCGACGACTTCGGGTATTTTACTTCCGTGTTAACTATAATAATGTTTAAAAGTAAGGGAAACTCAAGATACATTCACCCACAATTACGTCAGAAATAATTCATATCCAATACACTAGGCATACTATTTTGTGACATCGATTAACCTATTCCTTTTTTATAGAACAAAAAGGTACTTGTAGTATTGAAGAGTTCTGTATGGCAGCCCCACTCCAAAAAGTACAATCATGAAAAAAACGTGATGTTTTTATTTTTTTTTATATATCTTTACAATAAAATACCCAGTACAAGTTTAAAATACAGCAGTACACTTCATTTTGTTAGTACTGATCAATACTACCCAAATAAATCATTGTTTGGAGTGGGGGTGTCATATGGAACTCTTACCTCAATAAAATCGTGCTCGATCATTTCAGAAAAAAAATACATTTCGAATTTGTCACACCATTAACATGTACGTTTTAGCCATTTACCCTGAAATATATTTTTAAATACTAAAGACTAAATGTCGCTACCGTTTTAACAAAAAGCAGATTATCTAATTAGGTAAACAGAGCGTAAACGGACAGCAAACTTACCGAATTTGTCAAAGAACATCCCCACCGACACATCTTTGCTGTAGTTCGTATTTTATAATAAAAGATTAAAGTTTTAAAATATCAAATTAATTGCACTGTTTAACATTTGTAATTGAGTACACAAGCAGACGTCAAAATGTAGAAGTAATATGGCGGATGTAAACAACTGACTTTACCTGTGTTGCTAACGTGTATTACAAAGTTATTGAGTTCGTCTGCTGTTTGACAATTATGTATTAAATATTAATAAAATTGATCAATGTAATAGACAGTATTGTATATAAACACGGCACTAATTATTTATAATTAATTTTTTAAGTGTGATAATTAAACTAATAAACCATATCGATCGAACGTTAATGGGCCGATGGACATGTGTAAAGGCTTAGTGCCTATATTCGATTGCATATTTGACTTGGAAGCATTTGTTTTATTTAACTAAAAGCTCCAAATTTAGGGTATGTTTGTACATCGTATTTTAATAACAATTAAAAAAGAAAAACATAATGAACAGTATACTGACCTTTTCGAAAAACCATTGACACATGGCTCTGTAAAAAAGGAGGGGGGGGGGGGGGTGTTATGATCGTCGGAATATCAAAGAAAAATATACTTACAAATAATAATTTCAATTGTATTATTATGATACCGTCCGACCAAGGGCATTAAGTTGTCTTAGGACGTAAAAAACTCCCCAAGTCAATTGTTCCAAACGATTTGAAATTACGTGTATACCCATCCTTACAATCAGGATTTCTGTGTCCACATGTGTTTTTGTGGACACAGAAACCCTGACTTGTGAGGATGATGTATACCAAACATCAAACTAACATTCATGATATTCATGTGCATAAATTGATTGATTGATTAATGGTGTTTAACGCCCGAGCAGCAATATTTCAGCTATATTCAGGCGATATATAAAGTACAAATGATATTTCAGAATTTAAAATGTAGCAAGAAGAGCTATCATTTTGGCAAAACAATTAAAAAATTAACTTGTAATTTGTTTTCTAAATTATATAAACTACTAATGACATTTATTCCAATGTTACTGCATTATTTTTTTATTGTTTTATTATATATTAAATACATTTTTCAAAATTTCATTTTTACTCTTTAATGTTAGCTTTATGGACTTCGTATACAAATTTTGTTTTTTAATCACATTATAAGTATCTATCTATAACTTGCATATTTTTTTTTAATAGTTTTTACATTAACATGTTTATACCTTTAATTAAATAAAAATCCATATCTTTTGTGACTTTTTATTATATATAAAGATAATTATTTTTCTTCCATATTTTCAATTGCATTTTCAAACAGATTTAGACATTTTTATTTATAACATACTGCTTTTAAATATAGTTTTCGTAACGAAATCATAATTTAAATTGACATGTTCTCGGATAATTGTCAGTATATATTGGTCCGTCATTTTAACCTTTCATCAAAGTTCAGTATTGATAAAAATCCTCAACAAATTCAGTGTTGTTACAGACTTCAAATCTCTGACCTATAAAATAATTCAGAATTATTCCGACACATTGAAACGAATACTTTCACAGTCATTTTACACATGTACATTCTTTAATAAGGCATTTCATTCACATTCGAATCCGGGATAAATCTATCTCTTAATGTATTCTTAACTGGATTTGATTTATCAGCATGCTGAGAGTTTTACATTAAATCCAAATTACAGTCATGTAAAATATTTTAAATTTCCATAAGCCGTTTTGACTGATCAACACCTCTTGAACTTATCCTATCATGACGAAATTTAGTACAATCTTTTTTACCAAACATAATGCTTTGCCAGACACCAAGCATGACTGTAGCAAGAAATATTTTACTAAACTCTCTATATAATTAGGCGGGTACCATACTGTGAGGGTTCAGTGCTAGACTCCAGAGTGCCCAGCTCATCCCCAGGTGGCGGATAGGGAATGCCATCTTGTAGGAAAAGGGGGAGGGAGAAGTGTCACGAACCTATTTCACAGCATGGAATTTGTTTACATAATGTGTATATATGTTCATTAATTATAAGAATAGCTGCGGTAAACAAGGCTTTAATCTCAGTCGAACACACCGAACCTATATTCAGAATCGTAAACTTGTTAAACAGGTTTCTAGTGGTCAGTATATATACTTGGTTGCACGGGTGTTGGGTTGGCTAGTTGTTAGTCAGGACAGCCAATATGCACCAACTGGATTGAACGCACGATATCTGAGGTAAGTAAGAAATTTATTGGTAAACTCGGTATTACTTGACAGGGGGTGTTGTAAGGTTATAATACAGAAAGCCTGACCGCAGACCGCAGTGGATAACGTGTTTGGAGAGTGCCAAGCTCCATGCACGATTAAGACACCCCGTTTGAAGATTCGATAAGAGTAGGCTCGTTTTCGCCGCTACAAAAAGCTGCATTTTCCACCCTCCCCATACTATTCCAGTGGACGTCAAAATTTTGCCATTAGGTCCATCATTTTCGAATTGATGTATTGTTTGTTAACTTGTTCTCGTCTGGAATATAACTAAATACTTCTCGCAGGACGTAAAGCAAAAATTTAATCAATATACAATAATGACTAGTCTTTTTCCACATGAGTTACTCAACATATGCAAGTAAGCATACACAGCGTGTAACTGTCGTTTGTTTGTTTGTTTGATGGTGTTTAACGCCACTTTCAGCAATTTTTCAGCTATATCATAGCGTCCAGTTTTTATTGGGGAGGAAGCCGGAGTACCCGTAGAAAACCCCCGACCTGCGGTAGGAACTGGCAATCCTTGTCAATTAGGATTGGAGTTGAATACACCCTGCCTGCAGTGAGAATCGAACCCGCAATCTCAGTGTTGACAGACCACGTGATCAATAGTAGACGAACTACCTTGACCACTCGGCCACCGAGGCCCCTGTAAGTGTCGTAAAAACTATGTTATGTTGTTATGGGTTGTGTTATTTTTTTGTTCCCGTTTACTTCTTGAAAATTCCATATATAGTCTGCACAAAATGAATTTTGTAAGTTTTTTTAGTAAAAGTATGATGAAATGAGATTTTGCAACAACAAATAGAGATATCCAATACAATAGTTTCAACTGAAGAAAACTTAGTCCATTCCTTAGAGATTGGTGAATAAGTAAATTTATCCCAGTCCGGTCACGTTTAAATTAATACCATATATGAGCATTATCAAGAGCTGCCAACACTTCTCTATGTCTCCTTGACATAGAGTCAATAAATGTGCTTACATTATTATGTGATATTGTACGCCGTTCCTGTTGCAATATTTACGGAGCCGGTCGAGGGTTTAAGGCGGAAATTGACAATGGCGCATACGCTAATGCAGCTGGCCACAAAAGTGTTCGATCGGATTCAAATCCAGTGATTTGGAAAGCCATGATAGCAAATTTATTTTGTTGTTCTCAATATAGTTCCTTGTTAAGCGCACTTTGTGAGGCCTAAAACTGTCATGTTTAGACAACTCCCTCTATCGGTCAATTACTCGTATTTGGTAAGATTGGACAATGTCGTCTCTGTACCTTTGAGCCATTAATTGCCTGGGACATGTATTATTTTAAGGTCATTATAGATCGCCACCAATATCATGACGCTACCTCCGCCGAAACTATCCCCTTTCTGGACACTGGAGGGGGAGAAATGTTCATTCTTGCGACGGTATTAACGGATTCTCCCATCACGTTTCTGTAGCAGAAAAGGAGACTCGTCGCTGAACAAAATTCTACGCCATTAGCGAAATGTCAAGTCCGTCAATCTGTTGCACCATCGGAGTCTTTTTTTTCGCTTGTATAACGGTGTCTAAACTTCGAAAACAAAAAATACGTTATTCTGGATCTAGTGCCATATTGTCAAAGCCAAGACTGTTTGCGAACTGATTCTTCTTATTCTAGGTCTTCCGCCTGCAGTGGTTGTCTTTATGCGAGGTCGCCCAGTTCCTGAGAGGTCATTGGTAGAGTCAATATGCTGGAATCTATTCCACAACCGAGAAATTGTGCTCTGGTTTACGTTTTCGTGCAATCTCTCTTGGGATACTGCGGTCTGGAGACGATCGATTACGATATTTCGAGTAGCACGGTTCAATATTGGCACAGTCATATTTTTATGTTTTGATGAATTTAAGCTTCAAAGCTCGTCCTCTTACACTTTATCGTTGCAGATGTGTTAACCACAAAATTCGAGTGGAAAACGTTAGAAAAGGTTCAAGTTGTTAGAATTGCTGTGCACTTATAGAGAGTTACTGTGCTCCTTTGACAGGAAGTAAAATCAAATGAACCGGCACTGTAGAGTTATCTGTAATAAAATCAATGATTTAATGGACCATTTCATTACACCTGTTAAAATACATGATTTGCATTTTGAAAAATTAAAAAGATAAAGTTCAAAAGATACGGGATCTTTCAAGAAACATTTGGAGGGTTGAGTTCAGATTGTAACTGTTTTTTCACAAGTAAAACGTTCATGAAGACAATAGCATTCTTGATTGCAAGAAATGTGAAAGACACTGTGAGGGATAGAAAACTAGAAAACGGAGGGTAAATGTTATTAGCCACTGGATCCAATTTCAACTGGAGAAGGTTAATCAACAGCTCCATCAACAGGTAAAATATCATGGTTTTCAACGTATCATCGTATCAATTGCATCTTATTATAATGTTCATAACCCATGTCAATGTAATCAGAGAACAAGGAACAAGGTCATTTTAACCTAAACAATCAACATTCAACATTGAGAAACTTTCGAAAACAATTTTATTATCGGTATAGGATCAACTTATATTTGATTCATTCCAAAAGAAATGAACTTTGATTTATCTATGTGGAAATATGAACGTATATCGGATTGTCACTAAACAAGAGTCCTCAGATGAGTAGACATGCATATGATGGAATATATTTGTTACTTATTTCGTAGTAAGACGTCTTATGTATCTCGCACACTTCCAAGACCATTTTTATTCTGACAAAATAACCATACATTTCTCAATAACAATATCTGTTGATTGCAATTACGAGTTTACTCAGTGCAGACATTTCCCGAAGACGCTGTCTATAAATTTAGGTAAGTTATGAGTTGACTCAATGCATAAATTTTCTCATGACACTGTCTTTAAATATAGGCATGAGCCAACCCAGCTTGCAAAAAAAAAATTGATTGATAAGAAGTTTACTTTACGCCCAAAGAGCAGTATGTCAGCTATATTCATGACGATTACATGTAACCAAAGTTTTCCTAACATTAATGTATCCTGTTTAACTGTTTTCATGTAGTCTTTCTTTATTTTCTATCATTGTACACACTAATTCTTCTACCAGTATATTTTAAAAAAGTTATCCATTGTATTATTAAACAAAAGCATGTGCATTTTGTTGTTAATAATATCGTGTATTTATACTATGTATTAAGGAGACAGATTAACAAGCACTCATTGCTTGTTTCTGAATCCTTCTCTTGTATGAAGAATGTTGTTACAGTATTAATGATGACTCTCTTAGAATAAATATGTTTACACTAAAATTTTGACTGCCACCGGAAAAGTATGGAGAATTAAGTAGGTGCTGAGAATTTATCCTTTTGTAGCGGCTACAACGAGCCTACTCTTTTAAGACATGAACAAAATGGGTCTTTATCGTTAAAGGAGCGTGGCATTCTCCAACCACGTTGCCAACTGTTGTCCGCTGCCTGGCTTTTCGTATTATGACCTGACAATCCCCCAACAAGAGAGTCTCCCCTATTCGCCACCAAGTTCCACGCAAATGTTTAATCTGATTCGTTAT
Organism: Limnoperna fortunei; assembly: GCA_944474755.1. Classification (NCBI taxonomy): domain Eukaryota; kingdom Metazoa; phylum Mollusca; class Bivalvia; order Mytilida; family Modiolidae; genus Limnoperna; species Limnoperna fortunei. The sequence goes on along the minus strand of OX104114.1, from coordinate 79,190,729 downwards.
ACGGCATTCGTGGTCATATTCTTTCTGCGCAAATGATTACCCTATAAGTATCTAACCGAAATAAAATTTGATTTTTGGATGCTTTACTTGCAAATGGATTCCTAGTCTAATCACTATGAAGGCAATCACAAATAAGAGGCTACCAGGAGCACACCGTTGCTTACCTTGATCAGGACATCGTCGATAAGCGGTTAATGAAAAGGTGTTTTCAAATGTCCAAAATGAAGAGATTCGGTTAGTATTTAAATTGACACAAAGATGATACTTGATCTACAAATTGATCACATGATAGACCTCTATTAATTCTCTAAATTAGGTAACGATCAGATATCGAAGATGACGTTTACAACGGTACATGAAAAAAGGACCTATTGAAAAATACTAGTAGATGTAGCAATTTGCAATGTTTACACACAATACGTAAAAATGACCATCAATGATCATTCAGATATACGAGCAATTGAATATGTCAAAACGAATGCTCTATGTTTTAATTTCTCGTAAAGTTTTTTGTTAAAGTACCTTGGTACAACTTGTGTACATTGGCAAATAGAAGCATTCCACATGGATTTTCCCACAATACAAACTTGACCTTTGTCCTTTATCAAGAGAAGAAATGAGTGGACTATATGTTTTAACAAGCTGATAAGCTGCACTGGCCAGAATAAAAGTCAGACTAGAACACTACAGCCAATTACGATCGCTCATAAATTTCAATAAAAGTTTGAATTTAAACAGCGATTATAGTGAATGAAGTTCAGCAGTGACATATGTACTACAATTTCAATTTACAACTCGGTGGTGCGGAAATTTTTAAGAAGAAGTATTAGAACATCAGTGAATTTTTATAAGCTTATGTCCATAATAAAGGGGACAAGATATAACCCATAGCACTAACTCCAAGGTAGTAGGGAGAGCAGGTACGTTGACAGGGTAAGCATCTTGTTTTTGCTAGACACCCTTTTAGCGAATTGCTTTATATCCGGTATAAAAATTCTGAATTGTGGCCTCTGAAGAGTTGGTTGGCCACAAAACTTATATAGGTACTATTCTAAGAGGTTAATATCTTTGCCATGGCATCTTCTTTGTCAACAGCTTCCACTGTCTAAACAATCTCTTTATTTGTCAGTTATTTTACAGTGTTTTAGAATTTAAAGTAACATCCAAATTATTATAGGAAACACAGATGTTTTTTGTGCCCATGTTTATCATTACCACCAATATGATTTCTGTGGTAACTATTGAGCCCATGTGGACACAACGGACAGGATATGATTCCTTAGTTCTGTCTACAAAATAAATTTGACAAAAACGTTTATAGGTTTGTAGCAGATTATAAACCTTATATACACGCCTGAATTCTACTTGACAAAATATAAACATATAGGCCACTAATATTTCCCATAATATTGTCTGCATTAAATACCATAAATGGGAAATACAAATCTTTCAAAATTAAAGAGGGAGCCAGACATCCTAGTGTATAGGAACACAGAGCCTTTCAGGAAAATGGAAATCCTCGTCAAAAAATTTTGAAGCCAAACACACTGCGTCTGAAGTTGGATTCGAACTTCCAACCTTATTGTTGACAAGATATTAAGAAGTGTTGGCAAAAATTCTATACGCAGAAACTTAATGTAATTTTTCTAGACAATCTTCAGATTTAAACGGTTATATGCACTCCCACCTCTCATTTACAAATCAGGAACTAATTTTTAGGTTTGATGCTCCAGTCCTCGTGTCCTCATTTAAACCAAACTTAGTTCAATCTTTTGTGCTACATTTATTGCGGTTAACAGACAGAGATATTTTCCTTTGGTAGGAAGTGCGTAATAACCTTTCTTTATTTACGACAGCAGTAAATTTTAGTTTCTCAATTAGTTGACCAAGGCATGGAAATATTTATTATTGACACTTGATACTATACAATTATGGACTTTGATATAAGTCGCTATTGGATTTTCGAGGGTAGAAAAAAACCGAGGGAGACTGTTTATCAAAGTCTTTATGGTGTCTTTATTAATACAACTAAGAAAGCCTTTGATGATTCGAGCAGTATATGTCTTTGTAAAATATTATAAGGATTGTGTTGACAATGTCACTTAATTTCAAAACATATTTCAGTAGATTATAAAATTAGTATTACCATAAACTTGCAGATGAAAATACTATCATATTAATTAGTAAAGAATATTTAAATCGCACCAATAAGAATAATAATCGGAATTTCGGTTGATTTGTACATTTAGACTGGCTTCATTTACCCATATTTATTTGCTAAAATATGTAAAAGGACGAGACACTTGTGACACTGATAATCACAGTATTATGACGATTATGCACAGGCTATACGAACATGTTTTATATTGTTGGTATAATTATGCCTCAAAGATATAACACTATAAATTAATTATTTGTAGCTTCCTGTGTTTTCTATGCTTAAATAAAAATATAAATTTTGTGTCTGATTGATTTAGTCAACTTAGTAAGCATAAGAAGATTCGAGTAGTATCTTATGCTTAACCAAAACCTCCCAACCACCTCCGCATAAATATAAGTTGTGTATGATGAAATTTTTAAAGTACAACTGGGTAAGCCTTTGATGATTCGAGCAGTATCAATCAGTAATTGCTTAAACCTCACATTTCATGCACACTTTCCCAAACTATTTACGGCATCCAATCAAAACACGCAAGAAAGAACTTTGATGCAAATTGTGTGTTAAAGAATGGCAATAGTAAGGCTTAGTTCTGGTTGAGCTACAACATACAATACGACCGATTGCTCGTAGGTGTTAATTCGGCTTTCACTCGGAAGCCCTGGTCAATGCAGCTATCGAAATTTCTAATGATTATGAATCTAAACGCTATACTTAAGTTTAGACAATGTATTTGTCATACCCGTTATAGACAAATTTTCGTTTCTAAAGACAGTATCTTCATAACATCTGAAATATTGACCTCACACGACCTTCCAATATTATTTATGGATAAGTACAGACCGAGACGGTTATAGCATATACTTTGTGTATGGACAACTACATGACTACATTCGCCAACAGATACTTTTATAATTTATATTATGAAAGTGTAAAATAGTTTTACGTGTAATTTGCAGGTCATGAAACATTTCATAGGAGTGATCCACATTTCATATAGTATTTATCTAGCTCTTTTGATTGATTTTTAGCCTGAATTTCTATTTATTGAATTCTAAGAAACAAAACTTTTTACAGACGCTTTTTTTCGTTCGTTTCTATAATGACCAACAAATACTACTTGATATAAACTTTGACAATTTCTACAAAAGTCATGATGGATGATCATAGTAACATTTACTCTATTTTATTTCAACCAGCACACAAAATATTGTATTCAAAGCTTCTGGGTATTTTAGTGCATTTATGATTTTAGTATGTAAAACTTATAATAATTCCTATTATACCGTTGTATATATTCTCTGTATTTCTTATGAGATTAGGACTAGTTTGGACATGCAGCAAACATTTTGGCAATCCAATGATTGTGTCTGTTTTGGTAATGGTAGTCTATTATGTAATTTTAAGTTGTGAATCTAAGTTCGGTATGAGTATTTACTACCTTGGAGACGGCGTCATTGTCTACATTTATTTTTGTTTACTAAACAAACCAACACAAATGTCAATTATAAATACAAATTTGCAGGACATCAGTACATGTAGTGCCAACAAAAAAAAAAGTAAATACTGAAAGCGTCTCGACACGTTTTGTTTTCATAATTATAAAATATATTTTATGAGTAGCTCAAATATTTGTGTACAGAGTGTGGATCTACAGTATCGTTTTGTGATAATGGATCAACTATATTTTGTTTTTTATTTTTTAGTAATAAATATTAATATTTTTACCATTTTTTTCTTTCTTTTGTGTAATGTCTTTGTTCGTGTTAGAAAGCCTTACGTTTATTATGTAATACTACATGTTACCTTCAGGCAAAGTAAATTTTTATTTTGGAAAATCAAATTTACATTGCACAATGAGGTCTGAAGATGTAAAATGTGATAAAAATGGTAAAAAACGGAGGGCCATGTGGATTAGAATGTAAGTGAAGCGACCTGATTCAAAAAGATAAAAGACGCAGGGACGATGTTATAAATACCGGCTAATATTGTTGGGAACTTCACAAGTAATAGGTATTATTACCGATAGCTCATTGTACATCGAGTCTTAATCAAATAGATAAAATTTTATAAATGTAAAAATGCATTTGGTTTTGTCTCTGAAGTAAAAAGTAAAACAAAAACTAACAGAAAAAACCATTCTCTTGAGCTTTGCTAAGAACCATTAGACGAAGTTTGATGGTGATCACAAGCAAGTCACAAAAAGTACCCTTCAAAAATGGTCAAAATGGGCACAACTAGGTTAATTTTTTTTAACATCTACCGACGTGGATGGGGAGAGGGGGTGGGGGAATAGCCCTTGGGTGACTATGATATTAAGCTTGCGGGGTCCGTATAAATAATGAGAAGGAATTTGGTATTTTTCGTCTCAGTTCTGATTTAAATTTGGATGCAGATTTCGATTTTCGGATAGACTTATCTAATTTGTTCTATTTGCGAACTGTTGATGGTACAAAACAATCGGCAGTAATCGTTTAACGGCATAGGCACTTTTATATCAGTGCCGTGTTGTAATGGATTAGTAGTAGTGCTCTGAATAGTGGGCGGTACGAGATTTTGAAGAATTTGGTATTTTTCGTCTCAGTTCTGATTTAAATTTGGATGCAGATTTCGATTTGCGGATAGTCTTATCTAATTTGTTCCATTCGCGAATTGTTGATGGTACAAAAGATTCGGCAGTAATCGTTAAACGGCAAAAAGGGCACTGTTATATCTGTACCGTGTCTTAATGGATTAGTGGTAGTACTCTGAATAGTGGGCGGTACGAGATTTTGAATATATAATTTGGTGCATTTCCGTTTTTTATTATGTACAGAAAGTTAATCTTTCTTCGATTTCTCCTGTTCACTAAGTGGCTATAAGCCAGCTTCATAGTAAGAAAAATCGGTATTGGTAAAACTAGCAATCCAGTTATTATCCAGTTATTATTTTGGCTGGTTCGATGTGCAATCCTTCCAGTCGCGTCGCATTTGTAGTTCAACACTTTTTCGAAACCTCACAACTATATTCGATAAGTGGTCTAATATAAACGTAAAGATTGAACATGTTATTCTACTGAGTCAGTATTGTAGCTTTCTCAACACATTTAGATGTTTAGTTACGTTTTTATCATATCATTAATATGGTAAGACCATTTGGCATCTTTCGATACTGTGGCTTTGTTTGGATCAAGTATATTAATTATATCGGTAATTTCGCTTTCTGTAATTTTAATATTTTCTAAACGATTTATAGTTTTGCTATCAAATTTTGGTATTTCTTTTCCATCGTCACTTAGTGACGAAACCAAAAGCAAAATAGTTTTTTTGGAGTTTACACTTTTCTAAATCACCATATAGAATATCACTTTCACTAGTTAACAAGAAGTGGGGGATGGGTTAGGTCCCTTTATTATTTTTTCCAAAATTTTCATTATTTTCAAATATTACTTATGTTTTCAATTATTTAATTATCAACATTACTCTCAAAGTTTTCATTCGCCATTTGTTTTATGTTATTAACTTGTTGACTTTGTTTCTTTGTATTTGCAGTTGCGTTTCAATGGTTTTTTACGGGGTCGTTCTCGTTTACTTTGAATAGTGTTGTTAAACCATGGTTTATTATACGTGCGTACTTTGATTTTCGTCGGTATTGCGGTTCTGGCTATATTCAAAAAGAAATGTTCAAATTCTATGCACATCTCGTCAATACTATTTTTGACTATAAATTTTCGCAATTCATTTCAGACTATCGATTATTTAGAATATCAATATCTATGTTGTCATACAGCCAAACATCGCAAACGCAAGAATTAGATACCGAAATTGGGGCATCGAGAAATGCAATCGTGTCGTGGTCGCTTTTTGCCCTGGGTATAATCAACACATCCGAATATTGTTCGTGTAATGAATTACTTATTATAATAGGTTCCAGCAGAGTTTCGGTCGCATCCGTAACTTTTGTTGGTTTGTTTATAATATTTTTTAGGTCAAACAGATTTGAGCTCTTTTAGCTTGTTATTTGTCTCACCTAGTAAGTTCAAGTTAAGATCGCCGGCAATCACAATTTTGTCATTCATAAGATGGGCCAACTCGATTGCATATTGCAATCTTAGCCAGTAGTCTGAAAAGTCGAAGACGGTCGAAAGAGATTACACATGAGAAAGGACTGACCTCGAGCACGAACCTCGTCCAAAAAAGTTTCGGCAAAGTCATTTTCGAGTTCAGTATATATAACAAACAATGTCCATTCTCCCAATTGCAAATGTGGCTCAACTGCTACTACTTCCCAATATTTATTTGCTTGTATGATGGTCATGTTTTCCAACAAAACAGTTGTAATACCAATGTGTACAGACTGTGGTCTTATTTTCTGTATTCATAAAAAGCAGATTTATTGTTTTTAAGACAGATGTCAAATCATTGACATAAAACACTTTTTTTACTTTTTGGGTCTAATTTTTTACCAACGATCTTAAAATCAAAGGCACAATAAACATTTCTAACCATGCATACATGTAACATGGCGACGGAACACATTACTTGAATTGCTATTTCAGAACAACTGATATAAAACAGTGGTTTAGAGGTGTTCGTGATGTTTGTGTGGTGTGTGTTTGAGTGTTTGAAACTTATTTGTGTGGGTTGGTAGTCCTTGTTTTTTTATCTTAATGCACCTCGGTATCATGTATCTCGTTTTCCAGAATATACGTCGATATGGCAAACAAATTTTACATAATTACATTTACTATTAACCAGTCATCAGACATACATCTTTAAGAGATCAGCTAAACGTATGTTGAAGTAAGCAATAACGCACTAATATAAACCTATTAACTCTTTATTCACATCTGGTTTTGGAATTGTCATTTTTTTATATTCAGGTAGAAAAGTATTATATTTGTTATTCTTGCCTTGTAATTTATTAACTGCGGGATCGTAGCTCAATTGTTTTATTTACCCTTACATTTTTAAAAAAAATAAGGCTCTTGTGAGAACTATTTGAACAAACATACGATTTTCGATAGCTTTTGTTAGCTCCCGCAACAAAAAGTAAATGTTATTTGCTGTACGGTCCTCGTGTCCCTGTATTATATCGGATGAAGTTTTACCTTGTCAGAAACTTGGTTCAATGTTAGCTATAAATCTTCTGTAATTCTACTAGAACTTTGAAGCATAACCAAGATTTACACCCACTGAAATAGTATGTACTAGGAACTGGGTTAAATGTCGAGTGTTGTTGATCGACAATAAATTATCAATCTATGGGCGTTTATTAGTCAGCTCTTGCAAAGAAAATTATATGCGAACCGACACTAACCGATTGAGAAAAGCCAAAAATAAAACGCTTAAAGTACTTCTGCTCTATCGTCAAGTTTCAGTGTTTGTCATAAATTCAATCACATATTCAGAACACACCCCGAAACATAAACTGGATGGTATCCTTGATATGTGCAAATGCAACGCATGTGTTTTTCTAACTTCTAGTCCGTTAGTCACAATTCCGCTGCTGACATAAATTAATCGAGTTTTTAAATAAAATTTATAGAAATTATTGCTTATAAGAAAAGTGTCAAGGTAATCGACCGAACAAGAGCTGAAAGTTGGGGACAATTGCAAATCGCGGATGCAGACAAAAATATACAGCACAAAACAAAAACAAAAAAAAACCACAAAACAAAAAACCCCTAGAAATTAAGTAACCTAAACCCAATAAAAACCATGGGGGCTCTCAGGTGCTCTGGACGAGTAAGCAGTGTCTGCCTCCTATTATTAGACACCAATCGCGTTACTCAATGTTATGTCAAGGAAAGAGTAAAATCAAGGAATATGAAAGACTATATGACTCACCGAAAATGTTCGACATTTTTGAGATTGATTTTCCCTAACGATCAATTAAGTCAAGATGACGACCATAGAACTTCTGAAAGGATAACATCAACATAGCTACAACAAACCCTTGTAGTAGTTTAGTCAACAGGAGTACGTGGTCTAGAAAATCGGAATACCGATCGCAGGATACAGAATAAAGTATTTGAAATGTATACACCATACGATGGAGCATATGGAATGTTGTCATCGATGAACGCCAGAAGTTGACAATTGAAAGTTGAGTCATCACGTTCGTCGTTGTCTAGTTTCTAGTTTTCCCGAGTCTATATTCTGAAGTAGGTCTAAGTAGGAAGCCAACTGAAGTGTATTAGGGGTGTTTTTAATTTCAAGCTTAGGGTAGATTGAATGAAAATGTCGCATTGTTGAGGAACAAAATATCATAAATATAGCAGAATGTGAAATTTAAATTCTGGCCCAGTGTCGTTTCTTTCTTCATCAGCGGGTCTTATAGGAAATAAGAAAATCTAAAACTTTACATTATACCTGAGACAATTAACAGTCAAATAGCTTCGGATCAAGGATAATACTTTTTAGTCGAGTAGTCAATTTACTTACTATAAGTGCAGTTGTTGAATGCCATTCATAAATAATTGTTGGTTAGCAGTTTTTTCTGCATATTCTTTATGTTTAAGTTTTCAACATTTTGGCATCGACCACTACTGCAGACATATTGTAATTATGCCTATACAATATGGTTTATCTTAGAAGATTTATAGAAACAATCACAAAGAGGCATAAAAGCCTAAATTCAAGATAAGATTCAAATTTAAAATACAACTTTTCAAAATTAACAATTGTCAATATAATTTTATTAAAATGCTTAATAAATACAATTATCACTCCATGAAGCATTTGAATTGAAGGCCGAGCTATCTCGTTGTTAGCATTAACAGTTGCCTAAACAATGTTCTTTAATGAATAACAACAAAACAAAATTTCTCGACAGAAATCAAATGAGATCATAATTTAAAATATGACAAATTGATACAAAGTTTCTCTTGAATGACTTCCCTTTGAGTAGCTTACAAAAAATTTCTAGTTAATTTTTGGATTTAGTAGGTTTCGGTTCTAAAATTGTTTTAAAAATTACAACCCAGCCTTCAACTGAACATTGATCGAAACATTTAAATTGACAAATATGATCTGTGGAAGGGAGATTCATACTATTATTTAAAAAAAAGATATTTCGCTTCGAAACTGAGATTCTAAATATCTTATCTTTAACAGTAAATTGATATTTCCTTTCAAGTTCTTTTATTTTCAGACAACAACTAAGTTAAACAATAACCAAACTCCAATCAATGTTATGTTTTAAAATTATTCGAATGTGTGTATAAATCTTTTATTGCACTGGGTATTTACTTTTCCTAAGCTTAAAACTTGTTTTATATGGGTTTGTCTTGTTTATTGCTCGTATTACTAGTAGTTTTACTACTAATCAAATAGAGGAAATAACTATATTTTTTGTATTTATTTTATTTGTGTATTGTTCAAGGTCTTTTTGCACAAAGAAATTCCTAACATTATTTGGTAGCATTGTTTCTGTTCTTCAGGTGTTTGATGGTGGCATTAGATATAACGTAAATGTTGTAACATCAACAAAAAAGAAGAAAGGCTGACGGTCGATCTAAAGTTTAAAGGATATATTAAACATGCAAAGGTAAGAAATTATTATTATTTGATGTTACATCACATTATACATATAGATATGCACATTTTATTTTAGCTCATATATACATATAAACATTTTCTTCAGCTTGATTAACAAATTATTAGAAGAAATGTTGCGCAGTAATACTATCAATTTAATAAAATGTCGCCAACACATAAAAAAATGAGTGACGCAATGGACAACACAATTATGTATTTATTAGATACAGAACATATGGCGAAATCAAACAAAACTTTAGAAAGGACTTGGTGCATTTATAGTATCACGCGGTGATGGTAAAATGCCAACTTTTTTCAAGTTTTTTTTGGTAACAATTGTACAATTAAACCTTGATATTTGTTAAGTGCAATATTCATGACCTATAGGTGATATTGCCAGACAAACATAACTCCGAATGTGTATACGTACTTTTTATTAACGTAACAACGCATGTACATACAATTCTCAAGATAACAAATTATAAAAACGTGTGAGCGTTATGTGATAGTTAGCTGATCAACTGTCAGCCAATATTTTTTATATAGATGAATCGCAATTTGGTGGTCTCAGATTCTACTCTGCTATCAAATACCATATTTCAAAAACTAATCTATTCTTGATAAACACGCGCTGCAATTCTGGCACCATAAGATAAAGGTCGGCGTTTTATTTGTACGTATAGCAAGACTTTTTTTAAAGTCAGTACAAAAATACAAAGAAAGCATTTGGGATATATATTTAAAACGGTATTGATTTTAGATATCTTTAATAAAGAAACCAAGTTTACAAATTTAAAATGTTCTACAGTCCTCGTGTCCTCATTATTATCCATGAGGTATAACACTGTCCTAAACTTGGTTCAAGTTTTGTTATTATAATACACATTTCAAAAATTTCAAAGATAAAATTACAAGAATCATTCTTTCATTAAGGAAGTGAGGTATACGTTGAGTGCTATAGCTATTTGCCTGTCAAAATGGCTATAAAATTTATGTTAGGGTAGGTTATAAGTTATCTGTTTTATTGAATATTCAAACAGGTCGTGATAAAAGACACTGAACACCATTTTTGGATGAAATGATAGCAAGCAATAAAAATATAAACATTTTCTAAACTTTTAATATTTGTAATGTTTCTCAGTTAATGATAAAGTAAAGTTCAACGATAATAATAAATGATGAAACGTACAATGGTTTAAAAATATATTTAAAGACTTGTTTTAACTTCAAATTACTACGTTCGGTAACAAACGGGTTAAATAATTTCATTTCTTCAAAAAGTAGCATTATATAATATTTTATAGTATAATATTGTAATAGGAATATTTACTGAATGTTATGTATTTTCCTTATAAGAAAAAAGGAACGTAATATGAAATGCATTATAATAATTGTTCAGTTTTTAATTTGAAGTTTCCTTTAAATTATTTAATTAACTGACAATGGCTCTGTAAATGACCTTTGACTGAGGGAGAGGAAATTAGTTCTTATTTTGATATTTGGTTGCGCCGAGCTGTAGCATAGGCAGTGGATTTATTATTCAATGGAATTTTGATATTAGAGCTGTATTTAAAAAGCAGTGTCATACAGAATTGATAAATAAATTTATTTATATAATTTGTTAAATGTATTGGTTATTTTTCAGCTGATTGTGCAAGGCGCATTTCTGGACTATTTTATGGGTGTTTGTGAGTTTCCTTGAGTACACTTCGGGGTTTTTAAATTTGCGAAAAATTTTATCTGACATGGCACCCCGAAAATTTAAGGTGATATTGCTGAAATTATTTCGCTCGTTTTGAGGGGTCTCTCATTACTCAACGAAACTTGGTTCCTAAGTTACAGCAAAAGATGTTAATAGTTTCCCCTATATACAAATAATTAAGAGGCTTAAGATAAATTAAGATACTTTTGGTGATATTTCAAGGATAATAAGTAAAAACCCCACGTATTATCACAAATAGCAACAAGTAACAAAGTCGATAAATAGTATTGACACTTAAGCTACACGGCACCTTTCTAAATCCTGCATTCTGTGGACGCCCTTGTACTGCAAAAAAGACATTAAAACTAGGACAGTGCACATGTACCATTTATTAAAATCATTAAAAAAATTTATTTAAATAATGTACAGAAAGATCATGAATAAATTACAAAAAGTACAATCGTTGTGTAAATCTCCGAAAAAAACATGACTGATTTATTTTCGGAGCACTTTGACTTTAGTAAGATATATTTAAATGTTAAGAAACTTTTAAGTACCTCTTATATAGATTCGGGCATTATCTTGGTGCAGGGGTCTTAATGTACCTAGTGCAGACTATTATTTAATTTACTGAACACGTATCATGTATTTTTCTATACTTATAATGTAGGGGAAATAACTCTGAAATAATGTACCTAGTGCAGAATATTATTTAATTTACTGAACACGTATCATGTATTTTTCTATACTTATAATGTAGGGGAAATAACTCTGAAACATTTGTCTCCTTTTTCCTATTGCCTTGATTTCTATATTAGTCCATGCTGTTGTAAATTTCAATCTTTGAAAGTTTCAGTAATTATTTCATTCTTAAATGCATTGTATTATGTTCATTATAAACACTATCTCTTTGCTAAAAAATACATACTATTTAAATTTAGGAATCTGAAAAAAACTTTAGTATACATTTCTTTCTTATCTGTAATTCAACCACGAACGTTTCTTTTGTCTACCATTCATCATACAAGAAAGTGCAAATTAGTTGTGTTAGGAAAATAGATCTATCTTTAGTTAAACTAATTTATCTTGATTTAAAGTTGTAATCTTGAAATTTTTTTGAAAAATGTGTTTTTTTTAATTATCACATTTGAAATGTTAGTTAAAGGACCCATATAAGACATATAAAAAAACGACAGATGTCCCAATTTGTTGTTGTTGTTTTTTTTCTACTTTAATTGTAAATTAAATTTAATGATCATATTTTCTGTAAAAAAATAATGTATAAAATATAGCAAGGAAACCGATCGAAAAACGAAGAGTTTTAAGTCCAGGAACGATTTCCAATCCGTGTTTAGACAAACATAAGTCCAGGAACGATTCAAATCCGTGTTTAGACAAACATTTTCCTCAAGAAACAAAAACCAAAACACAAACATGTGAGTAACCTGAACCCCATTAAAACCATGTGCACTCAGTTTCTCCGTATGAGTAAGCAGTATCTGCCTCTAATTCACACTCGTCAATTTACTCATTGTCATGTCCAGGAAATTGTAAAAAAGGCATTTCCTATAACAATTAATTAAGTAATGGTGACGGAAATAGAAATTCTGAAGGAATAATATCAACCTAGGTACAACAAACCCGTGTTTTAGTAGCTTAGTGTCAACAGCAGTGACAGGTCTAGAATATAAGAAAACCGATCTTGGATCTAATATAACGTATACAAGTAAGTTGAATGTACACCATACGCCAGAGCTACTTTAAATGTTAAAAAATTGAAAGTTGAATTCATCAATTTGTTCATAGCTTGTTATTCCGATTCTATTTCTAAAAGAAGGTCCCGGCCTAAATGTATTTGTTGAGTCTTTAATTTTAAGCTCGCAAGGTGGATTAAGTGCAAATAGTCACAGGATTTAGCATTGTTCATAGACACAACATCATCAACATACCGGAATGTGAAATTAAAGGCCTGGAAAATGTATTTTCTTTCTTCTTCAGTAGGACTGCAAGGAACTCAGCCTCTAAAGAAAACAAAAATAGGTCGGCAAGGCAAGGAACACAATTTGTACCAATGGCAATACCAAAAGACGTTTGAAAAACAGGTCCATCAAACATGACAAACATGCCTTCAATCAAAGAATTTGACATTTGCCATATTTCATCTTTATTGTTTATATTATATGATGTAGTCATTGATGACAAAAGAAGTCCTTTCATGGCTAATTACCAGATATTTGTATCGTCTCATTCCGTTTTTCTTAAGCAGCGTTATAAAATCTGTAAGGCCGATTATAAGCTGTTTATATATGATTGTCGTGTAGATTGTCGAAAAACAAAGATTTTAATACTGCAACATTTGAAAAGAGATCCAAACGATTAGTTTCCTATCAGGTCTTTTTAATTGTCTGGAATTCTCATTCATTTATGCCACTCCTGGAGAAATCAAGTGTCATTGTAATTTCTGAAGCCCCGTTTTTATTGCTCTTACTATAGATTCCATATGATATGGTATACATCAAAATGGGGTGCTAGTAACAGTTCTTCATAATAATATCATAGGTATAAGTCCAGAAATAAATTAATTTAAAATTGGAATAAGAGTAACAATGATTCCATTTTATTTAGGAGCAGTCCTTTCAAAAGAATTGTAAACTTTTGATAGGGTGACTTGAATAGTAGGTAGATGTAAACGTAGACATTCATTAGTTGATGTAATATGTTTCGACCATTTTAATCAAATCATTTGCAAAGCTGAAGTCGAAGAGATTTGAACCTTAAACAGTTTGCATTAACACTTGCCATCACCAATCAAAATTCTGAAATAAAATTCTATGAATGTTTATTTAGTTTTTTATACAAAATTTATTATTTTATTATTTAGTTCTTTTATACAATACATACTATAACACTTATTAATATATGTAAAGTTCTTTTGTTCTCTACGTACTGAGGAATAAGTCAATCTCATCAATGTGGATTTTGGTTGGCAACTTTATTCATTGTACAGATGCCAACTTAAATCTACATTTAGGAAATGTTGTGCCGACAACTTTTAGTCTTTCAAAATTGCTCTTAATTCCAATCAGGTATTGACTCTTTATTCCTCACTCACTTTGTTACCACAGAACCAAAGTAGAAGTTAACAATACAGGAACAACTGAAACGTCATTGCTTTAAGTTTGGTAAATTAGTTTAGCACCTCTTGCTGAAAACAGATAAAATATTCTTCAGTTTTAATTACACAAGTATATTTGGTATAAACAAAATCGTTAAAATATGCGACATTTGAGGCAATATGGATGTTTTCTGTTACCAGAGAAATGGGGCGGACGTAATGAGTCAGATACACTAGAAAGTTCTATTACTGCTGTTTTCTTTAACTTATCTCTCAGTTGTAACCCGAACCGCATAAAAATAGATGTACGCAAGTGATACGAGCAATAAAACAGTACCTAAGTAGACGCTATTTCATTAACTCGTCGTTATCTCTCTCGAGATTCATATTGCCATTTTGAAGAATTGTCGAGCTCATCTGTTTACAACGACAAAGAATTATTGTTTAGCAATAAAAATTTAATTAAGAACAAACAGAATGAAAATCTATATCCCCAACTTTCGTTGGCAGGACATAGAAATACGTGGATTTGGATTTTTTGTTAAATAAAAATTAAAACTTAGTGATTTATAAGATTTTATCATTCCGATCTGCACACAGAAAACATGTAGTTTTTGTGTAGAGGTCTCAACATATTTAGATTTAATTAACAATATTGACACAACCATGCTTGCTTAAAAAAAATTGTCATGAAGAGATATGTCTTATGACTATTTCCTAATGATGTTTTAGTTAAAAACTGTGTTCTGTCCTTATACGCTTTTTAGTGTATATCTTAACCTTGTTGTGGCCTCTTTAGTTCCTAGTCAAATCCCTACACTTGTCGCAGCACATTGAACTTGCTACACACTGGTCTATCATATTAACTACATTTAAATTAATTGTTTACTCAATCGAGCGTCCTAAATATAAATGTAATGTTGCTTAATCAATCAAATACATGTAATTGTATTTGATGGATATTGTTTTAAAAAGTGAGAAAACATATGCTTTACTTATTCTTCTTGTTGATATTGGATAGATAGTTCTTTATGCTTTGATGCTGAAGAAAGCACAATAGTTAGTGAAACCACACGAATCGTGCGTATAGAATCAGGTTACTAATCCGCTAGCAAATGTTGTTTTATACGTGTAACTCACCACAGTTGGCTTGAAGATACGTTTCCTTATTCTGATGTTGATACAATAACCCTTTGACATGTCAACAGGTGATACTATAGGTCAAACGGTTACATTTGTACAGCGTTTTTGTCCGTAAGCTCTTGCATCAAATAAATTGGGTGTATTACAAGCAAGGTATGCAAATCACAGAAATACTGGTTTTTCCGACTTCGCCAAAATATTAACTACTGTTTCTGTTACATTAAACACAATGACGAAGCCATGTTAAAGGTAAACAAAACCATTATTTACAATAATTACTCATTGATTATTCATTAATGTTTCATCAGCATGCACAGCTAGGTCAAAATATTCGTTGGAACTTTTAGTCTATTAATAAACTTTCCGGAAATGAAATGAAATAACAGTTGTCGCTCTTTTATTTAGGTATACAACAAAGGTTACAAAAGCCTTATTATTTGTTTACATGACACGGGGAATTTTTTTTTCGCAAGATAGTATGCAGAAGTAAATACACGGAGGCATCTGATTGGCTGTTGGAGCTCTGAGAATAGCAAAATTAAAAATTATAAACATTATTGATAAAAATGTTCGATATTTTGGAGGAACTTTATAAGAGCCTGGAAAATTGAGCTTTAAACGATTAAAGAGGGAGGTTAAACATTTTGTCAGTGTCATTTAAATCTAATTATTTCAACCAAAATTTTCGGTCCTTTTTGCTGCAGGAGCTGTGCTTTTTTGTTAATAATGAAGTTGTACATTTAAACTTACAAGAAAAACTGTTTTCCGGAGATAAATTTTAGAGGTTTTTCGCACAAATGATCTTAATTGCAAGGGGTACCATAATGCATTGCAAATAATTGCGCTTTGTAACCAACAGTAGTTAATGTGTACCAGTAACAGGTTACCAGATTGTGTAACCTACAATAAGTACAACAGTGAATTACCTGCTTTGTGTTCTGATTGGGCCAATAGTGGTTACATGTGAACAATTTTTCGTCTTCAAGCTGCAGCATGAATAAAGTTTTACAATTTTTCTCAGATCTTGCAAGATAAAATTTTGGTAATTTTTCAAAACAACTTAGTATTTTTACATTCACTGCATTAGAAATTGCATGTAAAAGTGGTAGCGTCTAAAAATGTTCTAACCAGTGAAAAAAGGAATTGGTCACGGAATTATATGGCATATATTTTTTTATGTGAAATGAAAGTTTATTATTATTAATTCCTAGCCCATGTAGATGCTGAAGAATGTAAGAAAGGTATGCAGATCAAAGAAATGCTAGTAGTTTCGACTGTAGCCAAAACAATTGCTACTGTGCTACCGTTGCGTATCGTCTGCTTATGTGAAATGGCTCCCCGTGGTAAAGAGTCGAGTACTGAAACCAAAGAGTTGATTGTAAAATTAGATGGAGATTGATACAGTGGGAGAAATGGTTGTTAGACGGCCGAGAAAATGTAATGACAGGACGAAGGCATCATTTACGGTTAGTGAAACTATTACTATTCATCAGTGATATGTACCGTTTTATGATGACGGCTTGTTCTGACTAAACTTTAACTTGTGTTAAAAATAACAACAAAGGTTATAGTTGGCGAAAATACTGCGGACATTGGTTTGAATCTTGCCTTAGTGAAAAGAATAATTAAACTGCCGGTCCTGCGGAAGTGTCATGTTTTTGGGGTGTATTACATTTGACAGTGTTGGTAAACTTGTGCAGTTAATGGAACAATACATTTGCAAAAGTATACTGAAAGCCTGGATGAATTTTTTTGGAAAGTTTTCCCACATAAACCTTTGGTATTTCAGGGCGATACACCCAACGCTCTCGACATACCGTCCGTTGGAAACAATCCGGAATAGCCTGACCTACTTGAAGCCATGTTAATAAAAGACTACAAATGACTGGAGATGCTTGAAAATTCGTGATTGGCGACTCCAATAAAAATTAGTTTTGTTTTGAGGTTATGGGGCAATGGCGAAATAAGAAGGTAAGTTGTTTTACTGAATCAAAACAATACTTGTATATTAACATTTTCTCCAACAAATAGGTTGTACTGACATCGGACATTTCGAGGAAAAGCTTTTGACCTGGCTTGCTAACTTAGTATAAATGGGGTCATATATGTAATGTTGCTTAATCATTCAATAAAAAATCGTCGGTGAACAGAATATATTAATAAAAATGTTTCAGAACAAATTATAAATGTTTTTTGTTTGAAATATTTTCATAAACGTCAAGAATGGCGTCCATTTTAACTTAAGCTAAGAACACAGTTTCTCCCTATAATGATTATTATTCGATGTTGTTATAAAATGTAGGCAAAATTAAAAACTATGTACCTTAACATATGATATACTTCCACTTCTTGTTGGTATTGCATATAGACAGGTTCTAATCCTCTGAAGCCGAAGACCTAATCATAGTAAAACTTACATACGTCAGACCAATAACAACTCAGATTATAAAATTGCATCTATTATGCGTTTGGAATCAGGAAAACATTTTTGATACAGTAAAAAGTCAGCAGGTGGTTTTTCTCACAAAACGTAACATATAATATTAATAAATGCGAACCTATATTCTCAGGACATTTATTTCTCTTGACAATATATTATTAACTATATGTTAAGAATGCGGACTTGTTAATTTGAAGGATACAAATTTATTGTATTTCTTTGCGACATCTCGAATAATTAATTGCTTTAAAGAAACCACTAAACTATGTAACCTCAAAAAACAGAAACGTTTTATAAAATGATTTTTTTTTACTGCATACTCTATAATTACTTGTCACACGAATACTATTCATCGGTTTATTTTTTATGTTAAGGAGAAACCTTTCATTTCTGCCCAATAGGCTTACAGACTGACGTTATCATAAAAGGCAATTATGATCTGTCTAAATTTTAAAAACTATAACAACAGCGAAAATAAATTGATGAAACAGGCCACTACTATACTACAAGTCACCGAGTTTGGTACGGGTTTTTTGCGTAACAAAGGAACTACTTACTGCGTATGGTCGAGCTTAGCATAGGCTCCTTTTCTATATGAAAAATATATATTTTGAAATCATCAATTATTTTCTCGAGATATTCAGCATTTTGAAATGGGGCGTTTTTTCATATTGATATGGCGATTTTCTATATGATTACTTTTCGTAATTTTAGCTTCCTTTAAAGTAAGTTTCTCTCACTAAGTCATATTTTATGATATTGCACGATTGTGACGTTTTAATTACAAATGATATTATAAGGCTGGATATTTTGGTACAATAATGAAATCCAAAAAATGATATACTGTGCAGTAACGCTTGCAATCTGTTGTGTAATATCACAATATGTTAATGTGTTTGAAATATTCACTTTAAAATTGTTTTCTGTAGCAAAATAACGACAAAATTTTAACACAAACACAATTAGATAAAGACCATGATACAAAAAGTGCATGCTTATACATACTTGTGTATAAAAAACACCAATGCATGAGACCAAGAATAAATGTGGAAAATTTACCGTGAAATGTAATCAACCAGTTCTAGGGAGCAGGATATGCTCTGCTTACCCACTCTTCTAGAATACATGATAAAACCATTTAAATAGTGCAAAGAGTATAACCTTTTTTACAAGTTATTTGTATAGGCGTAAATGTGAGTATTACGACAAGCGCGACAATTTTAATTTTCAAATGAAAACAATAAATTTCCTTTTTGTGTAGAAATATTGATTAGACAATAAAAAGGAAATAATTGTAGAAGATTTGGCGGAAAAAGTTTAATAGTATTTAAGTGTTCAATTATCAAGGAGCACTGCTAATAATACAACATAATTAGCATTTTCACAAAACGTAAAAAGAAATTTCTGTATTAGACATCGAAAACATGCTCAAGTTCGAAATTGATAATTTATAGATTTTGTTGGAAACAATTTATGCACCCCTTTTCACTGACGTGTCTTGTACTTATATATATAAATCTGAATTTTTCCAGTGCTATGACGAAAAGAAGAGAAAAATACAAACCCAACCAAAAAAGAAGACTTCCTATATTAGTCAATAATAGCAGATGTAGTGGGTCTGTTTTCATAGAGTGATCTTTTTTTAACGAGTAACCCATACTTAATCCGTAACACGATGCAGAGGTTTTTTTCACAAAGCATGAAAGTAATTGTAATTTTAGAGGATTAATACCTTTTTGTGTTGCAATTAACCTATTATAGATGTTTTATATACTATTGCTATAATTATCGTTTGTGTGTTTGTGATGTTTCAGCAATTTTCAGCTATATCATGGCGTCCAGTTTTTATTGGAGGGGCAGGAGTCCGGAATAACCACAGAAACACCCGGACATTTGGTAGTAAAATGGCACTCCTTGCCAATTAAGAGTGGAGTCGAGTACACCATGTTAGCAGCAACTCGAACCCGCAACCTCAATGTTGACATACCACGTGATCAATAGTAGTAACTATCTTAACGACTTAGCGCCAATTACTAGATTGAACCAAGAAGGATAATACTGTTTATTAAAATATCAAAGTGAAACTAAGATGTTGCCAAAAATCTTTTTTGAACACTTTCACTTAACTTCAAAACAGCCCCCAAAAATCCGCATTATTTGTAAACGTAACCAATACACACAGACACGCAGAAGCAACGCCTTGACTAGTAATACTACTACTTGTGGACAAGAAGGTAAAAACCCATGACAAAGTACATAGTGTGAATATAAACTATAGCTATTTAATCCAGGGCGATCATAAAAATTACGAACACCGATAATACATTTTGAGATCAGATTTAATCACATTTAGAAATTGAACAAATTATACAGAAATCGGTAAACTGTGAACATGTAAATACCCGAACTTCAGTATGCATAAAATACAAAGACGATAAAACAACACTCGGAGCATTCTAAAACACTGAAAAAAGAACAGTTGATAAAGAGGTTATGAAGAAATTAGGAGAATGTAATGGTTTAAATGTTTTATTCTCTCCAATAGCATATTATGACGGATGATGAACTAAAATGACGGAACCACATCATAATAAAATGATGGAACCACAGCATAAAATGACGGAGCCACAGCACAAAAATGACGGAACAAACAGAATATTGTCGCTGAGCTTCCAAAATGTCGTATATTACAAATTGAGTGGTTGAGTTATTCATATATTTGGATTTGGAGGGAACATATCTTGGGTCTTACAAAATATCATATACCTGTAGCCAATGAAAACCAGTCAAAATGACATGTGACAAAATATCGAATATTTATTGGTAGCATATTGGTTTTTCCAAATTTTTGTATAAATTATGAAAACTTTGACAATGTCGATCATGTGTTTATAACAGCTTTTCAAACAGAGTAATTTTTATATATTTTTTACATTGTTTCATTATATTTAAAGAGAGATTAAACAGAAAACAAATGCAAAATGAAGTTAAGACAAAGATTTGAATAAAAATAGGAAATTTGAAGGTTAGTATAGGTCTTATTAGATGTGATATGCATCTTTTTACTGTAGAACTTCCCATTTTCTGTGTGTTTTGGTCCTAATGAGAAGTACTTACCACTTTGTACTATGAACATTTCATCTAAAGCACTACATGTAACTAAGTGATTGTTTAATAAAAAATACATTTTGTAATTTATATATAAATTCTCCAGGACTGTAATAATCTTTTACAACATTTTGAATTTTTAAAAGTTAACTGTAAAATGCAAAAAAATAAATAAAAAAAAATGTGGAAATAAGTCTTGTTAAAAAACATGGCCGCTTGCATTATTTGCAGATATTTAAGCTTCTTGCAAATGAAATATAATAATGAGATCTAACAAATATATAAATTATATGAATGTTTTTCTTGTTTACTGAAAAGTTGCTTAAACCTGTCATACAAGATATTGGAAGCTCAGCGACGATATGATGACGAAACTAAAGCGTATAATGACAGAATCGCAACATTAAATAGTAAAACTATCACATAATGAAGAAACAATAACATAAAATGATGGAGCAATTAATATATAAATATCCACATCATATAATTAACTAATACCTGATAAGACAGCTACGGCACCGGCCACACCCCCCCCCCCGAAAAATTTCCCATACTTATACCTACTTTGTTAAACGAAGTTATACGAGTCGTGTTACATTATGCAAATGAACAGATGCCCCTTGTCTCTTGTGCCAGATAATACAATTTTACAAACGAACGGAATTTAACTGATAACGTTCATATTCGTACCTAAAAAGTAAAACACCAATCGACACCATGTTCGTGTGATTGGAACAGATCATGTGTATATGATTATTACACAAGAACTGTATTTTGCTAGAATGTACTCATAACTACAGAATATTTGTCACCTAAGATCTAAAGATTTTTCAGATGTCATCGCCGAAGTGTTTTTGTTAAAAACATACACAATTTTATAAACTTATTTTTGTTCAAGTTTTATTGTCATAAATCAAAGACCTATAGATGGATCAAAATTCTGATTAAAAAAAACTTAGATAGACCAGTTTACCCAAAACAGGGATTATAAAATTAGTCTATCTTTACTCTTTGTTTTAAACGAGATTTGTTTATATAGCCATAACTTTTGCGTTTTAAGCTGAAGTATAGAATTTGTAAAAAAAAGTTAAAGCTGAGCAATTTTAGAAAAACCCATTGAAAAAAGACGTCAGGCTTTGTTTCCAAACTTAGTTATATATGCCGGGATTGATTGATTGATTGATTTTTAACGTCCAGCATGCAATATTTCATCTATATTCAGGACGTGAAAATCATATTTTTTAAATTAGTAGAACGTCATGCATCCTTCTTATACTAAAACGTGATCTCAAACAAAAATATGAGAATATACACAGATAAAAATGGTAGTTAAAAATATTAAAAATACGAAGTATCACAATTAATAGTGAAATTAAATTTTATTAAATAAAATAATTTCCTTTAAGAACTTAAAAATTGTGTCGCCTGCGACAGTTTTAAGTAAATTAAAATACGTATCTGCACTATAGAAACGTTCCCGAATGTGGGCCACGTCCACACAGTCCATCAAGACATGGTTAATGGTGTAAGTCGATTTAATGTTTGCTTGACGTCTAGTGAGCAATATTTCAGCTATATGCATAACAATTTAAGAAACAATAAATCAATGAGATTACAAATTCGTCCGCCACTGTAAAAGACGTGGATTATTGGGTAGGAACGGCGAATTAATCCTTTTATAGCATCTACAATGAGCCTACTCTTTTTCGAAATCTATAAAAGGGGTCTTTATCGGGCAAGGAGTGTTGCATTTTGCAAAAAAAAAGTTACTCTTCTATAGTCTACGGTCATTGCTTCCCACATTTATGTAATATTCGGACACTGTCAGAAACTATCAAAAAATTTATTTGTACGAACCTTAGAAAAGGTAACAAAAAATTCAAGGTTCTGCCGATCATTTCTCGCCTGTTTTTCGGCGAGTAGACCAGAACAGCTAGGTGAATTTCACAGATAGTCGTAAGTCCAAGTTTAGTCGTAAGTGTATTCTTAGGTGTGATATCAGCGAATTTAATTGGTGGAAACTTACACTTGCGACTAAAATTACGCCTAAGACTATTGTGAAATCCACCAATAAATACTTATGATCGTAAGAAGTGAAGAAAGGGGTACCAGCAGCGTTTATCACAAAAAGTCGTAAGTATAAAATACATGGGAAGTGCTGAAGTCACAATGCATTTCCCTTTGATCTTCCAACACTGACGATAGGATTTACACTTTTTTTGTAAAATACACTACAGATTTTTGTCACAATAAAAAAAAAATATTCAGTGACACGACCTATTATCGATGTATGCTTATTACCGCTGCATTTTTTTAAATTCTAGAATACTTTCGCATTACTCTAAAAAATTTCGCATTACTCTAAAAAACTGACTTAATGGACTTATAAATATATGGGTTAAGTGTATAGCAGACGATTAGGTTAGTAATTTGTCAGAAATATTTACACTTACGGTAAATGGAAAAATGTTCTTCTTAATCGGCAAACGGTAATTTCCTGTCGCTTCATGTTACAAAAATAATTCAATTTTTTTTAAGTAGGTGAAGCAATCTCAAACAAATTTTCAGCAAACAAAAAATCAATCTGCGACCATTCATCAGTGTTGACATCAACAAAATTTGAGAGCCGATCGATAAATCAAAACAGCAGTAAGACTGGCAATAAGACTGTGTTCTTTGTTTTCTCAATAAACGAATAAAGTTATAAATGATACAACAATGAAGCAAAGTAGAGGTATCTTTTGCTGTCAGATGGTAAGTCTGAAACTTTCTGCAAATTCAACGGTGACAGTTGTATAGCAGTTTTTCAACATTCCATCGCGATATGCAACTACAAAGTTATAAAAAAAATATTTTCGTATTTAATTAAGTAAGTTGGAATAAATTATATTTTTATATATATTATAATTTAAAAATACATGGGTTATTTTTATACGATTTACAAACTACATCGGTAATAGGTCAATGTCTTTTTACACGTGTGATTTTGTAAAGAATGAAAGGACAACAAATCAGTGACGACTACGAGGACAGAATAAAATAAATTACAGAGTAGTAAAGTAGAGATATACATGTTTAATTTAAAGTTTAGCTTATTTTAATCAGTTTAAGGGAAAGATTTATTTTTAGCAAAATTTTTAAATACATCGAAATAAGTTGTTACATGTAATGATTGCAGGATAATGTGACATAACAACCCCCCCCCCCCCCCAACCCATCGAGAGGACCTCCCCTATCTGTCACCAAGGGACGCGCTGAACCAAGTAAAGAAATAAGAAATGCGCGATAAAATTTAAAAAAAATCACACCAGTAAAACAACGGCTTTTATAATATCGATGCTTTGAGCCAAACTAATATTATTGTTTTGAATTTAAGTCATTATTACTATATAGTTAAAGTTTAAAGTACACAGTTGTGTTAAATATGGTAATAGAGTTAGCCATCCAAAAAATAAATAACAAAATAAAACAAATTATGTAATACACATTAACACAACAAATAAAAATTAATAAAAATTGAAATGTATTACTATTTTAAGCCACAAAGCTGCTAAAAAACCTCCATATTTTGCAATTAAAGAATCCTCCCCATATCCCGTAAATAACTATCGAGTTCAGACATTCGAACAGTTAAGATGTCTAATGCATTAAACATTACACAACATTATATTATTTTCACAAATGTTTTAAGAAATATACAACTTAAATCCCTAAATCCTTTTTTGCGAAGGAGATGGTAAATCTATGTTAGCTTCTTAGAGAGAATCCATAATTCGCATGCATATTTTGACTTTTCATTCTTGTAAACAAACTATGAAATTTACATGAAGTATAATAAAAATTTGAAGAAAAAAACGCTTTTAGGTAAAACTGTATTCTTACATTGAAATACTTTTGTTAAATATAGTTTAGCGCCACTTACCGGAAGTTTCCATAATATAGAAAGGCAGGAATGGAGTCTTATGGATCTCATGGAACAATTTTAATTATAACTCGTAGTTAGCGTCCACTTGTAGTATTTTGGACTACGTATTTTTTATTCTATGAACTTATTTGAACTAAAATCAAGACATTTGATGCTCCGCAAAAAACCGGATTTCATTTGTTTATTTGTCACGACTGCACAAAAGGTTAGTAATTTGTCACAAGTTAATCCAATTATGTCCATTCATGTGTAAAACTTAACAAAACTCGTTAAAAGGAAATATTTAATATCTACATTAAATGGGGTTTTAATTATTGGATGGGGTACACTTTATTGCACAAAAAATTATGTGAAAAACCACGATTTCAGACTAAGCCTATATGTTTGCATATATTTCTGAACACAATTGAGTATAAAACATATTTAAAAAAAACGTGTAACAAATAAACAGTAATGCTTAGGAAATAGAATACACTTGGATTTATTAAAGTTTATCTTTGAACGATAATCTTTTTCAACAAAAGAATGCTCCCCCATTTGTTGTATAATATTCCTGTAATTCAAAGACGACTTTTTAAATACATATATGTTTATCCGTTATGTATATATGACATCATCACTTTCAACGCGCCAACTCTTGCAACAAAGTTATTAGCATATTTTCTAATTGTCTTGCATCCGACATTTTGAAGCCTCTTAAACTGTTTAGAAAACTGTCACCGAAAACTTTTGGTCCGCAGTCAACTACGAGAACATCAGGAAATAATGACAAATACTGATAAAAATGGCAGTACTTCTGATGTACAAAGGACATGACCGTCAAAGTAAAGCCATTTACGTAAGAATACACCGAGCCCTTAATCGGCCAGTGATTTGTTCCAATCTCATTGGGGAATACAACCTACCAACACCGAAGGGGCACACTTCACCTCCAACAACGGAAAGCAAAATAATACCAAGGGTACATAACTGAAACACACTCGATCCTTTGTTTGAGGTGTAAGGGAGGTTTGGTCCCAAATATAAAACAGTCATTTGTATAACATCAAGTCTAGAGTTTTAGACCCAATAAGCTATCACATTCCCTCAAAATCAAGGAAAAAATTTGTTCAAGAGAAAACATCAAATTAAACATTCTTTTGAACTCGCTCAGGGACATAGCGTGCGATTCCTCCATTAGCGGCCATTTATTTACCAAAAAGAAGCACCTAACTTTTTTTGCAGCCGAGAAATAGTAGTATACATATAGCATACACACATAGGCGTCCGCGTTTATGATTTTAGGGACAGTAATGCTAGGAAAATTCCTCTAAAGGACAAGAACTCTCAGGTATCCGGCCACGATACGGCTTGCCGCAGCTAAGATATCCGGTACAGGGTGGTGTATTAATGACGGAACAAAAATCTTGAGATCTTGTTTCCTTTTCTCAATGTAAGGGAAGTTGACCATGTGTTGTGGTTGAAATAATTTTCAACTTTGCAGCTCAGTCATTTTTCAGCAAAAGGCTCCTGAAAATAACGAAGTCCAGCACAAGTTTTGTCCCTCAACCATTTACGTCTGCTGGAATTTCAATAAGGGCAAGTGCACATATGGAGCTAAATGTAGATACACTCATAAATGCTCATGTTGTGGAGGAGACCACAAATTTAGATCATGTTTAAAGAAATAAATCACTTTCTTTTTCTTATGAAATTCCAAGATAAAGTCAGCGAAAGTCGAGGAATACTTAAAAAATTAGTATCGGTCTGAACGGGCACAAAATGTACAAATTGAAAGTTGGTACAATGGTTTTACATTCCAGAACATAGACTAAAGACGCCCAATCGTAACGCAAATTTAAAGAGTATATCAGAAAATATTGAAAATCGTGAGAGAGAAAAATCAATAATTGAGTTAACACCAGTAGAGAGGCATGTATGTTGGGTTCCCTACTTACGACAAGATGTAAGTTGAAAGAAAACAGGATAAACAAAAAAAAAAAAGAGAACAATTTTAAAGTTAACAGACATCACAACCCTTATATTATTCTGACACAATTCCAATTTATATCGAGAAAAGTTCTCAGAAACCGCGTTTCCTATTGGAATCTTACCATTATTTATTGGAGTTATTGTTTTTATGCCAATTTCAAAATTACCGACACAGCCGGAATTAGTTTACATAGGACCCGATGGGAAAATTAAAAACCTTTTCATTTGAAACCGGTTAACAAATTGAAACAAAACTTCCTTGCGACATTGTGTGGATGGTCCTCTAAAACGTTTATGTTTTTATGCCAATTGAAATTTAAAAATCACCGCTACCACAGGACTTGTAGTTTAATATAGGATCCTAAGGGAAAAAACGATTAAAAAGACTTTCTTAAAACCGTTTAACTAACTGAAACAAAACTCATCACCAGTGTTCATTAAAAGTCAATTATAAAATTTATGTTTTAATATGTTAATCTGAAATTCAAAATGGCCTAAATAGCAGAACTTAGTTTAACATAGGATGTGTATGTGTTTTATGTCAAAAGCAATTCAAAAAGGCCGCCACCTGCAGCATTTGGTTTAACATAGTATCCTATGAGAAAATATTTGACAATGCTTTTCTCTCACAACATGGACATGCCATCTTTATTGGATATATACATGTAAATACGGCGAGCGATATAGGCTCTTGAGAACCTCTGGTATATTATACGCTTTGTTCCCTACTTTTGGTATCCAATTTGTGCGATAAAAAGTGGTTCGAACAATATCTGACTAACCTACGGTGGTAATAAAAATATCAACTCCGTTAAAGGATGAAACTGGACTGTCAGTAATAGGATATTTCACTTTGAAACATCGAATGTATGTAAAATTGTAAGCGGCAAAAACAATCAATTTCAAACCACGAGTAAATTAAACCATAAGAAACCAAAAGATAACCTTGAAGCTATGTTCAGGACCGGAAAAAGTAAACAAATGACAATGGATTTCTATACTAAAAATCTTACCCAGTTAAGTGCAGTTTTTTTGCTTGACTTTTCTTTATTAGTTTATATTGTATCTTTTTATTACGAAACTCCTATAGAAAAACTTTATCCAAGATATCAATTTTTCATACCATGCCTCTGTTGTTTACATGGCACTAATCGTCCTTCAATTTGCTATGTAGGTCAGCCATTTTTGTTTCTTAAGGGATCTAAAAGTGAGCAATAGCGCACTCAATGGTAGGGGTGTCCACATTCTATAAAAAGACTTTCCTTCGTATACAATAAGTTAAATAAATTCCGAAAATCTTCAACTTGCTAAATAACTCGGATAAATCTCCATTGTAACAAAAAGTGTGCAATTAAACACTTTTACGCTTCATTATAAATAAATATCTGACTGAGAATAACTGAAAACAACTTTAAACTCCGATCGAAACGTCTCTCGGTCATTTCTGTTAAGGGTCGGGAAATAACCGAGGTGGTCCGATTGAGTTTAATTCGACTTCCTGCAACCTTTGATCTTTCAATGTATGGTAACAATGTACAATACATGCAAGTCATTTATTGATTGATCAAAATATTTTATTTGACTTTTATACGAAAATTGTGAAACAATACTTGGTGTGAACCAGTTTGCTGCTATGACTTGTGATCGTCAGCCGTGCAAGTTTCCTAACATTCAAGTCTGCCGGCTATAAAAACAAACCCAATCTTGTTGATTTATAAGTTAATTTCTTACATTATGATTGCACAATTTGTACCATTTAAACAGACTGCGCATTGGCGTTGCAATTTACAGTTTTTGTTTTAGTCTTAGTAATGGTAAAATAACGCTTTGTGCGGGCCTTGTTTACACCGGTACTACATTGATAAGTTTCACACATTGTTTATGTATTATAATAGACTAAAAAGTAAATTGTGTTCTCGTGAAAAATAGCTCTGTATTTATTTTGTTGAGCTTCTACTTTTTGATAATGTTATTATGTTATTATTTTTAAACCTAAACTATATATTTTTCAGAAGCAAGACACAAAAATACCTATGCTGGAATTATAGTTATTGCTTGCAGAACCTATGTATACAAGTCTAGAAGATTATGCAACGATACAAATGACGGTGTTTGGTCAAAATTATAGACACAGTTGGACAAACCAATGGCTTCAATATAATTAAATGACGTCAACAAATCATAAAATAAAGATCTTGAACTTTCTCAAAGCTATGACTGAACATTTCTCTATTTTGTTTTTTTATTAGCTACATTATGGTGATTTTTCACTTACTTTTTTTCAAATATTCTAATGAAAATCAAAATAACCAAGGTGACAATTCATTACGCCAGACGCGCGTTTCGTCTATTCAAGACCAATCCGTGCATTCAACTCTAAGTGCTTAAGGTATTCGTAATACGTCATAAGAAAACACTGATGAAGCCTGTTGGTCAGGCGAAGTATTTGTTGAATTTTTAAAGTGTAAAAATTTGTTTAATTCGCTTTAATTATCTATCAACATGTTGTTGTACAACGTTTTAAACGAATACGTTATTATTTTAGTCTGTATAGTATAGTTATCTACCGTACCTTACCGTTCAAAATAAGGTCAAAATTTACTATGGAAAATCGCCGCATAAAAATGCGAAAACCGCAGCTTTTCAAATAGGCTGAATATCTGTAGGAAATAATTTTTTATTTAAATATTTATATATTTTTAAAATCTTGTTAAATTCCGTAGTATGGTGTCTGTGGCATGATATCAAATTTTAATCTGTGTCCGCTTCAGTCTAAAATAATGATAAGTGTTTATTACGATTATAGAATCTGTGGTCGTTGAGCCTTAAATGATTTTATGTCTAACTGTAGATTATAAGTCTGCGTCGGCTTCAATCTTACAAAAATGTCATAAATCAAATGTACAGAGCAAAGTTAATCTTAAATGATGATTTATGTAATAATCTTGAGTAAGGTTTGTGTGTCCGTTTTACTCTTAATTGATGCCTTATGTCTATTTCTAAAGTATAGTGACTCTGTTGGCTTCAATCTAAGATGACGTCATTATGCCAACTTCCAGAGTACGGTGTTTCTCATAATGGCGTCCTATATCGAATTTTAGAAAACGGTGTTTTTGTCCGCTTTAATTTTACATCATGTCTAATGCCAAAATCTACGGAATTGTGTCTGAGTTTACTTTAATATTAAATGATGTCTTATGTCGAAATCTAGTGTATGTCTGCTTAAACAATCTTGAAATCTGATATCTGTGTTAGTCTTAATCTTACTTCACGATACGTCAAATTCTGAAGTAGAATCTACTTGTATGGTGTTTATGCTAGCTTCACTTAAATGACGTCTTATGTCAATAACAACAGAATAATTCCAGAGCCTGCTAAAATATTTAATAAAGTCTTATATCAATTTCTAGAGTATTGTGTAAGTGTCTGCTTTAATCTTGCATCGTTTAACATTATAAAGTACAGAGTATACTGTCTGTGTCATTTAAATCACGTCATATGTCAATTTCTGGAGTATGGTGTGCGTTTCTGCTTTATTCTTTAAAAAGTCTTATATCAAATTCTAGATTTAATTAAGGTGTCTGTTGAGGTTTTAATAAAAAATGATGTTTTAAGGCAAATTCTGGAGCATGGTGTCTCTTTGTCCATGTGATCAAATATGATATGATTTAAAATACCAAATACTTGTGAATAGTATCTGTGTCCGCTTCATCATTAAAGGGACCTAAACTACCGAGTAGTTAAGGAAGTAAGTCATCTACTATTGATCACGTGGTCTGTCAACACTGAGGTTTCGGGTTCGCGTCTTTCTCCGGGCAAGGAGTTCTCGACTTCAATCTTAATTGGCTAGGATTTCCAGTTTTTCCACCTAAGTTCGGGGTTTTCTCAGAGTACTCCGGCTTTCTCCAATAACTTAAACTAGATGCTGCCATATAGCTGAAAAATCGCTGAAGGTGGCGTTAAACACCTTTCAAACAAGCAAACACACGTGAGTCTTAAATAATGACATATGGCAAATTCTAGATTATAGTCATATATCAGATTATAGTGTCTGTGTCCACTTCTATCCTCTAAAATAATGTTATGCTAAATTCCAGAGTTTGGTGTCTGTGTCGATCAGCTTTAATCTATATTATTTTTTAGTACAGAAGTCGGTGTTTAGCGTTAATTTTAAATTATGGCATATGTCAATTCTGAAGTATAGTGACATGTCCGCTTAAATTTTATATCGAATACCAGAGTAGCGCATCTGTTCGGCGAGACAGATTAAGCTAAACTTACATGTCGTCAGCTAAAAAGTTTAAAATTACACGCTTTTAATTCTAATAATCTTGTTCTGTCTTTTGTTCGTTGTTTTGTTAAAAAAAGAACAAAGTATACTGTATAATCGATAACTCAAAACAGAACATTGACGCATTGATCCAAAACAAGCCGCGGTTGTGAGTTTGTTGACGCATTGATCCCAAACAAGCCGCGGTTGTGAGTTTGTTTATTTGCATTTCAATTTTATGATATTTAGAAAGTACATCTAAAATAAAAAGAAATTTAAAGAAGTACTAAAAAGCCGAAAATTAAAATGTTAAACTACTACCTTAATAAGCGGATATTTTGTAAGAAATATTTGGTCTTAAGTAATAGATGCTAAGTTCCGATCATTGTACATGTACTTAATCAATCTACAAATATTGATCTTATTAGACATATCATAATAGATGTGTCTCTTGATAAGTAATTTGTGATAATCAGCAGTGATATTTAAACCTGGTCAATTCGGCATCACCCATTTTTTAACAATGCAGTGCTCTACTTTTTGGAATACACTATTTAATCCATCTTTATCATAAAAGCAATAGTCTTGGGAGGGATCATGTGTTTTATTAGACATATATCAAAACAAATACTGGTTAAATGAACGCGACCATTATGTAACTGTCGTAAAAAGATTTGTAAGCATAACTCTTCTGTCTACGGATTTATGAACATTTCAGCTTCGTAATGTTCAAATATTGACAATGCCATCTGAGCATGTTTTAAAAACCCTCCCAGAACGTACCGGTATAAATACGTCTGTAGCTACCTAACCAATGAGTAATATTGATTATGGAAGTCCGACTGTCATGAAGGGATTAAAATATCAAAATCTTCAATGATTTGCTTTGATGTCTGCATTATCAGTGATTTGTTAAATGCGTATACTGTATTAAGTTCTCTGATTTGTGATTTTTTAAAAACTTTACTAAGAGGTAATTTAATATCTAGGGTTGTAATTAGGACATTCCGTAATATTATGTCAGGTAATGCTTTCAAATGACAAAAATGATAAAAACAAACGGCCATGGTTATGTTATATGCAATATTGAACAGACAAGAATGTGGTTTTCATTTTTTAAGAATTTTTTTAAAAGTCTAACGTGTTTTGTAAATTATCATTTTGGTTTAATGAAATGACGACTTAATTAAACCTGAAAGGTACAACTAAATTCATATTTTTTTTCCAAAATGCTCAATTTGTGTAGAAAAGTTGCTTCCCTTTTTGTTTCTGAACCATGTCTTGAAATAATTTTAAGAGTAACTAATTAATTGGAACAATTTTGAAGCAAAATGCTGGTAATTAAAATGGAGGGTTAAAAAATTTTTTTTTCTGATTATTAACATGAATACAACGACTTCCAATTTGCAAAATCTACACATCAGTCACAACGCCATTGTTAACGGATATCCGCCATAAAGATTTTTCAACACAAAACAAAGAATTTTCGCCATAATATGGAGAACGAATTATTTTTAAACATAAAAGGAACAGGCTTACGTTCCTTATTTCTTTAACGTAAATGTTTTAATGCAGTGTCAGTTCTTTTGTGTCGTTGTATTGTAGGTGGCTGGAGATACATTGATATATTTTTATTACACTATGTACTTATTGGTAGAGCCAAAAAAAAACCCAAAAAAAAAAAAAAAAAACAGAGCTCATCATACGCGAACCATAGTGGGTAACGTGTTTGGACAGTGCCCCGCTCCCTGGAAGATAAAGACACCTTTTGTATATTGCGAAAAAGAAAAGGCTAAAGTCTCTACTAAATACTTCACATACACTGGCTTTAAAAATTGTATTGTAGTTGGTCCTTCCCTTTTCTCCATTTATTCATAATTTGCTAACTCGTTCTGGACTTGACTGATATATTTCTTGCTGAACGTTAAGCAAAGATTTATTTAATCAACCAATTTCAGAAGCAAAGTTTATTCTGAAATACGATGATACGTATGGTTGCATTTATGCACTACTTTGGTTGATCAAATCTCTATGTAAGCAACAGTAACACAACACTCTCCTGTAAGCGTTAGCTGGCTGGGGTCGCTTTTATGCAAAAAGCAATGTTGCTGAACAATTTAATCAGTAGAATCCCTTATTACACTTAGAAAAACTGGTAATGCAGTTAATTAGCCAAATGGTTACTTGACAGATTGGAATTAATTTCTATACAAGGCTTATACGAAAATAATTATTAAAGGAGTGGTGACGTCGTATTGTGGATTTAAATGCCACTTAGATTGATATGATGTTAAAACAGTTACGATAAATAAATAGTTAATCTTTGAACTAAAGAACAACTCACAATCAGAAATAACAACGCAGAGGCAAACTTTAAAGGAAACATGAATTAAAAAAAGGGAAAAATAAAAACAATTTCCCTGAAGGCTAAAAGTTGCATGTATCATAATCGACACTCTTCGGGGTTTCTGTGGACTAAAATAGTATATATGCGATTAAAATTTTTCTAATTACGTTAAACACTTTACAATGAGATTTTAATACTGTCAAAACGTTATGTTTACTCTCGGCGGGATTCGAACTCACACCGTCGTTGTGACACTGTAGATTCATTGGCCTGTATTATGTCAAGTGTTATAGACCCCTCGGCCAAATCCTGAGGCATCAATTCGCCTGCATTATGTCCAGCGCTCTAGACCACACGACCAAATCATCTATACAATATATATTCATACACCACGAAGTGAATCTTAAAGACAGACAAAGAACATGTGTACTAGCGTGTGACAATGGAATTTTTCTAACCAATACGTATTATTGACAGTAAACTTACTCATCATTTTTGTATATATTATATAGGATGACAAAGTTACTTGTCATACAGTCAAAGTAAGTATATAGATACTTATATGTATATGTATGTAAGAGTAAGTGAGTTCGAGACCTGAAAATACTAAACTACATGTATTGAAACTAAAGTACGGTAGATAAAAAACAAATGTGACACTAATCTTTTTATTGACAGGTTAGCTTATGATGTCGAACATAAACTTTCTTGGGTTAGATATATGGTAACATTACCCCAGTAGTTTGTGTGACATTTTCTTATATTTGCTACATAATTATTAAGACATTGAGAAATCCAGCTAGATCTCTTGTTACCCAAAGTTTTGTATTTGATTTGTTATGACGTGTGTGTTATATTACAAACCCTATATAAATCTAAACCAAATACCAAATTCAGTCAAAATTAAGTGAACAAAACAGTTTCACACTATTTTTTTTTATTTTGTGTCACCATGATTCTAAAAATAAAACCCGTCAATTCAATGAATGGGTGGATATTTTTTTGGTTAATAAATAATTATGTTATATAACACAAGCATCTTATTTATTCGACATGTTTAGATACTAGTAATTTAATTACGTTCACAGCGCAGCATAATTTACCATTTGTTTCTAAGGTTGTGATTAGGAGATGACTTCTCTGTATGGGATAGAATGTTCAGTTTGAAATGCAGAAGCCCGACTTTGAAACATGAAAATCTAGTCGCGAACCATAGAGAGTGACGTGTTTGGACAGTAACACACCCAGATCACTGCACATTGACATCAACATTTGAAGATATCTCAAACAGTACGAAAATATAAGCCATTGCATAATTATATGATAAATAATTGGGCGGAGTAAATATCCAAAATATGATCACGAGCGCATAACGCATCTGATTAAACGAGTGCGCGGAACTTGTTCCGCAACCCTGTTTAATCTGATGCTTTATTCGGCACGAGTGATCATATTTTGGATATTCACGATACCCAATTGATTATCCTATTTATTATATAGATCAAAATTGTTTTAGTAAAATTTTAATGCTTAATCCTAAATTTTATGTACGGCGGATGAATATCTGTATAGTACAAAACAAACTGCAACTTTGGGGGGGGAAAAAACCCGAGAGTGAAAATAAACGATAATTTTCACATGTGATTTACCGTGATTTCTGTCACTCGGAAAATTCGATATTTCATCTCTATCTATATAATAAAGCATATTTCCTTGAAATTCTTTTTCCCTATCCACCTCTTTATACCTTTCTAGTGACAAACGAAACTTTCTGCACAATAGTCAACACATTTCATCTCCGAATCTATTGTGTGTTAACTCCCTTGATTTGGCGTTGGTTAACTTGTTTTCTTAAATATATCCGAATTACTGCTCGCTGGATGTTTAAACCAACCAGTTCAACAATTCAAAACAAAAAAAAATAATCATCTGGTTCTTTGCAAACTTCGCGCGTTCGTCCATTTATAAATATTGTATTTACGAGTATCTCTGCTTCAAATTTTACTTGTGTCAGGTATATTCTAGCTACAATAATGTAGCTCCTTTTTATGGACGGAGCTACAAAGAGGTCCCATAACTCGTAATTGAGCAAGCCGGGGTTTTATGCATATTATCAGCTTGTAAACTGTTTCACTGAACTTCTACATTTTAATGTCTTTGAAGTTTAACCAATATTTCTACAACACATTATTCGTTAGTTTTACACTCTATTCGTAATCATGGCATTTTGGCCAAAATTTGAATTCCGGAAGTGCATAATTTCTTAATCGATTTGGTAAAAAAAGTTCATTCCTGTTCATTTTTTCCGGATTCATTTCATTAGCTGGGATTAAATATTTACCGATACGATTCTACAATTCTACACACCACAACTTAAATTTTGTCAACAATGCCAGATTACGAAAAAGTGTTAAAACCATTTAATCAAATATTGCAGAAATATCAGCTGAATGGCGGAGAACGGAAAAACATTATTTAAACAAAGATAGCAGTTTAATAACGGAAAATATGTATAAATCCCAAGAGTGTTTTTGCTCCATTACGAGTACTGGGAACTCTGTGTAGCTCCATCCATAAAAAAGGAGCTACATTATTGTAGCTAGGTATTTTAATCTTTTAGTTTTTAAATTCATGAAACATCCGGTACAGGTTATTTTGTATTACCAGAATATCATTCAAACATTCAAACACTTTCAAACATTTAGAGAATTTAAAGCACTTTATTCAAAAATGATTGACACTTAAGGATAATGAACCGTTCTTTGCATTCCCGTCCATTTCATTTGTATGGGGGATATGCCAGTTTCGATACTGTATTTGTTTATTACAATTACTTTACCAACCCAAAAAGTTTTACCCTGATAAAAATCAATATATCATTTTGGTATATCAGTTCCATTGTTTTCTTAAATTTTGAATCTTAGTAACCCAAACGTGTAATAAATATAACTTTTTATCGCAAATGTTACCCCTTCATATGATATTCAGGATGGTATTAAATAGATAATAGACAAGTTTAGATAACGCAATTTTACTAAAGAAAAGCCAACTGTACGTTTGCTATTTGTAAAGTGAATTTATTCGCATGCAACAGCACTGAAGAAAACGAATTTGTTTGCACATTTGTAAGTATTGTTTTAAACTTATATTTGAGTAATTTATTCAATAGGTATGTTAAACGCCAAAGTTTTCCTTAACTTGTACATAAAACTAGGTTGGAAAGCCGCTTTAAAAACCCATTTATTCTTTATAAGAAAATAGGTTCCAGATATTACACATATTTTAAACAAAACAGAGGGTTTTTTTTTAATTATTAACTTACAACTTTCTCTGAATACATTTTATGAAAAGAAAATCTAAGCTAAATAAGTGTTTTTCGGTTTTCAGACCAAAAAAATGTCTGGGGGTATTATATTTAATGAATAATTTTGTATCACAGATATGTAATTAATACACAGTGGTGCGATTGTTTGTTTCTTCAGGTTTATATTGAACAATATTTCATAGACTTTCCTTAAATTGTACAATGTTGTTCAAACAGATGACCTATGGATTGTAATATTAATAAAATAGTGTTTTGTAACTAAAATGGCTTCAAGAACAAAAATAAGGTTAAAACGCGATATTAGTTTACAAACATAATTTGTGATATTCCTTAATAGAAGCAAACTTATTTTCAAATTGCCCAACTAACATTTGGTTTGTTTGTTTGATAAGTCACGTGACATTTCAACATAGTTTTAATATTCACAGTTAGACTTTAAAGTTCATTTAAATGATTAAAAAGTTAAGCGTTTCGAAGAAGTCATTTCTTCGAAGACTATCTGTTATGCCCACAATTCAACGGAACAGTCTCGGGGAAGACAGGATAAATCTACGGATACGATCTCTCCCAGTCATGTGCAAAAGTTTGCTGACGTTCTTGAGCCTCTGTATTCATATCTGTAAATGTGGATTAATGTTACGTTCTAGTTGAATGTGTAAGAGAATAGTTGTGTTGGTTGATTTTCGAAAAACCATCATATACCTAACACTGTTTGATCTATATATATATCAGATACCATGGCAAGATAGTGAACTCCAAGTAGTTTATCATAATTTTTGTTTAAACAGTACGTGCTTTAAGTTAACATTTTTGAAAAAGTCTTGTTAAACTACTGCAGCCCTACGATTTTATCATCTCACGCAGATCTTTTAATTTGATATGTTGATACTTGACTGACACTGGTGTATATCTATTAAAAAATGTGACTTAGTTCTAAGTTCATTAAAAACAACAAACAATGTCATTAAGTTTGATATTTTTCGTTTAGACTTAAAAATCAATAAATCAATGAGAAACCTGTTTTTATTTCTGGCAGCAGTTTTACTGTTAAAATTAACATTACAGCATAACTTTTAAACACATTTATAATGGATAGACGTTAAATGTGCGCTCCGTAAGAAAGCAGGGAAACAATAAACAATTAGCTACCTACAGCCAGCCAATCGGAAGGGCGAATTAAATATCGGATGTTCACATGTCATTACCAAAATAAACGAAAGTTTAAACCACTAAACGGAGGGATGATGTATCATTTCATGGCTTAAGGCTTCCGGAGATCAAACAATGCCTTAATTATTTTGTCAAGGACAAAACTTTGGGATTGCTTTGCCGTTTATTATGACAATGTCCTACTTTGATTTAAATAATCTGTTTAGTCCGTATCTTAATATACTTTGTGGTACAGTTATATATTTTGTTGTATGTCTTTGAACAACTTTGCCAAGTCATTATTAATAAATTTAGGTCGAATTTTTTCCTCAGTGTTTTTCAAAAAAGACAAAAGGCCTTGTCGGATGCTTTTACGGCCAGTGGATAGCCAGCGAGTGGAAGCTCGAATGCCAAGGGTTTCTAATCGTTTTGGCAGGAAAAACATGAGAGAGATCGAGGAAATTAAGTTTAAACAGTACTATCAATATCATTCCATCAGATATGTAAAAAAAACTAGGTGTCTGGAACTTTTGGCAGGATTCGCGCCTCCATTTAAACCGCCTATATATTAGCTGCGCCCTGGATCTACAAGGGGGCTTAAGCAGCCCCAGACACTCGCCGTGAAAAGGAAAGGGCTTCTTCATCGTTTAGATCCAATCTACTTCATTGTTTTTGTCTGTGTCCATTAATATGTTCGTCTTCTGTCAGGGTGTATTTTCTTGGGCACACAGTTTTAAAATAATCGCAAGATTTTTTGCGGTTTATACCAATTTGCTCAACAATTTATTAGTTTATTATAATTGTATTGAAAATCCTGCTTACATAAAAGTATATTACAGGTACTAAATATTAAATAGAACTATTTACTGGACATTAGTAGTTATTATGGTTGTTCTTAGAAAGGAAATAATTTTGGCCATTAATCAAACACGAAAAATATTAAAATGCATTCAAAGGTCGACAGTTAAAAAACAAAATAACACGCAAATTTTACTCAGAGCCGATTTAATGAAAAGGAAACGAGATAAAACTGCGGAATTATTCAGGTCAAAGAATTTGATAAAATATTCTATCTTAGTTCTTTGATAAGTTCGGACTACCTTGAAGTGCGATTAATTGACTATTAAGTGTCTGAATTGAATACACCACCACACCTTAGCTGGTAAAAATATTAATATCACCATATTCCAAATTAACAAGAAAAGTAATCTCGTCTGCCATTTTAATTCATAATACATAATGAGTTGAACTTTTCAATTGATAACTTGAAGCCGATTTACAAGTGCTTTTCAACAAACGAATTCTTCAAAATGAGACGATACCAGTGTGAAGTAAAAGATCTGTTAATATATTGCAACACTTTGACAACTTATAAAGTTGATTTAGCCATAACTGATACCTCCGCTTAAATTTCGCAGAACTTTTCTTGGAATAATTTCTAACAGTTTGTGTTTGACTCGTGACCATGACCACTGATAGAATTTTTTCAGCATCAATAGGATTCTTATCCACTTGATATGTAATAATATAATAAGGTTTCATTGATAGGATTACGTGAAGGATTCTGGTATATTTAAAACAATGGAAATATAGAATTAAGTTTTAAGTGTTAAGTCTAATTCTGTACCACCTTTTATTATTAACACAAATAACTTATAAGGACAGAAACCCGTTAACCTAATTAAAAGTTCTTCGCTGAGTTCGTTTCATTTATTAGGTAATCGAGAAGTATGAAGCACTCCACTATGAATAAGATATGCTTCTTTTAATTCATAATTTAGAAACGGAGCAGATTTGAAACGGCTGAGTAAAGTTTTATTGTATATTTGAGAGCCACAAAGACAGTTTTTAGGTACATGTTTAGTGTTGCCATGGCAACAAATTGTGAGTCTACATGTCGAAACCATATTCTGATTCTTTAAATGATTCTTTTGTTCTCTTTATTCATTTGCAAGTAACTGGCAATGTATAAAGCAGACAAGTTTCGGCCGATCCTTCAATTCAGTCTTGGAAAAATAAGCTCTAAAAGATAACTAAACCTTGGATTATGTACAGATTAAACTTCATATGTATAAGTATGATCAAAATAGTTAACTTGTCACTACCAAGTTCTGCAATAAGCCATTTTCTCAATGTATCCTACAAGCACAGAAGTTTTGGAGAGGTGTATGATTCTCATATGAATTAACATACCTGCCATGAAATGTTTTGTAACGTCTGGGTCTTTGAAAATGCACGTCCGTTTTAGCTTATAGTTCAATATTTGTTATTACTTATCACCACTACTGAACTCGTACAACTTTTTATGTGCATAAACAAAATTAAAACCCATCTTAAATTGAACTAAGCGAACGCCTTACTATTGTTACAGGTTGAGAAATATACTCTAACTTCTAAATCACAATAACAGAAAAGGATGTTAACTGTATTTTAAAAGTTTCAGTCTGCCCAAATTAAATATCCAATTATTAAACGCAGTTCCAAAAACTGTCTTCCAAAGGTTCCAGTTTGTCCAAAATGAAATGTCCAATGGTTCAGGGATAACTGTGAAAAAGACCACAAGTTTGAAAATTTTACCTTTTGAAGTTTCCAACAAATTTAAAGCAGATATTATGGGTAGTGAATGTTATAACTGCTCAAAGTTACACTGGAATGACCTACCTATTGTTTGTGAACAATTGACAGGGAATTACTATTTATTTTTAATTCTTCAAACCTCTTATTTATCTCTTTGTCAATACAAAGGCAACAAATGGAAATGTTTCTTACGAAACAATTTTTAATTTGTATAACAACTACTTCCTGAATGTCCTAGCTCAAAAATGTATTGTATTTGCATATCAAATTTTATTCATTGAATATCTACACGTGTCATTTAATCCCAATTTATTCATTTTATATATAAAGTTTCTGAAAAAGGTCAAAATAATAGAAATCAACGGTTAAATTTGATTGTAAGTAAATGTAATTTATCCCGCTAATTTATGTTAATCCTTATTACAGTAATCATTGCACATTTTATTATGCACTGGTAAAGCGGATCAATTACATCGATACATTTGTTTTAAAGATTTATATTTCATTCTTACTTGGTAACGTCAACAACGTAAAATTCAACACGCATGGAGTAGAACATCTTTTTATGATGAACTCAAAACGTATTGTTATTCAGTTATTACGACTACAATCAAAATTCTATTTAAAATTAGTCCAATTAATTATGTTACACAGATATGAAAAAAAATAGTTTAATTTAAGTTATTATAGATGTTCAACGATTGTTTAATCAAGACTATATCTCGTTCACGTTTTTGATTGAGATTAAAATGTAATCATATATACAGATGACATTTCGTATCAATGTTTGGAAAGGAAATCTAATGGTTAGAAATTTATTTGACTGGAGTGGTACTGCTAAAACAAC
Organism: Limnoperna fortunei; assembly: GCA_944474755.1. Classification (NCBI taxonomy): domain Eukaryota; kingdom Metazoa; phylum Mollusca; class Bivalvia; order Mytilida; family Modiolidae; genus Limnoperna; species Limnoperna fortunei. Next base: position 79,149,132 of record OX104114.1, on the reverse strand, counting down.
GTGAAATTTGTTGTCATTTTATTTCGACAACTGAAACAATTTGTTGACATATTTTTTATTTTATTTTTTAATTGAACGATGAACTCCAAGAGAAAGATAAACATAATAATAAAATACGTTAAAAATGTGTAACATACATAAATAATACCGTTTATAGGTTTCATATATTACACTTCAACTAAGAAATAATTCAGAATTGTATAGGTTCATCTTGATTTCAACTGAATGGTGTTTGTTTATGTGGAAATGAGCAGCCTGCTCATTTTAATACAACGATAATTTGTATTAAGATTGAACACATAAAGACGAAAAATCGAGATAAGATAAGTATTATAAAGACAATAAGTCAGGGACAGACAAAATCAAAGTTCAACAAAAAAAGGAGATAACAACAAAACTACCAAAAACAACACACAACTAAAACAACTTTATTTAAAAACGCTTGGGAAGGGTGTGAGTTCAGAGTTTCCCGAGGGGTAAACAACTTCTGCTTCACTAGTGGCAACCGTCGAATAAGTAAACGTAAAATCTGGTAATTAGTCATACCCCGGGGTAGTCATAATACAGAAAGAAGTAGGTAAAGTGGTCACGACAAACGGAATAAATAAAATGGTCATGTGTGAGACAGATATTCGATAACGGCTAACTGTTGACCGGAAAATTTTCAACGCGATGACTTTAAACTTGCCACTGTTAAGCCTTTCTGTCAGCAGACAACGCCTATCAAGGAAAACTGGGTAGAAAATACAGGCTTTTGAGCACCTAATCAATTCGTAGATACATACTTGATAAAGTTCCTTGAGGCAGATGCGATCAACATAGTCACCGAATTTTAGTTTGGATTTAACGAAAGCACGTCATCTATATAGCAAAACGTAAAATGTAAGATTTCTAACCTTTAGTCCTGGTTTATGAAGCCCCTGCATATTTTACGACTCGCACATAAAGACGAACAAGCGAGCAACATGGTAAAAAACTGTTGGTGCCCATTAAAATGTAGATGGTCTGTAGAAAACACGTCCACGAAACACAACAAATATGTTATCAATCTGAAAGTCAATCATTCTGATGATTTTACTGAAAACCATTTGATAGAATCAGCGTGGTTCTTTACGAAATATGATTTGAAACGACAAAAAAGTTTGTGACAGAATAGTTGGTTGCCTTTGCCTTTTTGTATCTAGTACGTTCCGCCGCTCTATTTTGTAGCTATATATAGGACCAGATCAAGTTTACAAACAATTAAATAATAGGAAAAGGACAACAAGAACATAAGTTTTACTAAAACTGAAAACGTATGGAGAATTAACTAGGGACAAAGAATTGACCCTTACGTAGCGGCTACAATGAGCCTACTGGTTTTCAAAATCTACAAAAGGTATCTTTATCGTCCATAGTCTAACTATGACATGCTGCAGGGGATTGTGTAATACATCTGACAACTCCAATCCAGAGAGTTTTCCCTATCTTTCAGATCGGCACATGCTGGCGCGCTCTAGAGTTCGAGCAATATAAACCCTCACATAATGGTCTTTTAAAATGTTGACTTAACTGTTCTTTTCTTTTTTACTTTACAATAATCTGATTTAAACATTTGCATTAGTTTGGATTGCTTGTAGATATTAGGTCCATAATTTAAGGATATGAGGTAATAGGGGTCGGTGTCCTTGAGTACAACGACCCTCCAATAGCATTTAGCTAAGAGTATCCGCCAAACTGTTCCACTCTTACTATGTATAAAATTATTTGTAAAATTATCTGTTCATGTTAGAAATTAAATAAAGGTGAAAGATTTGACCAAATAGATAGAAAAAATGTCATACAATATGTAAAGGTATTGGATAATCACTTCAATGACTTATTTAGTTACTATTACTTTGAAATAGCAAGGACTAATAGATTGTATTAGTACTAATTCAGAATTCCTATAAGTGTGGACCGATTATCTAACAGCGTATAACTGCATGGAAAAAGGATCATGTACTAGGAGCATTAAATAAAAGTCTGTTCATTATTAGATGTTTATTGGTTTCTACGGTAGCTTTGGAGGGCCATTTTGACTTTTAACTTTTAACTTACTACTTCTGACTTTTTTATTTTGAGTTATGACTATTGACTTATTATACAAGCCGACTGGAGACATTTTCACTTTTAACTTTTGACTTTCAAACTTTTGACCATTGACTTTTGTCTTTTGACTTTTGACTTCTGTCTTTTTACGTAAGCCGTAAAGGGACATTTTTGTCTTTCAACTTCTTACAATTGACTTTTTACTTTTCAATACATAACTTGAAATAAAAAAGTCAGATGTAGTAAGTTAAAAGTTAAAAGGAAAAATGGCCATCCAAGGCTTCCGTAGGTTTCTTTTTTAAACCTTCTTTTTTGTTCATTTTAATGTGGTTGTTCACCATTTTTAGTACAGTTGCAGCTTAAAAAATATAATACATTTTTTTCAATCAAAGGGAAGCAGAACCTACACCTTCGGCGGGAAATCGGCAAAAATGTCACCTTGTAACTACTGTATTGATTAAATGGTCATGTACGGAAGCCCTGGGGAGCCATTTTACCCTACATCATATTTATAGTCCTTTTGTTGTTTTATCTATGTCATTAGTTTTGTCTTAAGTCAATGATATGTTATTTCTTGTACCTGTTTTGATTAATTTAATCGTGATTCCTGTTTCACTTTATCGTCGCTATTGTATTTTGATTAGATACATAAATATTTATTCAAAATTACGATGGTTTAAATAAAAAACATATCCTTTAGTCAAAACATTTTAAATGAAAGAAGCAACGATTTTAGGTATTAGCTTATCAAAATGTTTATTTAAAACTTGTGTTGCAGTTAAAGATGAAAGATAATGGTTTTATTTTTATAATTTTTTCTTGTAATTAAACCTAAATGCGTTTATAACAGATTAAAATACAAATAAACTCGAAAAAGATTAATCTTTTTAACTATGTAAAAGAGTTGCAAAGTGTTAAAAAATAATTCACATCATTTAAAATATCAGTTGCACAATGACACTATCTGACAAAGATTATGTGTAAGTTTATTGAATTTAATAGAATTCCAAGCAATGGTGAAGGGAGTTGTGGATAAGAGATGGGCACCACTAAATTTAAGATAAAATTAAAAGTAATAGTGAGGCCTAAAATGGAAAATTTTGATCAAGCAAGAAAAAGTCTGTTAGAATGTGTTTTACAAGGTTAAGTTCCCTTAAAATTGCAATGAGATCTCTTTTCATGTATTGATTTACAGACATATTTGACATCTATTTTAACCAAATATAGTTAATATAAATACAAGAATAGTGGTATCGGTTTAATCTTGTATAAAGATATTCTTTATAATTTCTGAATAAAATAGAAAAAAGTTCACAGCAGATCGAACTGTTACATGTATATTTAGACAATACTCGAAGGTAGTAAAGGTTTTATTACCCTTTCAGTTTGTTGAAGCTATTTAATAGCGTCGTAAGGCCTGATATAGCCTGAATTTCTATAAGGATAAAGCGATGCAGAGCTCAGCGCGTATAGCCTGCAATTTATCGGAAAATTTTGGTCTAATGTTCAAAAGACGTTTGACGTGTAACAAATCACTTAGAAATGAAAAGCATAGAAATCAAGAAAAGCTGTATCCCTATCTGATTTTCACCTTTATTTATAAATTGTAATATTGTTACATGAATCATTTGATTGTATTGAAACAATAAACAAGAGACGACGAGTATGATACTGTTACTTAACACACTTCGATAATATTGCATGAATGGACACGTATTTATGATAAATGCATGGGAAAAACAGCCATGTAATAACCAACTACAATTAGAACCAATAATGTACAGAAAAACTCCTCCTTAGTTATGTCAAATTTTATTTTGATTTCCAAGGCAAAACGATAGCACAAGCTACGAATATCAGCTTTTCATTTGGTCGAAAATCGGTTGCACCATAATAAATAACATCCTCCTTTTTTATCACTTATTATTAATGGGCGAGATCTAGGGGCTTTTTCATGTTACAAGTAATAATAGTACCGCCTTCCTCGTTAGACAAATACACTTTCTCACGCTTCTCGTTCGAAAGTGTATTTGTCTTACTCGGAAGACTGTGTTATAAATATTACTTGAAGTTGTTAACATCTAAAATATATAAATTCTGCTTACACTTAAAAAGCCACAAATATTTTTTATTGCACAAAAGATTGTGGCTGCGTTGTAACTCCAATGCTAGCCATTTTACACTGAGGTGAAGTATTTTCTACAACCAATAACTTAGCCAATCTAATTAAAAATATATCGTCACTTGGCTGCCCCCTTTTGCTATTGTCGTCACAAAAAAGGGGGAGCCAAGTGAAGATTTAATTTTAATTATATTGTAACTCAGCCTATATGGAACACTTATACCTTTACTGACTATCAATTCAATACTTACTTATTGACTAGTCCAATAATTATCCAAAATCAGTCCAATACGGCATGTTGAACGGGCAAATGTCATATTGGCGTATTTTGGTATTTTGTATTGTATTGGCAGTGTCAAACGTATCAAGACTTAAAACTATTGTTAGGCACTACAAATACGTACTTCGTTATAGTTTCTGTGGCGTATATTGTGATAGATTTTGATTAGAATGCAATCAATCAGCATATTAGAAAGAACGCAAACACAGATTTTATTGCAATCTACCATATACGTGTCTTTATTTAATTGCTTACATGATAATTTACGCATTCATTTTTTTTTAATTTTAAATATAAACTGAAGCTGCACGTAGTTTCTTAATCGCAATTATAAAATGACAGGTGTATCGATCTGAGGTGTCATTTTAGGTCATATTTGTTTTAAATAACAAGGCATTACATATGCACCAAAGACATTATTTACTTGGAGATCTTCTTTCTTTTGACTGTTAAATATGGAAAAAAAAAATGTTTTTTTAAAAATGTTTAAATATTTCGAGTGTTTAAGTAAAGTTTATACAAGTTAATTCAGTTTTAAGATTTGCACACACAAACTATTTCTACTACCAAGTTTTGGAATGTCTAGTGTTCAGCATAATACAACGAACAATGTTAAATATTGGTCAGTACTGACAATACCATTTACAGTTGCTATCGGATTACATTTTTAGACCAATCCACGCCTACTAAAACTAAAACAGTATTATATACTTAATGCATCGCAAACCCATCAATATTTGGTTTCGTATTTTTGTGGATTTAAAGAGACATTTTTAGAGGAAGCATCACACAATTAAAACCATGTTATATGTGATAAAGTCTTAATACTTCAAGAACAAATACACAATTCCGAGTTTGTTATTGAAAACGGAAAGATTCCATTCATATGTTTGTAACATATAATATATAATTACAAAACAATAGAAAAGAATCTTTCCCTTTTTATAACAAACAGGGAATTATTTGTGTATGTGTTGTTCACAAAATACAGATAAAGTACTCCATCTTAGACATGTATTTTGAATACAATACTGGGATAACCATTGACCGTTCCTATCGACATTTAAACACACATTAACACGCTCTGGCCAAGTGTCCTTGAAACCGATATAAAGAATATCCCGAATAAATCTTTTGACAAACACGTTGTTGTATTTGTAAATATTTGAAAAATTCGATAAATATTTGGTTGATTATCTGTAAGATATGTAACAAAGATCAAACGATTGTTGAACCAAATGTGAAGATGTATAAATGCCATATCGACCCCTCCGGAGTGTGATGCTATATTAAGAATCGATTATTTAAAACCTCTGGAAGTCATTCCAGTTGTTTATGAGGTGATGCCTTTTCGATATTGAGATTCATTTCCAATTGTTCAGGTATATCACAATCCCCGGATTCATATACGTCTTACCACTGTCAAGCATGACTTATTTCTGAACTAACTAAAATCCTCACATTATAGATATATGTTTTATTCCTCATTTTACCAGTTATTTTCAATAGAAAATAATACCTTACGAAACATATGAAAACCAAACGCCTATTTTAAGCTTTCAAACCTAAAAATTAACCCTATGTAATGTACAATAATACGATAAACCAGTTTTTCTTGAGGTTACCCTCTACTTAATAGTCAATCAATTGATGCCGTAGTGCTTAAACGGACTAAAGTAATTCTATTTTCACTTTGCATACATTTTTTAATTTTGCTTAAACTTGAGTTTAAGTTATGCACAAATATAAAATATACATAAATAAAAAGAATTATTGATTTCTATCAATTATTAAATTTTGTACGAAGCTTCTCATACTAGCACCTGTTTCTAGAAATCTAAAAACTGAAACTAGCTTCATTTGTGACGTTATTTTGTAATCTTACAAAACATTTTTATTGTACCTTAAACTTTGTGCGATTAAGATATTTTCGGGCGAAGACATGGTATTTTGAGATTATATGATTAAAATTCATAATAAATTCAAGGTAAATTCAGTACTCTAGGAAATATTATAATGGTCATCTATGTAAATCATTAGAGGTTAACCTTCACACATCTACTAATCTTGTTAAAGATTTAAACATTTATACATTATGTGTCACTACAATGACAATCTAATTGTCCACATTAAACCAGTAAAGATAAGTTGAGATAAGATTCATTAAATACTAACACTTTTTTAAAGCACTCGTGTTTAACTTGTTATGAAATGACTTTACAAGATTTGGTTTATGTTAGAATCTCTGTGTGTCTATTGTTTAAATAATCATTTGTAATATTAAAACATAAGTCGTAGAAATGTCTATTTACCAACTACCTTTTTGTATCAATTTGACACTAAAATTAAATGAAATTTAATGTAACAGTTATAACCCTTAAAGGGGACAAGTTAGTGTCCTGTTCATTGAAGGCAAAAGAAAAAAGCAATTTTTTTCAATTTAATAGTGCAAATAGTAATGATTTTCTACATGGGTTAAAGTTACATCCTGTTTAAACAGTGCAACATATTAAAATCTCATAACTTAGAAATAAAAATGAAATTAATTTTCACTGGTAAATAACTCTTAAGAAATAAGAAAATGTCTATTTTTGGAGAATGATCGGTGACTAGAAAATTATCTATTAGGTTAATAAGCGAGTTTAGAAATTTTATGTCCTGTCATTATGCTTTATCTTGTTTTAATGGCTACGAAAAATGACGTATGCATAGAAACTTACGGGTTATATAAAATTCACTTCCATTGTCTTCTATAAAATAATAGTATAGTTGGTTTTGGTTTGATGAAGCTTATCTTAATGCTGACAATCTGTGCATCTTAACTTTTCGAATTGTTTTTTTTTTTAAAGATTATGCTTATAGTATTCTTTTTGATATCACGTAGTTAATCATGCTACGCTTTTGTCATCGCTAACTTACCCCGTTCTGTCGTGAAACGTAGATAGTCGAAATATACTCATTCATATGGAGTACACGATACTACACATATTCATATAATTACAAATTTTTTGGTGTATGTTTTGTATTTTTGTTTTAAATTGTGTTTGTGAATTGTCTTTTAGCGATGCAATTTTGTTCTTGGATTTATTTTGATATGTTTCGGCACCTCTGATTAACTACTAGAATAATTTTCTTGGTTGTTAATTTGCGTGATTCAATATTATTATATTACACATTTTGATAAGTTGAACGAACAATCTAACTGGTGCACAAAATTGATAAGTTATTATGAGCTTAGAATCTAAAAATATTATGTTCGTGCATAATAACGTGAATTAGGCTTGCACAGTCATATGATTTATAAAGATCGTAGACCGTAGGTAGGTTTAAGTTATTACATTAATATTTTGTTTTGGTGTTTTTATTCTAATGCGCAAATCGTTGGCTGTTATTTATTTTAAGAGATATAAAGGTTCTTACACCGGTGGGAGGGCAAGACGGGAAACTCTCAGACACCCAAATAAATAAAATTCTGGTCTTTAACGAGGCTCTGCCGAGGAGAGTAATTCGTTCACAAAATCGGTGCTGTTCTGTTGGAAGATGTCTACAAATAGAGGGTACATGTGTTGTGTCAACGTGATTTTTTTTATTTGTACCTCTATCATATTGTGACATAAATTTGGTCGCTGAAGCTCAGATATGTTGTTTTTATGTTAATATTGAATGGTGCATAGTAAGCCAACAATCTTAAAAGCAAATATTATATGGTTTTTTATTGTTGAACCGAGAGTTGAAGTATAATACAATTTTACGGGAAAAGGAACGTGAAATTTTTGTTTCACCCACGGGTTGACACGAGGATATCTCAACCGGCTAAAATAGGTATAACGCTGTCGCATTAGCGGGAAAAAGAAAAACAGTTGTATTCTTATATTAATTAAAAACTGTTTTAATTTTACACATGTGTTGTTTGAGTACTTCGCACCAATTGTGTTCGCCAAATTTGATTTTGACTTCAGATACATCAGGTTAGTGTTTTATTCGACGAATTTCTAGGAGAGTACTAAAAAAGTCTCGACCATCCGCGATATATGAGAAAGTCATATATCCTCTGGTAAACAATCCAAATTCTGTGAACCGAAAATTAATTCCGAATTATTTTTATGTAGATGTTAACAGGTTTTTATAAAAGTGGAGTAGTTAAAGGAAAAACATGGATTAGCGATATTAAAGGGATACAGTATTGCTAGTAAATGAGTGGAGAATTGATATTCGAGAGGTATTGGTTGAAACAAATAGATGGAGAGAAGTCTAAAATAATAAAGTTGCATTAGGTGAGAGATTCAGTAGTGTTTGCAAAAGAGTATCGGTGGTAAAGAACGGATTAGTTGTTGTAAAGGAACGCAGTAAGATTAATAAAGAAATGTGCTAGCTGTAGGGAAGGGATATACATGTAGTTGCGTTAGAAAAGGGATAGGGGTAGTGATAAATTTTTTTCGATCTTAATGTCATATTAGCTTAAAGTGGTTAAGTATAGTTTCTAAATGTACCAACAAATACCGCATAACATTGAAATTAAATAATGTTTTTAACGTCGGTTGTTTTTTTTGAGAACCCCACGAGCTTGAATTTGTCTATTAAAAACGATTGTTTGATTAAGCATTAGTATATTAAGCAGTAGTATCTTTTACTGTTGTTGTTTGATAATGATACAGATGACCTTTTAATTCAAGTTTGGAACTGATATTTAATGTTAAGACATTTATTTTATTGGAACAATTTTTAAAAAATGATGAACTTTTAAATTTATTTTTCATATTAAATTAAAGACAACACGTTTGGGGCATTTTGTCAAGCTATGTGGTTTTATAACATGTATTTTAATGGAGTGTTTTTTAACCTTTTTTATTGTTTTTAAATTGAACGATGAGCTCCAAGAGTTGAGTTGGTTAAATTCAACACGAACATTTAAAATTATTTCAGTTGATAAAACGTACCTTGTAAATTTACCAATTACGATACTTGAACGTAACAAGAAGGGTTTATTTTGGTTTGATTGAGCATAGTGTTAGTGCTTGTGGAAAAAGTGATTGATTGCTGGTAAATTTCTTTTGTAACATAGATATATTTTGTAGTACAAGAAAAGAAAGTTTCTCCTTGCACATACATCATGCACCATATTCATCCAACTTTCGTCTTAGAATAGTAGGGAAATGACGTTAACTTGAAACGTTTGATGTTTTAATACTTGGATTTTTAAGCTAGTTTTTTTTTAACTTGCTTCACTGGCCATTAAATGGATACTGCTTTCCTCGCTTCTCAAATAAGGTATTGTTACAACATTTTATTTTAATCTTGATGGAAAGCATCTTTTCTCGGTTTTAAAAGGAATATCAAAATGAATGTAGTCCGAGATTCCTCTGCCGTCCAACGCTGTTTTCATACCTTCAATTAAAAAGTTGATACAAGTCCATTTCTAATCTCATTTCCATCTATACCATTACATTCCGACATTTCACTTTCATTTTGAACAAAAATTCTCTTGACAAAAACGTGATTTATATCAAGTGCTTTAATCAGCTTGATTGAAGGTACGACTATTATATTCATACCGAAAATATTTAAAGAAGCGAATTATATATAGTTTAACTAGACGAAAATGTTTTATAACATCTAGACACGATGAAATATGCCGACTTAGACCCGTGTCGCAAAATTCGCTGGTTTGCTTATGGAGAGCTCTCTGACGTCCCATGCGTTGCACGGAAGAGGATTCTCGGACTAAAATGAATGGAATGCCATCTTTAAAAAAAATCTATATTGAATAAAAAATATGCTCATTAGCAAAGGTTTCTAGTATTTTTCCCAACGATTGAATAATCAACATCACAACTGTCATTAATGGCGGATGCATTATAAAAAAACTCCGTTCGTGATGTTTTGTTATTTTATCGTGCATCTCATAGTATCGACTAACAATTTCTGGCTCAAACCACTCCCACCAAGAATACTATAAAACGTAATATAAAGTTGTAATGTATCTCGCCGCTATTTGTTTGTCTCAATATAATTTCCTTGTACAATTTAATGTTGATTACTAGGAAGGAAGGCACACTAGGAAACTTTTGTGAGCTAATACATCCTGAGATATCCCCCTCTGTCACTTCAAGTCTGAAAATAAATCCCACAATATTGCATGATGATACAAAAAACTGATACAATTTCAAATGACAATTGTATCATTTATGATTGATAAGAAAAATGTGACGAAAAATGATAACTGAGGTATACACAGGCGGGATCGGCACGAGTAGTATGTTAAAACAGAAGCTACGTGTCTGGTATACAAAATACCCCATTTTAATGAGAAATCTGTTGTGGACCTTCCTATTACTGGTAACAGAAGAAGCTCAAAATTATAAAACTGCTTGTGTCAATCCTTGTTCGACAATTTAGATAAAAGTACTTCAATTTAGGAATTGTGTATTTTAAGTAAACTATCTAGATAAATGTGACAATACTTATCGAAAATTCACAGTCCATCAACACGTAATAGTAAAGTGCCATTATAACACAGATAAATAAAAAATTTCAGAAACATGTGCCCACAAAAACTCTCCATGAACACATTCAAGGGTATTTTTGTGTAAAAAATGTTGTATAAACGTCACCCGCAAAAGTTTCTTTTCAACGTCAATTTAATTGAAAGGTTGTGAAAATAAGTGACGTCCTTGATCTGTGGGGATTTTAAAATACAAAATTAACTCTTCCCGGATGTCGATTTTTAACTCGTAGTTTCATGTTGAATATAAATCAACGCGTAACTAAAGCACAATTTAATTCTACTTCACCACGGACATTTGAAGTACGAAAATGCGGAGACAAAAGATGCGGAACTTGTGCGTACATTCACATGGGAAGTGAAATAAAATTAGATGATGGAAGAAAAATTTACACTAACGCAGATATGAACTGTAAAAGTGAAAATTTAATTTATTGTTTTCAGTGTACTAATTGTAATAAGTCATACATTGGTCAAACGAGTAATGCGCTAAAGCAACGGATGACAGTCCATCGTCAACAAATAAGAGACACCCAATATCGAAAAATACCACTTAGTCAACATTTAGATACGTGCAGTTGGGGTCTTTTAAAAATATTTCCATTTTATAAAATGAAGACGTCCAGTGATGTTTTACGAGAAATAAAAGAAAAAAACTTTACAAGGAAATTTAAACCGATCCTGAATGGACACTCATAGCTATATAACTTTATTACTGACAATATTAACATTTATTTTAATATAGTTTGTATATATGTAATTAACTCCCCTTATACCTATTTGTAACGTCACATATAGTAACGTTATAAACACTATTAACGATATTCATTCACCTGAAGATTGTCGGAAATGAAAGTACTAGTGAATTAAAGAATGCATAAATTCTCGTTATATTGGACTTTTATTTGAAAAATATATCGACTATATACACCACAACAACCTGAATACTTAACCCTTTCAGTGCCAAGCTCTTTATCTGGTAAGTGCCAGACGATTTTTGGTTGATTTGTCTGACGTTACAATGGACAAAGGCAAAGTGACGTGAAGAGCTCGCAGTGTATTAACGTAATTTTAAAAACATTATCAGTCTTTTCAACGCTTATTTTTTAATATTATATATAAGTATATAATATTTAAAGTAGCGATAATAGTAAATATTAAATATATTTTAATAATATTTAATAACATTTGCCATAGTTTTAGTCAGAAGTTATTTTTATGCAAGATATTTATGTATTGTTTTGTGGTTTCTTTCTTTTCTGTTATATTTCATTCTTTTTGTTTTGTTTTGTGCTGTGGGCCACTTTTAGCACAATTTCAATCACAACAGGATGACCAGTTTACTTAGCTGTAGATTACAGGGTACCCGGAGAGAACTTTATCAAAATAGAATCAAGTGCAACCTTTTTCCTATGATACAATGTGAGACTAATCCCCACGCTTCAGCTGTGATAAGCTAGAGAAATTTCTAATTTCAACCAAGTGAACCTATATCGGTTAAATGGACGCGACCATTGTGTAACTGTCGTAAAAACGATTTGTAAGCATAACGGATTTGTGAACATTTCAGCTGCGTGATGTTCAAATATTGACAATGCCATCTGACCATGTTTTAATAACCCTCACAGGACGTAACGGTATAAATACGTCTTTGCTACCTAACTAATAAGTAATATTGATTATGGAAGTCCGACTGTCTTGAGGGGATTAAAGTATCAAAATCTTCGTATATATTTTTTACTTGTTAGCTTTGATGTCGATTTTAAAATGCGTATACTTTATTTAGTTGTCTGGTTTGTGAGTTTTTTAAAAATATACTTAAAGAGATAATTTAATATCTAGGGTTGTAATAAGGACATTCCGTAAAGTAATGTCATGTAAGATTTCAAAACATGACAAAATGCTAAAAACAAACTGATGGAAATGTTAAATGCAACATTAAACAGACTAGAATGTAAACTTTAATAAGTTTCACCTGTTTTACCCACGTGAATCCACTTTTGTGATTACTTTTCCAACTCAACAAAACGAAAACTTTCATGTGAAAGTCTTGTTACCACAAAACTCGAAGTGATTAGCACATCTAGAAAAGTTGCTTCCCTTTTTGTTTCTGAAACCATGTCTTGAAATAATCGAACAGTAAAGATTTGATTACAGCCACTTTGAAGAAAAATGCTAGCAGTTAAAACGAAAGGTTAAAATAAACTACTATCTGATGATTGACATGAATCAAAGGACTTTAAATTTGCAAATTTTACACATAAGACACTACGTCATTGTTCACGAATACTTACCATAAAGATTTTTAAAGAACACCTTATCTTTTGATAACGCCACAGTTAGGAGAACATTTAATTTTTAAACATGAAAGGAACAGATTAACGTTCCTGTTTAGTTACGTCATTTTTAACTACGGTGTTATAATATGTCTGGTTTCCCGTCTTACATGATCTTACATGACAGTTTTTTTTTTAAATTATATTAATCATATGTAATTAGTACAGCAAAACCCGAGCGCAGAAAATAGGGTGTTATATGTTTTATCAAATCTTCTGGTCGCGGATAATAGTATGGTACGTGTTTGGACAGTGTCACGCTCCTTGCACAATAAAGAACTCTTTTGTAGAGATTTCAAAAATTGGTAAGCTTATTGAAGCCACAACAATAGGCAAATTTTTGGTAGATAACGGAAATAAAGTGCATTTCAGTCGCTATAAAAGGCAAAATTCTCTGACGTGACCCAACCCTCCTTTTCTGTTGGCATTCTAATTCACGTTGAAATAATGCTCGCTTGAGAGTTAGCAAGCTGACATAAAAAATACATTTATTGACAAAAAATGTCAGTGTGCATTTTATATAAAGCCAGTGAAACATCCAACAAAACTATATCATGGCTTGAAGAACCTGGTGTACTGTGAATGCGGTCAGTAGTGAGACGTTTCTAGGGCTCGACACACAAAGCTGCTGAGCACGTCCCCGTGTGGTCTGTAGGGAATGACCTCTCGATTAAGGAGTGTGGGGTGTCACCTTGAATTGTTAAAAGCCTAGTCGCGGATCAAACTGGGTGATTTTGTTTTGTGATAAAGCCTTTACAGTCTGTTTTGTATTATCTGAATATCATAATAAGATCAATGTTCAAATATTTTAAGCATTTTAAGTACTGATAAACATTATCCATAGGACTATTAGCTTTATTTTCTGCCCATTTTATTTGTATGGGGTATAACAGTTTTGAGATTGTATTTGTGTATTCCATTTTCTTTGCCAACCCAAACAGTTTTACCCTAATAAAATCAATATATGATTTTGGTATATTCCATTGTGAATTTAAATTTTGAATCTTAGTAACCCAAATGTGTAATAAAAATTACGTTTTATCGCACGTTTTTCTATGTCATATGGTATTCAGGATCGTATTAAATAGATGAAACAATAAAGATAACAATATTTGAGTAAAAACCCAACTGTGCCTTCGCTGTTTGTGAAGGGAAGTTATTCCTTATTCCGCATGTAATACAACTGAAGAAAACGACTTTTAGTACGTTTGTAAGTACTTTTTTATTAATTTATTTTAACAACACGCATGTACAACACAAAAATTTCCCCCAAACCTATATAATTAATATCTATTGTGGTAAGCTGCAATGAAGCTCTATACATATATATGATTTGTTTTCAGAAAAATATGTGGAAACTTCCAATCCTTAGATAATTTTCATGAAGTATGAATGTGAAAAAGCTCCCTCCACCCCAATAAAAAATTTAAATAAAATTCCGCAAGACATTTTTCTGAAGTTTTTAATATTCTTTAGCTTAGAAATTTTGTCGTTTTCTAAATACCTGTTTTGTTTTCGTTGTCAGGCCAACCCAACTAATTAATTAATGGTTATGTTTCACAAATGTGAATAGAATAAGGTGTAATAAAATGTAATACAAAGGTTTAACAACATTTTTTTTATTTAACATGCTAAAATGAAAACATTTTAAATAAAAATTTTAAATATAGTAATAAAGTTTACATAGTTCCGAAATTTAAAGTTTATTTAAATTTGAATGAGTAGAAGATGTCATTTCAAAGTAAATATATGTTGTGCCCACAATTAAACTGTAACTCAACCCATCTCGGCATAAAAACGATTGACAACACGAATATGTTCCCGCGCGAATTCTCTCCCAGTCATGCACAAGAGCCTGCTATGGTTCGTGCGAGGTTTGTGGTGCTTGATTTAAATCTGTTAATTTGGATGGCATGGGTAGAACTGTACCTTCTAATTATTAAGAAAGGAAATAGTTGTGGAACTTGACAATTTCCCTAAGTCGGTTCTTTGACGGCAGTCTTTGTGGTGTCAAAACCACATCTCTGCATCGAGCGGCGTTTAAGTTGCTATTGATTAAGCATTTTAATTTTGTTTAGCTTAGGATATGGTACCCTATAACATTTCATGTTCGATTCAAAATTGTCGACATCAAGAACCAGTTCCATGCAAATCTTTTATTTCGCCGTCTGTAGACACGTGTTATGCCAAATTATCGTTAAAAAAAACGCCTCTAGTTTTACAGGTGCTGGCCTTTATCACTGTCGTACAATTGGATCTGTGTCAGTACTATCCAGATTAAGGATATTTTAGCGTGTATTCCGTTTTCCGGTACATTGTTTCTGGCTGTCTCTGCCAACATTCGCCAGAGAACTGGATACTTTGATGCTTTTCCTGTTACCATCCGATTTCGCAACTGAAGTATCTGAATAAAGATAACTTTATTGAGACTCTCCGAAACATGTCGATTACTATTTTGTTACTGTAATGCTAGTTGTGTCATTTTTTTTTAAGTAAAAACAAAATAAAGTCTGAAAATATTGGCCAGAAGCACAAACATTTTCAATAAAATCTTGAACATTAGTAAGGTCACAAGAACAAACGAACATGTACACGTATTTCGAACAATCTGTGCTTTAAAATAAAGTTCACAAGACAAAACAAATTGTGTTATAAACTTTATAATGCATTAATTTCACTTTTATTTTTTGTTTTTAATGAGACTTACATATACACTTGCTTAATTAGGAGAATTTATATAGTTCAATATCAGTCGGTTATTACATATTCTATTATATGGGTTTACCTGCAACATTTTAAAAATTTATACTAAAATTATTCATGATTTTCGGAAAACCTTCATGAATTCGTACACTGTTTGACCTAGCATTTGCATCTGATAACCAGTGCAAGATATTGAACTTTAAGTAGTTTATCATAATTTTTGAATAAACAGTGCGTGCCTTAAGTTGACATTTTTTTAAAGGTCTTGTTAACTTGTGTAGCTCTCAGCTTTTATCCAAACAAACAGATTTATAATCTTTTAATTTGTAAGTTTATCCCATCGATATTTACATACAGCTGACACTGGTTTAAACAAGTTTAGCTTCTCTTAAAAGCTAGCCGTCTAAGCTGTTTTACCTATTTGATAGATTTTATTAAAGTATCTGTTATTTGTCATTTATTTGTAGGATAGGTAAACAATGTACATTTTAAGAACATTGTTTACACTTAGCTATTAACCCATGGTGCCTGAGAGATTTGATACCTGTGTTGTTTTATTTGCATCAATATTAGAACAAAAAAAAGATATAGAAAATATCCACTTTTTCCCAAACAGATTTAAAAGGTAGGGAGATTTTGGTACAATGTTTACCTTTTAATTGTTAATTGACCAATGCACTGAATGAAATAGAAGTCAATATGTGGAACGTAACATTACTACAAAAAATACTTATTACAATTATTACAATCCCGATTCAACCAAAAAATATATCGAAATTTCAGTGCACATGCTTGTGCGATCCTGACGTAAACAGATATATGACAAAAATATTTATAGATTTAGTGAACCACCCAATCCAGTAACAGATAGTCATTTACTCTGAAGACTGTTCATCAATTTATCATGTAAATCGGTTGCAAGACGTGACTTAGTTCTACTGTCACTTGTTCGTAATGCTTTGAGGATTACCACATCAACCAAATAATTTGATTAAAAAATGGTTTCAGTGCATATCTTGTAATTTTTTTGTAAAGTTTCCTTTTTATAGCCCTGGAAATAAAATTTAAAAATATTGCTTAGTATATAGAAAGAAGACAAAAGGCTTTTCGGTTTCCTTTTTGGTGTTCACTGCGTCATTTTTTTACTACTGTTAACCTACGTTTATTAAGAACGCAGGAGCTGCTGCTCCTCTTTGTTTATCTCTGAATCTTCATCATTGCTGTTTCTTGTCTGTCCATAATCTATGTCGATTTCAAATCTCATAGGATGGTCATTCCATAGTTTATCCAATCGGTTTTCAAATGTCTTAACATTGTTACAATTGATCACATACTCAATCAAATTAACCCATTTATCCACAACTCTATTCGTAACAAAAAATTTCCTCACGTCAAACCGACAGAATTTGTGTTTTTATTTTATTTGACGACCTCGTATTTGTAATGTAACTAGTATCGATAGTAAAAAAACCAGTCGTTACCTCCTGATCATAAACATTTTTAAGTGTCTTAAATGTCTCTATCATATCCCCAAGCAACTAAGTAAACTTTAAACTCTAAAGTTGGTGTGTTCAACATTTTCAATCTTCATACGATTTATTGCTCAGGTGAAGGAGCATGTATTGCTCGCCGTTGCACGTTCTCCAGCGCCTCGATATCCTTCTGTTTGTATTGATTCCATGCAATGTTTTCATATTCCAATTGAGATCTTACTAGTGCTTTGAAAATTAAGCGAAATGATTTATAGTCTTATGGGCTGAATGTTCTTTTAATAATACCAACAAGTTGCTTTAGCCTGTTTTCTTGGTTCTGGATGTGGACATCAAAAGCAACTACTACCAGTACATTTTCATTGCCATTGTATTTTGTCACAATAAACTTGTAATCATCACATTGTCCACGTCTATTATCTTACATTTATATGGATGAAAACGTAATAACCAATGAACAACTCAGTTAATAGTTTGTCTAAATCATTTTGCAAAATCGATACTTCTTCCTCTGTCTCCTTTTACTCAGAAAGCTTTTGATACACCTGCAAATTGGACCACTAATACGTATTGTCTAAGTTTAAAAAAAGAAGCTCATATGGTACCTTATCAAATGCCTCATAAGCGTATTCTTGTCTGGAAGTAAAATCTAAGATTCTTGGGCACACACTTCTAAAAATGCCAGTAAATTTTGCGCGGTGGATATTTATATACACAACAACTGTTCAAAATGTGATTTATTTTATTCAAAATTTTGTTTATTTAGAAATATATTACTGAAATATGGAACAGAACTGTTTACTGGGAAATGGTAACGAGATATTATTGTTGTTGTTGATAATAAATCAAAATAAAAAATACCCCAAAATATACTAAAATTCATTTTAAACAATGAAAAACTAAAATTGTCCTCAAGCGTTTAAATGTATTTTATCATGGGCGTCGTTGATGGGTTAATATGTTGATCACAAGAGTAAACGTATTCAGGTTAAATCAAATTTGATAAAATACTACCTTATGTATTTGATAATTTTCGACTATCTTAAAATTATTTCAATTAAATAAGTGACTAAACTGAAACCATACCTCAGTTGTGCAAAATTCATGGTGGCAATTTTACGTGGTAGTACATAATAAATAGCACGTCCTTATAGATTACTTAAAGCCGATTTTGAGGTACATTTTCTTGCAGTCAGCTGAAAATTCATTTTTCTTAGCAAATGAACAACCAATAAACTAACTTTAAAGTATTAAATTAAAAAAGCAGACGGTTCCAAGTTGCGTTTTAAAATCTCGAATCAATATTGAAATATCTGGCAAATGAAACATGCAAGAACAAACGAACTATTCAAGTTCAGATGACAAATACTTGTTTGGAATCGGCAAACACCAAAATAGTAAACAAACAAAGGCAAAAATTATCATAAACAATACAGATCTTGATCTAGTAGTAGATACGGTTAACATCATGGATGAAACACCTTTGTCAAACCTGCATAATCAACACTACACAAAACAAGCACAATAATTTTCTAATATTGCTCAGAACAACCTATTGGAATTATTGAAACTTTTGACACTGATATCAAATAAGTCATTCACAACACAAGAGGTACAATCTACGTACCTGTAGTAAAAGGAAGCTACGGCTTCTTATAAAGTTACTCTACTGCAGTTGAATTTAATATAATTCCAACAATCACAGTTATTCACACCACTGAAGTTCATAGCATTATAAACGAGTATGATGATCGTTTTCAAGGAATAGGTAAAATCAAAGACCTACAAGGAAAAATCTACATTGATGAGTGTAACACCAGTTACACAACCCCACATTAGAATCCCTTTCCATATGCAACAGAAAGTAGAAGAACTAAAACGAGTTGAAAATGTAGACATCATAGAGAAAGTTGAAGGTCCTACTTCATGAGTTTCGCCTATCGTAGTAGCACCAAAATCCTGATAAGTCAGAATATGCGTTGACATGCGTCTGCCAAATCAAGCTGTAAAGATGGCTTACACCAACCATAGATGACGTTATAGTAGGGTTAACTGGAGCACAAGTATTTTCGAAACTTGACTTAAACTCTGGTTACTATCAAGTTAAAATGCACTCAGACTCTTGGAACCTTTCAAACTTCACAACTCAAGTCGGCTTAAGAAGGTACAAGAGATTGATTTTCGGAATTTCTTCAGCTGCAGAGAAATTTCAAGCAATAATCAGAGACTCATTAAACGGACTATCAGGTGTTAAGAACATCAGTGATGATATTTTAGTATACGGAACGGATCATAATGAACATAATGAAAGACTGAGAAAAGTATTTCAGCGTCTGCGAGAAAAACATAACGCTAAACAAAGAGAAATGCGAATTTAATAGAGACAGTCGAATTCTGTGGTTACGTATTCTCGAAATAGAAGGTAGCAGCTGATCCAAAGAAACTGGATGCAATCAAGAATGCAGAACCTACAAAGTATCCGCTGAAGTTAGAAGTTTGCTAGAACTTGCTAACTACGTATCTCATTTTATACAGGAATTTGCGACCATCACTGGACAACTAAGAAAAATGACTCACAAAAACAATACTTGGAAATGGGAAAAAGATGAAATAAAAGCATTCGAAACTGAAAGCAAAACTAACAGGTAGTGCAATGACCTTACAAGCCGTCACTCCACACTGAACTCTTTGTAGAAGCAAGTCCAGTTAGTCTAGGCGAGATTCCTGTTCAAGAAAGGAAGATTATATCTCAGACGTGGAAAAGCGATATTCTAAAACTGAAAAAGAAGAACTAGCTTTAGTTTGGTAATGTGAATATTACCACTTATTTCTGTTTGGATCTGATCCAAGAACTTTGGAGACTCCGTCTACAACCATCCAATTCTATAGTAATATATCGACTAGGAGATGAGAATCCAGCTGATTATATGTCACGACATCCATGTGATAAAACAGAACACACAAATTTCGTCATGAAACGATTGCAGAGGAATATTTTAGTTTCATTACATCAAATGCTATTCCGAAGGCTATTTAACTATCTGAAATTGCATTATGAACTAAGCAAGACGCTGTATTGCAGGAAATAATAAAAAGAACACCCACTGGAAATTGGAAAGGACTACAAAACAAATCTGAATTACAGGCTTACGTTTGAGTTGAAAACAATCTATTTTTTGCCACAAGACGGAAGTGTCATACTTTATGATTGCCGCATTGTAATACCATTTACGCTCAGAGAAAGTAGGGGCAAACAATGCACACGGAGGACATCAATGATTAGTTAAAACTAAACAACTACTTAGAGAGGAAGTATGGTTTCCAGGTATGAACAATATAGTCGAAAACACATTATCAAAATGTATGTCAAGCTTAGTCAGCACGCAGTACAACAATACTGAACTTTTAAAAATGTCAAAACGTCCGAGTAAACGATTTTTCGAGATTTCCAGTTGTAGAAACAATACTGTCAACAAGTGCGAATGCTGTTTTTCCAAGACTGGACAACATATTTGCAATAGTCAGAATTCCGGACACTTTGAAGACTGATAATAGCCCACCATTTTAGAGTTACGAGATTAAAAAATTCTCCAAGTATTTAGGATATCAACACCGCTTTGGCCTACAGAAAATGGAAAGATTTGTCAATTGCATATGTCTAAACTTTATGTACCATTTCAAAATTTACATCTTTTATTTGAAACATTTAATTTATCCGTCAATCTTTGTTAATCCTTCTACCAACCGGTATTGCAAGGTGGAGTATATACAGGTAACTCAGATCAAGAAACATTGTACAAACTTAGCGAAAATCTAATTTGTTTTAGAAAAGGTTTCATTCGCATTTTTTTATACGTAAGTAATTGTTTTGTACAACGGTCGTATTTAATGATAGAGTAGGATATCCTTTTTTTATGTATACTAAAATACGTCGTTTTGAATTAAATTTTTTCCGAAAACTAGTCACGATTAATAAATTATGTCACAAATGAGCAATAAAAAGATTAGGTTGAGTTCACGTTATTATAGAGCAATGAAATATTTTTTAGTTTAGTTATTGGGTTTTTTTATTTTTATATCTAGTAAAAGTATATAAAAAATCTGTCGACCTAAATATAAGACTGCATATTTTATCTATGTGCTAACGCGTCTTTGAGCGCGGCCGTTTTATGAGCACAAGATACAGCATGCAAAATATGGTCGGGTTAAACTGATTGTTCAATAATAATTGTTGATATACATATATGTTTGAAAGAAATACTATCTGGTATGCAATAAAGGAGCTTTAAATGCATAATAGGTTGATTGATTGAACGTTTGACTTACGTCCAGTGAGCAGTATTTCAGCTATATTCATTCAGGACGATAACAAGTTACCTAACAATAAATCTACAGTGGGATATGGCGGGATGGGACATAGAGAACACAAAATTGACTGCCACGAGAAAGGTATGGAGTATTAGGTAAGGTCAGAGATTTTAGCCTTTTGTAGCGGCTACAAAGAGCCTACACTTTTTCACACACATTCGTTCTGAATATAGCTAAAATACTGCTCGCTAGAGGTTAAGCAAACATCCAATCAATCAATGTCGAAAAAGCAAGAACATTGGTAACAAGTATTTAGAGTTTAACCGCAGATTCAGCGGAGTTTATGTTGCAACTCTTTTTTTATTTTTTAGTAGTTAGTTCTTGTTTATTGCCGTTTATCTTTCAACGGTACTCTCGTGACGCTGATTTCTCAGAAGGCCTGCTGAAGAAGAAACCCAAACATTTGCCCAGACCTTTAATTTCAAATTCCTCTATATTGATGATGTCTTGTTCCTGAAAGTTACTAAATTAAGGGAAGATTTGCATTTAATCTATCCTAATTTCTTGGTCCTGAAATCAGTATTCCGATTTTATAGACTGGTCACTGTTGTTGACTACTAAGCTACTCAAACAGGGATGTTGATGTTATCCATTTTAAAGATCTATGGTTGTCACCATGACTTAATTGAAAGTTATGGAAAATACATCTCTAAAATACGATCGGACATTTTTGCTGAGTCATAAATAGTATTTCCTATTCCATTATTTGACTTTTTGCTAGACATGATGACACAATTTTAACTCCACGTTTCTCTTCTTAGAAGCAAGCACAACTTAACATTTCTTTATATACTTTCTATTTTTTTGTTCGTGTTGTATATGTTTGTGTAAATCCGGATTTGTAATCGTCCCTTGAATTTCGATTCTTGTTGTTCGGTCTTTTTTGTTGTTGTTTTTTTCCCTTAATGTTAAGACATATATTTAAATGGCATTTAATAATATTTATATGTTTTAAAATAAAATAAATTGAAAATAAACTCGAGTTGCGTTTCTAAAATTCAATACTTACGTTTGAAATTATTTCATCCGAATGAACATCATTTCAATAAATTACCAAGTTTGACAATTAGAATAAACAGGAATTTAAAGTGTTCATTTTGATTTTGATTGAGGGCTGTTGTTGTTTACTGTGGTTTCATTTTTATTCGTGTGGTATATTTGATGGTTGGTGACTTTATATTATAATTTTTTATATTCAATATTGCAAGCAGAAAGAAGAATAGTTCATTTAATTGGTGTTAATCAGAATTGCAATTTTTGTTTTTGGGATGGTTTGTCCCTACATTTAAAACAAGTAGTTTTTAATTCTGTCTTTCCGTTATCTTTAAAGTTGTTGATGTTAAGGTTTATTTCCTTTTACTTTACAATAAACATTTTCAAAGCATATTTGCATTTATTTAAATGGTTGTTTAGAAAATGTATGACTTACATAATTTGTCATTTTTGGGAAAAAGTGGCTTAGCGTATTTGAAAAAAATGGTTTTTTTTCATTGTACGATTTTGTTTTAATACAAGGAGCAGTTTCTATTGGGGTAAGCAAACGAACCCAAAAAGAACCTCCAACTCTTGAGCAGAACAATGGTTAGCATTAACCTCGTGTAACTACGTACATTATAATTAAATGTTCATGTCAGAAAAACTCTTTCTGGTTATCTTTTATATGCATTTTTGTCCTATATTTTATTTGGCATTAAAAAAATGCTAAGTGATTCGTATGCCTGCTTTTGAGTGATAAATTAAATTGTGATTCTTGTGTCTGTTTATTTTCTCTGTTTATTTTTGATTACACACAGATGATATCAGTATAGATAACCTTGGTAAATATGAAAAAATTACTTTGATCAGAGTTTTTTAAAGATAGGAATACCCACCATACGCATTTCTTTAACAAAACGCCGAGTGTAAAATATTGTTCCATGTTGTTTAGTAAGGGTTTTGTCAAGTAAAATATTGCCACTTAAAATAAACAGTATTTAAGTTTACACCAGATTAGTTTTTAATAAATGAAATATCTTAACAAAAACAAAACAAAGAATTATAAAACACGTATGTGACTGAACTTAACATTTATAAATAAATTTCGTGATGCAAACCAGTGTAGTGTCTCAGGTACATAACTCCTAGTTCAATAAATAACGTAAATAAATGAAAGTTTTTAAAATGATTAATGTGGATTACACGTTGAAAAAAAGAAGATTTTATGTTCAACAAATTAAATAAAATTAGTCCTTGCCTTAGCTCTATGTTATTCAAAACTAAAAAAAATATTGAATTCCATGATATGGTTTTCAAAAAATACCCCAAAACATACTAAGGCCTCACATACGCATAATCATGAATCATGAGCTTCGTGACCAATGAATGCATTATTCCTTAAGTTTTTCATCTTAGTTGAAAACGTAAATTTCAAGCTTGGCAACAGACATCTGACACAAATGAAGTTATTTCACAAATTAATTAATTACATAATTGTATCACATATTTTGCATTTAGTTAGTTTATTTCACCCCCACCAAATATATGGCGTTTAACGGTGAAGGAGACAGAATTAGACAAATCTTTAGATATATTGAGTCAATAAAAAACTTAAACACAAAAAGGAAAACCGTGAGTGACATATATATTATAATCAATATAATATTATCTAAGCGGCTTCAACTAATTTGGAGCACATGAATAGTGAATATATTCTGGTACAAGAACTGGATAATATTTTGATTTATCAAAGTCTTTTATTTTTCCCGGTTGAAGCATATGATAAAAACACCATTACATGACGTTTTTGATATGTTATGCATTATTAGCCGCCTGAGCCTGCGGCTATTGGGCCAATATCAAACCTAGGGCTAATAATACATATGATATCAAAAACGTCATGTAATAATCTGATTATATCGTTTAAAATACATTTCAGTTAAGGAAAATAGTAGAAAAAACCTTCATAACTATGCAACTTGTACAGCCAGAGAAAGTTTTGTAGTACAAAATATAATTTATTGATATTCAGTACTACCACATCTCGGTGGTGTACAGCAGTAATTTTTAACAAAAACTTAATATTTATCATTTTAAGCTTAACATTCAAGTGAAAGGTTCTTGCTAAAAAAAATCCAAAAAGTTAAAATTGGCTAAACATGAAACAAAATTGTATCTTTCTTTAGTATGAAATTTCTAAACCTAGTCACTGTCTACACATTTACTGCTCATATCTAAAAGCTTTTTGGCAGTACTATCATTTCATGTTCAAATTATCTTGACGTGTATAATTACTATATATTGTTATTAGTTCAAAACAAAATTTATCTCCCGCATTCATCAGATTAAAAAATAAATAATTCTAAAAGTCTAAAACGGAATTCTTCTTAATACAATATATTTCTGCACACCAAAATGTCTTACAGTGCCAGTTTTATACATTGTGACCTTAAAATTACAGCCTAAAAAGGAGTTTATTTAAAGTAAAGCATATTATTCTACTGACCACAGACCAATACATTTCTCAAATTTTGGTAGCATTACATAAAACCCTATCTGGCTGAAATTTGACACCTACTTTGTTTTTGGCTCAGATAAGCATTTAAAATGATTTTCTTTTTGGCCTTTTTTCTGTACCATATGTATTAAAACTTAAAGAAGTTGGAATTCCACGAATTCAGGTATAGAGTCGCCCCTTTGGTTATATTAAATTTGATTTGACTTTTCTGGCCAAAAGTACCTTAGTTTTAAATAAAGCGACACTTTTGTCCCATTAAAATTTTCCACCAGGCCAACATTTTGTCAAAATGTCATCCTCAATTGAATTCATATGGTTTAACTTTCAATTTCAGTTCAAAAATAGTGCATGTTCTTAATTGACTCTCAATATATTTATCTTCAATTATAAGTCCTAAAGTTTTCTGAAGTATTAAGCTTACTTAACATATCAAATTTATTCTGGAATCATGTTCTGTTAAAAAACAATGAACCGATCTGTTAAATAGTACTACTTCTACGTACAACATCTGGCCTTGTATTTTTTGCCCTACACCTGAATAGTCTTGTTAAAAGTTATATATGTTGCAAGATCTTGTACCGGACAAAAGAGGATCTTTTGTCAGTTACATGTATTTATCAGTTTTTTTAAACTACGATCGTTTATACTTGATTGAAAAGTGTATTGGTTGTATTATTTTGAAAATTTCAAAGCGATAAAATAAAATTACTCCTTCTAAATTTTGACTAAAATAATGTATTAAGTTTTCATTAAATATTGAACTAAAACATACATATTCAGACAATACTCCAAGGTGAAAATATAAATTTTAAATGTATTTAGAATTGTAAAAATATTTAATTGCGATCAGGCATATTGGCTGATAAATGCAGAATTTATGGAAACCAAAGATGATCTTAATCAAAACCCTGTGTAAGCAGCATTATTACATTATAGGATAATGCAGTTCTGAGTCGGGTTTAAAAAGCATAGATATTGGTAATGACTGCTGATATTTCAAAATTTTGCCATTTGCCTTTTTTCATTTATTTATATATATGATAATTCATTAGACACTTCTACCTATCAATCTTGTATCTTTAATACATTTGTTAAAATGCAATCAAAGGAAGCGAATAAATAAATAAATAAATAAATAAATAAATAAATAAATAAATAAATAAATAAATAAATAAATAAATACATTTTGTACGTAACTTTTGATTTAGGACCTGTCTATATTTGGGTTGAGAGTTCGAGTCTCCAGAGTGTACTGGACTTTAATCCTCTATTCCCCCCCCCCCCCCCGAAAAAAATGAAAGAACAAACTGAGAGCTACGATATAGAGGGTGAATTGACGAAAGCGTCGTTAAAACCATTCAAACTAACAATATTTTAAGAAATATAGATGTCCAAACATGTCCAGTTCAAGTTATATTTGTGTAAGAATTATGTACAATAGGAAATTTTGTGTTTTATAATTACACACATTTGAAGGTAGTCTTTCCATTATATTACAAACAAGGAATTATCATGTTTACTGTGCTTATTGTTAGAAACAAATAAATGTACTTCATCTTAGTTATTATGTATTTTAAGAAAAAAATAATGGCATGAACATTGACCTTTCCTATTTACGCGTTATTGACAAGTATCTTAAAACAGATTTAAAATAATTTTTGTCTTATTCAAATAAAATCTCTTGACGAATAACTAGGTATTGTTGGATTTTGATACTAAATTAGGAGATGATCATTACTAAGCTGTGCAAGTTTAGTTCAGTCACGTCAGTAGTTTATGAAAAGGATTCATTCATTAATTTCCCATTACCGATAGCAAGTCTGACACATTACTATATCGCAATCCCCCGATTATATTGGGTAGAAAACACTTCCAATTCTTTTAAGATTTTCTACTAAATTTGTTATTTTTTTAATTAGCGCAGCTCTTTTACCTTAAGTTTAACTTGACCGACATCATATATGTCCAGAATCGTACGTGACAGGCCTATGTTCTCTCAAAATCTCATGACCACGAAAACCTGCTTCCGGGTAAACCCCACTCTAAAACAGCACCTTTTGTAAGAAAATCTTGGCTTATAGGTCATGCAGTTAATGTTACATAAAACATACTAAACACCATTAGAACAGAGCAAGTTAGGACTCAAAATTTTCCCAATATATTTACCTTTTAGAAAAACTGTCATTCATTAAAATCCATTTATTAGTTTTTAATATATAGTAAGATAAACCCCTGGCTAGCGAAGATGTCGAATATGGTAATTCTTCAAATCTATATTTCTGCATCAATGACTGAAACAATTTAGTTAAACAGTTGAATTATCATCTCGTATCAAGTATTATTTTGTCAAAAATTCCGCCAATGAATATACCATTAACAACAAATTATAATTAAATCTTTCGCAGATTGTACCTGTTTTAATTAATGTCGCCGCTTGTAAGATCTAACGTCTACCCGTTTAGGTCACAATCTGGTGCTCTATATTTAAACAAAAATAATTTTGTGCAAATGAGTGTTAAGATATTTAACCCAATCGATCAAATTGCAGCTCTTTTATTGTTCTTATGTAAACATGATGATGCCGACAATGGGAATTTTATGGTCGTAAACCTTTTACAGTTGTAGGACTACCAAATACCGAGAACCAGTCCAGAGGTTGTAGGTAAACGTAGTACTATTCAAAAAACAGTTTCACTTTTGCCTCATATTGAATTTGAACCGCACATGATACCAGAATAAATTTTGTATTTTTTGAAAGCTGAATATTCTAGGAAACTTGAAGATTGGTTTTAAATGAACATAAAAATGTTGAGAGACAATTAAGGACATGCACTTTTTTGGACTGAAATAGAAAGTGAAAGTAGAATTTTAGACCATGTGGTCTTCCGGTTGAACGTTCCTTCTTATATGCAATGAAACATATTGTGAAATTTTGACAGAATGTTGACCCGGTGCATTTTTATATGGGATAGAAGTGTCTTTTTATTTGAAATAAAGATAAATTTTCTAGGATAAGTCAAAATTATCAATATTTTAATATAGCCGAAAAGTAAAAAACAATGATGGTCCTACACGTCACAACCAAAATTTACGTATGTACCGTACTAATATCGATTTTAAAAGGGTAATTTATAAAAAAAAATTCCATTTCAAATTAGTCTAATAATATATTTTAACCACTGCAACTATTTTAACACAATAAAAACAATTGTGCATTTTGCAAGAGTATATTTACATGTAGAAAGGTCAAATCAAGTTTCCGGTCCATAAGACGAACTCCGAAATTTCCGTAGTTGGTATGACAAATTGAGATGTGCTTAAAAACTTTAAATAACAAATTAGGTATACGACTGACCACCATTCAGAAAATCACTATTTGGTTGGTCCATAAAGTCACATTATCTAAGGTTATCAAAATATAACCTGAGCGGGGTTCATTAGATGTTACGCGGTGACAATAGAAAAAGTGGAGCAAGTGAAAAATTTAATTTTAATTAGATTGCATTTACCAACTGCATTGCTTGTACCAAATTATGTCGCTTTATTATTGCGACGTTTCCATAGACCGCAATGTAAATGTAACCATTTATAAAATATATGTTTAGTTGTAAACATTTATTCTTATATGACGTAATGCTTTCACTGTGTATAGAGTCGTGTTAAAATTCTAATTAATTTAGTTCGAACATTCGTAAATTGGCAGTTTCAGTAGGTTGATTTTTTAAAATCCCCTCTTTTCTAACCATAACTATCATTATTGTTAATAAAATCGTTTCTTTTGTTTTTTGTCTGAAATCTGAGATTTGCATGATTTAACATACCACAATACAATTATTTACCCGTTTATATTATGACACGCGCGAGGAATGCCATACAGTTACACAAATTTTTATGCCAATTCAATGTACAGATTATCGTATTTGTCATAACCAGAAACGAAATATGGATACTTGATCGTCATTGATTACTTGCCGGTCTGCAGTGCGTGTCTTCGCACAGATTTTTGCTATGAATGACACTAAATGTGTGAATAGAGAATAGGGATATATCACCATTACGTAGCATATATCACCCGTTTGTTTAATATCGCTACACATGTTCTGTTATTGATTTACACGTATTGTGTTGGTGAGTTGTCTGTACATGTATATCTGTTTTACTTCTTGTTTATATAATTAAGTCAAATCAATTTAAAATAGGAAACATATAACAAAAAATATAAGCTATGTAAGGCTTTAAAACAGATAAAACAAACAACTAACAGACATATTAAGC
Source organism: Limnoperna fortunei (assembly GCA_944474755.1). NCBI lineage: Eukaryota > Metazoa > Mollusca > Bivalvia > Mytilida > Modiolidae > Limnoperna > Limnoperna fortunei. The sequence goes on along the minus strand of OX104114.1, from coordinate 79,119,493 downwards.
ATACGATACAATACAGATCTTTAAACTGACACGTACATAGGGTCAAGACAAAAGCATTTTATAAGTTAAAAGACTATTAAAACACATATGCTGACATACTATGTAGACATGGGCTAATATATATTTAAAGATTGGCGAGAAAATTAATTAAAAAAACATATAGCAGCTAGCACCTATTCAGAATAAAATTAAGCTAAAAGGGTAAAAAGCAATTAAAGAAATCATTGGCACAAATATATTACAGATACATGTCATACCGAATTTACAAATTAAAATGAGCACACACAGACAGACTGACACCCTAAATACATATACATTTGCTAAGCATGTTGGAACATAAACTAAAAGGGGGAGAAAGAACAATACATAAATAACCAACTAAAAGCAATTAGCAGTAATACAGATTTAAGCTAAGCACACAGACACTCATGTCAGCAAATCTTTATTGGGTATAGTACATTTTTTCTACAGAAAAGACAAGAACACTCCTTCCCATTTACTACATTATAGTTTTTAAACTGGTTAAATCTCATTTCCTCACTAAAATTATTTTAGAAGATCATTCATTTTAAATCAGTATACCCAAACAGAGCTGTAAACCACACCTTGTTGTATTCACCCTTGGCGTATTCATTATATTTTTGTATCTAACACAGTAAATATACTCACTCAAAAAAGAAAGGCAACATCGGATAATTTTTTTCATTTTTTGCGGACATTTAACCTATAAATATTCAAATATATATTATATATTACACCAAGGTTAGATGCTGATAACCGGAATATCGCTATCGGTCGAATCGAGGCAGAGGAATCACATAATGCTGTTGCCAGAACGAACAATGGTCATTGTAGCACAATTTCACGCCTTTGGAGACGCTACCGGCAGTTTGGTACTACGACAGACCGACTAGTTCTGGGCGTCCGCGTGTTATAACTCGGGCGCAGGATCGTTATATTAGATTATTCCATCTACGGAACAGGACTATTGCTGCCACAGAAACAGCTGTAAACATTGCGCCGTATATCACCACAGACATTACACAATCGGTAACGCTCTCATGGATTTCGGGCAAAGAGACCTTACGTCGGAACAACACTGAGACGCCAACACAGCCGAGCAAAGGTTAGATGGTGTATTGCAGTTCGTGTATGGAATTTACAGAACTGGAGAAGAGTCACGTTTTCAGATTGAAAGAGACAATTTTGGCGGAGGCAGTTTTATGATGTGGACCGATATCTCTTACGCCAGGAACACACAGCTGATACATATCCTTTGCACATTGACATTCTGTTGCTCTTGAAAATCTACTGTTACACGTGCTGTATTTGATCGGGCATTGTCGTGTTGAAAAATTTCTATTTGAGGGTCAATTACGGCAATAAATGTATAATTTCGTCTCTATACCTAACAGCGTTAAGATTGCCATGGATATGTATCAGCTGTGTGTTCCTGGCGTAAAAGATAGCGGCCCACATCATAACACTGCATCCACCAAAATTGTCTCTTTCTACAACACATTTTTGCGCAAAACGTTCATTTCGGCGCCTGTACACTCGTATGCGACCATCTCGCTTTTCAAGATGAAAACGGGACTCATCGCTGAACCATTCTTCTCCAGTTCTGTAAATTCCATACACGAACGGAAGGAGACCATCTAACCCTTGCTCGGCGGTGTTGGCGTCTCAGTGTTGCTCCGACATAAGGTCTTCTTGTCCGCAATCAATGAGAACGTAACCGATTGCGTAATGTCTGTGGTGATATACGGCGCAACCCAGTGACGTTTACAGCTGTTTCTGTGGCAGCTAGTCATGTTCCGTAGAAGGAATAATCTAATGTAAAGATCCTGCGCCCGAATTGTAACACGCGGACGCCCTGAACGTATTCGTAGTACCAAGCTGCTGGTAGCGTCTCCAAAGGCGTGAAATTATGCTAAGATGAACATTTTACGTTCTGGCAACATCATTCTGTGATTCCCGGCCTCAATTCGACTGATAGCAATATTCCAGGTAGCAGCATCTAACCTTGGCATAACGTCACCTCATCAGAATTTTATTTTACTAATGCAGTCAAGAAAAGAAATAGCGGGGTTTAATACCGATTGTATGTTAAACAAATACCCATGATTTGCACGTGAAAGTCGACAATGTTTTTAGCAATGCGTAATAAATAATGTGTTCCAGATTTCGACCACAGTAGTTCACGGGTGGATGACCTTAAATGCTTTCACCTGGAAACCTTTAATCTAGTCTGAATATTTATAGGTTATATGTCCACAAAAAAATGATTTGAAGAAATGTATCTGATGTTGCGTTTCTTTTTTGAGTGAGTATATAAATAGGGACGTGTTATCGTGTAATTTTTGTTTAAATTGGACTTTAGCACTACAAAGGTACAATATGGAATAATAATACAAATGCAAGCAAAACAATGAGCGCACAAGGGTGTAACTTTTAGTTTAGTTTATCTTCAGGGCTTCTACTAGTTGATCGGCAATTTGTATCTAAGAGATGACTACTTTTGCTCAACATAGAATTAAATCACTTATCGACCCATTTTCTATAAGTTGATTGTAAAAGAGACTAGGGTACGTCGTCTTGACTATAAAGATGATGCCCTTCGATACCATGTTTGGTGGTTTTGATCATGTCTGTAGATGAATAGATAAGAGTAATTTGTCAAAAACTTAGAGAGCTTCATTATTCTGGCTTTTGCTTTGATCAATAAGATTTAACAGTTCATATAGACAATGTCAGCTGAGGATATTTCTAAAACTTTATCACGTCAACTGGACGTTAAAAACAAATATAACTATTATCTCGTTTCTGAGCTGACAAAATGGAAACAAATCATACAAAATGTCAGCATCGCTTACGTTCGGAATATACCCGATGGTACATTAAAAATGTCTCTCCTGCTATCATTCATCATGTGCTCCGTTACTAAGAAATCGAAAATCCTGGAAACATTGAAACTGCTGAACATGTACTTTGGAAAAATGTTGAAATGCATACATCAGTTAAATATCGCCAATGTTCGGGCACCGCTTGAATTAATTTTACTTGATATTTTGATACTTGATGTCACTCTTTGAAAATTCTTGTTATTTTTGGATTCCAAAGCTCAATCCAGCACGTCCTGTGGTTGAGGATAGGTAATGCGTTATAATCGGGGTTGTAAAGATTTATCATTCAAAGCCCGGGTAGTCATGGCAACGTTCCTTGCACAATAAACATGTAAACATCTCTAACCATGTACTTTTTTGGTGTCAGTGAAATTTGTTGTTAATAAAAACACCCACCTTCCAATCGTTACATAGTTGTGAACTTATTATCGTCTTTAATTTGGCGTGAATAATGCTCGTTAAACCATCAAATAAATTATTTCTAAATTGTTTTGAACGATATTATAAGTTTTTCTATAAATTAATCATCTGAAAATGAGAATTATTAAAGTTCAGACCTCCTGCCCCTCTCAACTTGTAAACATTATCATAATGAAATTTGTAAAAAAAAAGTTTCTTTTTTATTTTCAGGCAATTTCAATTGAAAGCGACATGCTTAATTCAATTGCCGAGTAAAGGTATTTACATTTAGTATTAATTTAATAGTGTAACAACATTTTATGTTGACAACGCAAAGTGTAAATTAGACTGCTTGTGTAGATTCAATATATTTTACCAGCGAAAATTTCAAATACGTTTATGAATGAAAACAAATATCACTTTATGCGCCAAACACTTCACAATTAATATTTTAAATTTTTATAATTATTTATGCAGTGCACATCAACATGAACATCAGAATGATGTTTCCCTATGTAAAGATAATTATAGCGACTATTACTATAGCTGTCAGTGCGACATATACATCTGTATCTACCATGAATACAACTACGGCGTCTGTATCTAGCACTGTATCCAGTAAATCAGAAACACCTAGACCTACAACTGCGACTAATACATCTACGGCGTCTGTATCTAGCACTGTATCTAGTAAATCAGAAACACCTATACCTACAACTGCGACTAATACAACTACGTCGTCTGTATATAGCACTGTATCTAGTAAATCAGCAACACCTTTACCTACAACTGCGACTTACACAACTACAGCGTCTGTATCTAGCACTGTATCCAGTAAATCAGAAACACCTAGACCTACAACTGCGACTAACACCACTACGGCGTCTGTATCTAGCACTGTATCCAGTAAATCAGAAACACCTAGACCTACAACTGCGACTAACACCACTACAGCATCGGCATCTAGCACTGTATCCAGTAAATCAGAAACACACATACCTACAACTGCGACTAATACAACTACGGCGTCTGTATCTAGCACTGTATCCAGTAAATCAGCAACACATATACCTAAAACTGCGACTAACACCACTACGGCGTCTGTATCTACCACTGTATCAAGTAAATCAGAAACACCTAGATCTACAACTGCGACTAACACCACTACGGCGTCTGTATCTAGCACTGTATCCAGTAAATCAGAAACACCTAGACCTACAACTGCGACTAACACCACTACAGCGTCTGTATCTAGCACTGTATCCAGTAAATCTGAAACACCTAGACCTACAACTGCGACTAACACCACTACGGCCTCTGTATCTAGCACTGTGTCCAGTAAATCAGAAACACCTAGACCTACAACTGCGACTAACACCACTACGGCGTCTGTATATAGCAGTGTATCCAGTAAATTAGAAACACCTATACCTACAACTGCGACTAATACAACTATGTCGTCTGTATCTAGCACTGTATCTAGTAAATCAGCAACACCTTTACCTACAACTGCGACTTACACAACTACAGCGTCTGTATCTAGCACTGTATCCAGTAAATCAGAAACACCTAGACCTACAACTGCGACTAACACCACTACGGCGACTGTATCTAGCACTGTATCAAGTAAATCACAAACACCTAGACCTACAACTGCGACTAACATCACTACAGCGTCTGCATCTAGCACTGTATCCAGTAAATCAGAAACACATATACCTACAACTGCGACTAATACAACTACGGCGTCTGTATCCAGCACTGTATCCAGTAAATCAGCAACACCTATACCTAAAACTGCGACTAACACCACTACGGCGTCTGTTTCTACCACTGTATCCAGTAAATCAGAAACACCTAGACATACAACCGCGACTAATACCACTACGGCGTCTGTATCTAGCACTGTATCCAGTAAATCAGAAACACCTAGACCTACAACTGCGACTAATACAACTACGGCGTCTGTATCTAGCACTGTATTCAGTAAATCAGAAACACCTAGACATACAACTGCGATTAATACCACTACGGCGTCTGTATCTAGCACTGTATCCAGTAAATCAGAAACACCTAGACCTACAACTGCGACAAATACAACTACGGCGTCTGTATCTAGCACTGTATCAAGTAAATCAGAAACACCTAGACCTACAACTGCGACTAATACAACTACAACGTCTGTATCTACCACTGTATCCAGTAAATCAGAAACACCTAGACCTACAACTGCGACTAACACCACTACAGCGTCTGTATCTAGCACTGTATCCAGTAAATCAGAAACACCTAGACCTACAACTGCGACTAACACCAGTACGGCGTCTGTATCTAGCACTGTTTCTAGTAAATCAGAAACACCTAGACCTACAACTGCGACTAACACCACTACGGCGTCTGTTTCTACCACTGTATTCAGTAAATCAGAAACACCTAGACATACAACTGCGACTAACACCACTACAGCGTCTGTATCTAGCACTGTATCCAGTAAATCAGAAACACCTAGACCTACAACTGCGACTAACACCACTACGGCGACTGTATCTAGCACTGTATCAAGTAAATCACAAACACCTAGACCTACAACTGCGACTAACATCACTACAGCGTCTGCATCTAGCACTGTATCCAGTAAATCAGAAACACATATACCTACAACTGCGACTAATACAACTACGGCGTCTGTATCCAGCACTGTATCCAGTAAATCAGCAACACCTATACCTAAAACTGCGACTAACACCACTACGGCGTCTGTTTCTACCACTGTATCCAGTAAATCAGAAACACCTAGACATACAACCGCGACTAATACCACTACGGCGTCTGTATCTAGCACTGTATCCAGTAAATCAGAAACACCTAGACCTACAACTGCGACTAATACAACTACGGCGTCTGTATCTAGCACTGTATTCAGTAAATCAGAAACACCTAGACATACAACTGCGACTAATACCACTACGGCGTCTGTATCTAGCACTGTATCCAGTAAATCAGAAACACCTAGACCTACAACTGCGACAAATACAACTACGGCGTCTGTATCTAGCACTGTATCAAGTAAATCAGAAACACCTAGACCTACAACTGCGACTAATACAACTACAACGTCTGTATCTACCACTGTATCCAGTAAATCAGAAACACCTAGACCTACAACTGCGACTAACACCACTACAGCGTCTGTATCTAGCACTGTATCCAGTAAATCAGAAACACCTAGACCTACAACTGCGACTAACACCAGTACGGCGTCTGTATCTAGCACTGTTTCTAGTAAATCAGAAACACCTAGACCTACAACTGCGACTAACACCACTACGGCGTCTGTTTCTACCACTGTATTCAGTAAATCAGAAACACCTAGACATACAACTGCGACTAACACCACTACAGCGTCTGTATCTAGCACTGTATCCAGTAAATCAGAAACACCTAGACCTACAACTGCGACTAATACAACTACGGCGTCTGTATCTAGCACTGTATTCAGTAAATCAGAAACACCTAGACATACAACTGCGATTAATACCACTACAGCGTCTGTATCTAGCACTGTATCCAGTAAATCAGAAACACCTAGACCTACAACTGCGACAAATACAACTACGGCGTCTGTATCTAGCACTGTATCAAGTAAATCAGAAACACCTAGACCTACAACTGCAACTAATACAACTACAACGTCTGTATCTACCACTGTATCCAGTAAATCAGAAACACCTAGACCTACAACTGCGACTAACACCACTACAGCGTCTGTATCTAGCACTGTATCCAGTAAATCAGAAACACCTAGACCTACAACTGCGACTAACACCAGTACGGCGTCTGTATCTAGCACTGTTTCTAGTAAATCAGAAACACCTAGACCTACAACTGCGACTAACACCACTACAGCGTCTGCATCTAGCACTGTATCCAGTAAATCAAAAACACACATACCTAAAACTGCTACTAACAACACTACGGCGTCTGTATTTACCACTGTATCCAGTAAATCAGAAACACCTAGACCTACAAATGCGACTAACACCACTACAGCGTCTGTATCTAGCACTGTAACCAGTAAATCAGAAACACCTAGACCTACAACTGCGACTAACACCACTACGGCCTCTGTATCTAGCAATGTGTCCAGTAAATCAGAAACACCTAGACATACAACTGCGACAAACACCACTATGGCGTCTGTATATAGCAGTGTATCAAGTAAATTAGAAACACCTATACCTACAACTGCGACTAATACAACTATGTCGTCTGTATCTAGCACTGTATCTAGTAAATCAGCAACACCTTTACCTACAACTGAGACTAACAAAACTACAGCGTCTGTATCTAGCACTGTATCCAGTAAATCAGAAACACCTATACCTACAACTGCGACTAACACAACTACGGCGTCTGTATCTAGCACTGTATCCAGTAAATCAGAAACACCTAGACCTACAACTGCGACTAACACCACTACAGCGTCTGCATCTAGCACTGTATCCAGTAAATCAGAAACACATATACCTACAACTGCGACTAATACAACTACGGCGTCTGTATCTAGCACTGTATCCAGTAAATCAGCAACACATCTACCTAAAACTGCGACTAACACCACTACGGCGTCTGTTTCTACCACTGTATCCAGTAAATCAGAAACACCTAGGCATACAAATGCGACTAATACCACTACGGCGTCTGTATCTAGCACTGTATCCAGTAAATCAGAAACACCTAGACCTACAACTGCGACTAATACAACTACGGTGTCTGTATCTAGCACTGTATTCAGTAAATCAGAAACACCTAGACATACAACTGCGATTAATACCACAACAGCGTCTGTATCTAGCACTGTATCCAGTAAATCAGAAACACGTAGACCTACAACTGCGACAAATACAACTACGGCGTCTGTATCTAGCACTGTATCAAGTAAATCAGAAACACCTCGACCTACAACTGCGACTAATACAACTACAACGTCTGTATCTACCACTGTATCCAGTAAATCAGAAACACCTAGACCTACAACTGCGACTTACACCACTACAGCGTCTGTATCTAGCACTGTATCCAGTAAATCAGAAACACCTAGACCTACAACTGCGACTAACACCAGTACGGCGTCTGTATCTAGCACTGATTCTAGTAAATCAGAAACACCTAGACCTACAACTGCGACTAACACCACTACAGCGTCTGCATCTAGCACTGTATCCAGTAAATCAGAAACACACATACCTAAAACTGCTACTAACAACACTACGGCGTCTGTATCTAGCACTGTATCCAGTAAATCAGAAACACCAGGACCTACAACTGCGACTAACACCACTACAGCGTCTGCATCTAGCACTGTATCCAGTAAATCAGAAACACATATACCTACAACTGCGACTAATAGAACTACGGCGTCTGTATCTAGCACTGTATCCAGTAAATCAGCAACACATCTACCTAAAACTGCGACTAACACCACTACGGCGTCTGTTTCTACCACTGTATTCAGTAAATCAGAAACACATAGACATACAACTGCGACTAACACCACTACATCGTCTGTATCTAGCACTGTATCCAATAAATCAGAAACACCTAGATCTGCAACTGCGACAAATACAACTACGGCGTCTAAATCTAGCACTGTATCCAGTAAATCCGAAACACCTAGACATACAACTGCGACTAACACCACTACAGCGTCTGTATCTAGCACTGTATCCAGTAAATCAGAAACACCTAGACCTACAACTGCGACTAATACAACTACGGCGTCTGAATCTAGCACCGTATCCAGTAAATCAGAAACACCTAGACATACAAATGCGACTAATACAACTACAGCGTCTGTATCTAGCACTATATCCAGTACATTAGAAACACATAGACCTACAACTGCGACTAACACCACTACAGCGTCGGCATCTAGCACTGTATCCAGTAAATCTGAAACACACATACCTACAACTGCGACTAATACAACTACGGCGTCTGTATCTAGCACTGTATCCAGTAAATCACCAACACATATACCTAAAACTGCGACTAACACCACTACGGCGTCTGTATCTACCACTGTATCCAGTAAATCAGAAACACCAAGATCTACAACTGCGACTAACACCACTACGGCGTCTGTATCTAGCACTGTATCCAGTAAATCAGAAACACCTAGACCTACAACTGCGACTAACACCATTACAGCGTCTGTATCTAGCACTGTATCCAGTAAATCTGAAACACATAGACCTACAACTGCGAATAACACCACTACGGCCTCTGTATCTACCACTGTGTCCAGTAAATCAGAAACACCTAGACCTACAACTGCGACTAACACCACTACGGCGTCTGTATCTAGCACTGTATCCAGTAAATCAGAAACACCTAGACCTACAACTGCGACTAACACCACTACGGCGTCTGTATCTAGCACTGTATCCAGTAAATCAGAAACACCTAGACATACAACTCCGACAAACACCACTATGGCGTCTGTATATAGCAGTGTATCCAGTAAATTAGAAACACCTAGACCTACAACTGCGACTAATACAACTATGTCGTCTGTATCTAGCACTGTATCTAGTAAATCAGCAACACCTTTACCTACAACTGCGACTTACACAACTACAGCGTCTGTATCTAGCACTGTATTCAGTAAATTAGAAACACCTAGACCTACAACGGCGACTAACACCACTACCGCGACTGTATCTAGCACTGTATCCAGTAAATCAGAAACACCTAGACCTACAACTGCGATTAACACCACTACAGCGTCTGCATCTAGCACTGTATCCAGTAAATCAGAAACACATATACCTACAACTGCGACTAATACAACTACGGCGTCTGTATCCAGCACTGTATCCAGTAAATCAGCAACACATCTACCTAAAACTGCGACTAACACCACTACGGCGTCTGTTTCTACCACTGTATCCAGTAAATCAGAAACACCTAGACATACAACTGCGACTAATACCACTACGGCATCTGTATCTAGCACTGTATCCAGTAAATCAGAAATACCTAGACCTACAACTGCGACTAATACAACTACGGCGTCTGTATCTAGCACTGTATTCAGTAAATCAGAAACACCTAGACATACAACTGCGATTAATACCACTACAGCGTCTGTATCTAGCACTGTATCCAGTAAATCAGAAACACCTAGACCTAAAACTGCGACAAATACAACTACGGCGTCTGTATCTAGCACTGTATCAAGTAAATCAGAAACACCTAGACCTACAACGGCGACTAATACAACTACAACGTCTGTATCTACCACTGTATCCAGTAAATCAGAAACACCTAGACCTACAACTGCGACTAATACAACTACAGCGTCTGTATCTAGCACTATATCCAGTACATTAGAAACACATAGACCTACAACTGCGACTAACACCACTACGGCGTCTGTATCTAGCACTGTATCCAGTAAATCAGCAACACCTTTATCTACAACTGCGACTAACGCCACTGCGGCCTCTGTATCTAGCACTGTGTCCAGTAAATCAGAAACACCTAGATCTACAACTGCGACTAACACCAGTACGGCGTCTGTATATAGCAGTGTATCCAGTAAATTAGAAACACCTATACCTACAACTGCGACTAATACAACTGTGTCGTCTGTATCTAGCACTGTATCCAGTAAATCTGAAACACCTAGACCTACAACTGCGATTAACACCACTACGGCCTCTGTATCTAGCACTGTGTCCAGTAAATCAGAAACACCTAGACCTACAACTGCGACTAACACCAGTACGGCGGCTGTATCTAGCAGTGTATCCAGTAAATCAGAAACATATATACCTACAACTGCGACTAATACAACTACGGCGTCTGTATCTAGCACTGTATCCAGTAAATCAGCAACACATATACCTAAAACTGCGACTAACACCACTACGGCGTCTGTATCTACCACTGTATCCCGTAAATCAGAAACACCTAGATCTACAACTGCGACTAACACCACTACGGCGTCTGTATCTAGTAAATCAGCAACAACTATAACTACAACTGCGAGTTATACAACTACGACGTCTGTATCTAGCACTGTATTCAGTAAATCTGAAACACCTAGACCTACAACTGCAACAAACACCACTACGGCGTCTGTATCAAGCACTGTATCCAATAAATCAGAAACACCTATACTTACAACTGCGACTAACACAACTACAGCGTCTGTATCTAGCACTGTATCCAGTATACCGGAAACACCTAGACCTTCAACCGTGACTTATACCAGTACGGCTTCTGTATCTAGCACTTTATCCAGTAAATCAGAAACACCTATACCTACAACTGCGACTAACACCACTACGGTGTCTGTTTCTAGCACTGTATCCAGTAAATCAGAAACACCTATACCTACAAATGCGACTAACACAACTACAGCGTATGTATCTAGCACTGTATCCAATAAATCAGAAACACCTAGACCTACAACTGCGACTAACTCCACTACGGCGTCTGTATCAAGCACTGTATCCAGTAAATCAGAAACACCTAGACCTACAACTGCGACTAACACCACTGCGGCGTCTGTATCTAACACTTTATCCACTAAATCAGAAACACCTATACCTATAACTGCGACTACCACAACCACAGTGTCTGTATCTAGCACTGTATCCAGTAAATCAGAAACACATAGACCTACAACTGCGACTAACACCACTACGGCGTCTATATCTAGCACTGTATCCAGTAAATTAGAAACACCAATAACTACAACTGCGACTAATACAACTACGGCGTCTGTATCTAGCACTGAATCTGCTAAATCAGCAATACCTATACCTACAACTGCGACTAACACCACTACGGCGTCTGTATCTAGCACTGTATCCAGTAAAATAGAAACACCTAGACCAACAACAGCGATTAACACCACTACGGCGTATGTATCTAGCATTGTATCCAGTAAATTAGAAACACCCAGACCTACAACTGCGACTAACACCACTACGGCGTCTGTATCTAGCTCTGTATCCAGTAACTCAGAAACACCTATACCTACAACTGCGACTAACACCAGTACGGCGGCTGTATCTAGCAGTGTATCCAGTAAATCAGAAACACCTATACCTACAACTGCGACTAACACCACTACATCGTCTGTATCCAGTAAATCAGAAACACCTAGACCTGCAACTGCGACTAACACCACTGCGGCGTCTGTATCTAGCACTGTATCCAGTAAACCGGAAACACCCAGACCTACAACTGCGACTAACACCACTACGGCGTCTGTATCTAGCACTGTATTCAGTAAATCTGAAACACCTAGACCTACAACTGAGACAAACACCACTACGGCGTCTGTATCAAGCACTGTATCCAATAAATCAGAAACACCTATACTTACAACTGCGACTAACACAACTACAGCGTCTGTACCTAGCACTGTATCCAGTATACCGGAAACACCTAGACCTTCAACTGTGACTTATACCAGTACGGCTTCTGTATCTAGCACTGTATCCAGTAAATCAGAAACACCTATACCTACAACTGCGACTAACACCACTACGGCGTCTGTTTCTAGCACTGTATCCAGTAAATCAGAAACACCTATACCTAAAAATGCGACTAACACAACTACAGCGTATGTATCTAGCACTGTATCCAATAAATCAGAAACACCTAGACCTACAACTGCGACTAACACCACTACGGCGTCTGTATCTAACACTTTATTCACTAAATCAGAAACACCTATACCTGCAACTGCGACTAACACCACTACGGCATCTGTATCTAGTACTGTATCTACTAAATCAGCAACACCTATACATACACCTCCGAATAATACAACTACGGCGTCTGTATCTAGCACTGTATCTACTAAATCAATAACGGCTATACCTACAACTGCGACAAATACCACTACGGTGTCTGTATCTAGCACTGTATCCAGTAAATCAGAAACACCTAGACCTACCACTGCGACTAACACTACTACGGCGTCTGTATCTAGCACTGTATCAAATAAATCAGAAACACCTATACTTACAACTGCGACTAACAAAACTACAGCGTCTGTATTTAGCATTGTATCCAGTAAATCAGAAACACCTAGACCTACAACTGTTACTAATACCAGTACGGCTTCTGTATCTAGCACTGTATCCAGTAAATCAGAAACACCTATACCTACAACTGCGACTAACACCACTATGGCGTCTGTATCTAGCACTGTATCCAGTAAATCAGAAACACCTATACCTACAAATGCGACTAACACAACTACAGCGTCTGTATCTAGCACTGTATCTACTAAATTAGCACCACCTATACCTACAACTGCGACTAATACATCTACGGCATCTGTATCTAGCACTGTATCTACTAAATCAGAAACACCTATACCTACAACTGCGACTAACACCACTACATCGTCTGTATCCAGCACTGTATCCAGTAAATCAGAAACACCTAGACCTACAACTGCGACTAACACCACTGCGGCGTCTGTATCTAGCACTGTATCCAGTAAACCGGAAACACCCAGACCTACAACTGCGACTAACACCACTACGGCGTCTGTATCTAGTAAATCAGCAACAAGTATAACTACAACTGCGAGTAATACAACTACGGCGTCTGTATCTAGCACTGTATCCAGTAAATCAGAAACACCTATACCTACAAATGCGACTAACACAACTACAGCGTCTGTATCTAGCACTGTATCTACTAAATTAGCACCACCTATACCTACAACTGCGACTAATACATCTACGGCATCTGTATCTAGCACTGTATCTACTAAATCAGAAACACCTATACCTACAACTGCGACTAACACCACTACATCGTCTGTATCCAGCACTGTATCCAGTAAATCAGCAACACCTAGACCTACAACTGCGACTAACACCACTGCGGCGTCTGTATCTAGCACTGTATCCAGTAAACCGGAAACACCCAGACCTACAACTGCGACTAACACCACTACGGCGTCTGTATCTAGTAAATCAGCAACAAGTATAACTACAACTGCGAGTAATACAACTACGGCGTCTGTATCTAGCACTGTATTCAGTAAATCTGAAACACCTAGACCTACAACTGCGACAAACACCACTACGGCGTCTTTATCAAGCACTGTATCCAATAAATCAGAAACACCTATACTTACAACTGCGACTAACACAACTACAGCGTCTGTATCTAGCACTGTATCCAGTATACCAGAAACACCTAGACCTTCAACTGTGACTAATACCAGTACGGCGTCTGTATCTAGCACTGTATCCAGTAAATCAGAAACACCTATACCTACAACTGCGACTAACACCACTACGGCGTCTGTATCTAGCACTGTATCCAGTAAATCAGAAACACCTATACCTACAAATGCGACTAACACAACTACAGCGTATGTATCTAGCACTGTATCCAGTAAATCAGAAACACCTATACCTACAACTGCGACTAACACCACTACGGCGTCTGTATCTAGCACTGTATCCAGTAAATCAGAAACACCTATACCTACAAATGCGACTAACACAACTACAGCGTATGTATCTAGCACTGTATCCAGTAAATCAGAAACACCTATACCTGCAACTGCGACTAACACCACTACGGCATCTGTATCTAGCACTGTATCTACTAAATCAGCAACACCTATACATACACCTCCGAATAATACAACTACGGCGTCTGTATCTAGCACTGTATCTACTAAATCAGTAACGGCTATACCTACAACTGTGACTAATACCAGTACGGCTTCTGCATCTAGCACTGTATTCAGTAAATCAGAAACACCTATACCTACAACTGCGACTAACACTACTACGGCGTCTGTATCTAGCACTGTATCCAATAAATCAGAAACACCTATACTTACAACTGCGACTAACACAACTACAGCGTCTGTATCTAGCACTGTATCCAGTAAATCAGAAACACCTAGACCTACAACTGTGACTAATACCAGTACGGCTTCTGTATCTAGCACTGTATTCAGTAAATCAGAAACACCTATACCTACAACTGCGACTAACACCACTATGGCGTCTGTATCTAGCACTGTATCCAGTAAATCAGAAACACCTATACCTACAAATGCGACTAACACAACTACAGCGTATGTATCTAGCACTGTATCCAGTAAATCAGAAACACTTAGACCTACAACTGCGACTAACACCACTACGGCGTCTGTATCTAGCACTGTATCCACTAAATTAGCAACACCTATACCTACAACTGCGACTAATACATCTACGGCATCAGTATCTAGCACTGTATCTACTAAATCAGCAACACCTATACATACACCTCCTAATAATACAACTACGGCGTCTGTATCTAGCACTCTATCTACTAAATCAGTAACGTCTATACCTACAACCGCGACAAATACCACTACGGTGTCTGTATCTAGCACTGTATCCAGTAAATCAGAAACACCTAGACCTACAAGTGGGAATAACACAACTACAGCGTCTGTATCTAGCACTGTATCAAGTAAATCAGAAACACCTAGACTTACAACTGCGACTTACACCACTGCGGCGTCTGTATCTAGCACTGTATCCATTAAACCGGAAACACCCAGACTTACAACTGCGACTAACACCACTACGGCGTCTGTATCTAGCACTGTATCCATTAAATCAGAAACACCTAGACCTACAACTGCGACAAACACCACGACGGCGTCTGTATCTAGCACTGTATCCATTAAACCGGAAACACCCAGACCTACAACTGCGACTAACACCACTACGGCGTCTGTATCTAGCACTGTATCCATTAAATCAGAAACTCCTAGACCTACAACTGCGACAAACACCACGACGGCGTCTGTATCTAGCACTGTATCCAGTAAATCAGAAACACCTAGACCTACAACTGCGACTAACACAACTACAGCGTCTGTATCTAGCACTGTATCCAGTAATTCAGAAACACCTAAACCTACAACTGTGACTAACACCAATACGGCAGCTGTATCTAGCAGTGTATCCAGTAAATCAGAAACACCTATACCTACAACTGCAACTAACAGAACTGCAGCGTCTGTATCTAGCACTGTATCCAGTAAATCAGAAACACCTAGACCTACAACTGCAAGTAATACAACTACGGCTTCTGTATCTAGCACTGTATCCAGTAAATCAGAAACACCTATACCTACAACTGCGACTAACACCACTACGGCGTCTGTATCTAACACTTTATCCAGTAAATCAGAAACACCTATAACTGCGACTACCACAACCACAGCGTCTGTATCTAGCGCTGTATCTACTAAATTAGCAACACCTATACCTACAACTGCGACTAATACATCTACGGCACCAGTATCTAGCACTGTATCTACTAAATCAGCAACACCTATACATACACCTCCTAATAATACAACTACGGCGTCTGTATCTAGCACTCTATCTACTAAATCAGTAACGGCTATACCTACAACCGCGACAAATACCACTACGGTGTCTGTATCTAGCACTGTATCCAGTAAATCAGAAACACCTAGACCTACAAGTGGGAATAACACAACTACAGCGTCTGTATCTAGCACTGTATCAAGTAAATCAGAAACACCTAGACTTACAACTGCGACTTACACCACTGCGGCGTCTGTATCTAGCACTGTATCCATTAAACCGGAAACACCCAGACCTACAACTGCGACTAACACCACTACGGCGTCTGTATCTAGCACTGTATCCATTAAATCAGAAACACCTAGACCTACAACTGCGACAAACACCACGACGGCGTCTGTATCTAGCACTGTATCCAGTAAATCAGAAACACCTAGACCTACAACTGCGACTAACACAACTACAGCGTCTGTATCTAGCAGTGTATCCAGTAATTCCGAAACACCTAAACCTACAACTGTGACTAACACCACTACGGCGGCTGTATCTAGCAGTGTATCCAGTAAATCAGAAACACCTATACCTACAACTGCAACTAACAGAACTGCAGCGTCTGTATCTAGCACTGTATCCAGTAAATCAGAAACACCTAGACCTACAACTGCAACTAATACAACTACGGCGTCTGTATCTAGCACTGTATCCAGTAAATCAGAAACAGCAATACCTACAACTGCGACTAACACCACTACAGCGTCTGTATCCAGCACTGTATCCAGTAAATCAGAAACACCTAGACCTACAACTGCGACTAACACCACTGCCGCGTCTGTATCTAGCACTGTATCCAGTAAACCGGAAACACCCAGACCTACAACTGCGACTAACACCACTACAGCGTCTGTATCTAGAACTGTATCCAGTAAATCAGAAACACCCATACGTACAACTGCGGCTAACACCACTACGGCGTCTGTATCTAACACTTTATCCAGTAAATCAGACACACCTATACCTATAACTGCGACTACCACAACCACAGTGTCTGTATCTAGCACTGTATCTACTAAATTAGCAACACCTAGACCTACAACTGCAACTAATACAACTACGGCGTCTGTATCTAGCACTGTATCCAGTAAATCAGAAACAGCAATACCTACAACTGCGACTAACACAACTACAGCGTCTGCATCTAAGACTGTATCCAGTAAATCAGAAACACCTATATCTACAACTGCGACTAACACAACTAAAGTGTCTGTATCTAGCACTGTATCTTCTAAATCAGCAACACCTATACCTACAACTGCGACTAACACCACTACAGCGTCTGTATCCAGCACTGTATCCAGTAAATCAGAAACACCTAGACCTACAACTGCGACTAACACCACTGCGGCGTCTGTATCTAGCACTGTATCCAGTAAACCGGAAACACCCAGACCTACAACTGCGACTAACACCACTACGGCGTCTGTATCTAGTAAATCAGCAACAACTATAACTACCACTGCGAGTAATACAACTACGGCGTCTGTATCTAGCGCTGTATTCAGTAAATCTGAAATACCTAGACATACAACTGCGATAAACACCACTACGGCGTCTTTATCTAGCACTGTATCCAATAAATCAGAAACACCTTTACTTACAACTGCGACTAACACAACTACAGCGTCTGTATCTAGCACTGTATCCAGTAAATCAGAAACACCTAGACCTACAACTGTGACTCATACCAGTACGGCGTCTGTATCTAGCACTGTATCCAGTAAATCAGAAACACCTATACCTACAACTGCGACTAACACCACTACGGCGTCTGTATCTAGCACTGTATACAGTAAATCAGAAACACCTTTACCTACAAATGCGACTAACACAACTACAGCGTATGTATCTAGCACTGTATCCAGTAAATCAGAAACACCTAGACCTACAACTGCGACTAACACCACTACGGCGTCTGTATCTAACACTTTATCCAGTAAATCAGACACACCTATACCTATAACTGCGACTACCACAACCACAGCGTCTGTATCTAGCACTGTACAAAATAAATCAGAAACACCTATACCTACAACTGCGACTAACACCACTACGGCGTCTGTATCTAGCACTGTATCCAGAAAATCAGAAACATCTATACCTACAACTGCGACTAACACAACCACAGCGTCTGTATCTAGCACTGTATCTACTAAATTAGCAACACCTATACCTACACCTGCGACTAATACCACTACGGCATCTGCATTTAGCACTGTATCTACTAAATCAGCAACACCTATACATACACCTCCGAATAATACAACTACGGCGTCTGTATCTAGCATTGTATCTACTAAATTAGTAACGGCTATACCTACAACTGCGACAAATACCACTACGGTGTCTGTATCTAGCACTGTATCCAGTAAATCAGAAACACCTATACCTACACCTGCGAATAATACCACTACAGCGTCTGTATCTAGCACTGTATCTACTGAATCAGCAACACCTATACCTACAAATGCGACTAATACCACTACGGCATCTGTATCTAGCACTGCATCTACTAAATCAGAAACACCTATACATACAAATGCGACTAATACCACTACGGCATCTGTATCTACTAAATCAGAAACACCTAGACCTACAACTGCGACTAACACCACTACAGCGTCTGTATCCAGCACTGTATCCAGTAAATCAGAAACACCTAGACCTACAACTGCGACTAACCCCACTGCGGCGTCTATATCTAGCACTGTATCCAGTAAACCGGAAACACCCAGACCTACAACTGCGACTAACACCACTACGGCGTCTGTATCTAGTAAATCAGCAACAACAATAATTACCACTGCGAGTAATACAACTACGGCGTCTGTATCTAGCGCTGTATTCAGTAAATCTGAAATACCTAGACATACAACTGCGATAAACACCACTACGGCGTCTGTATCTAGCACTGTATCCAGTAAATCAGAAACACCTAGACCTACAACTGTGACTAACACCACTACCTCGTCTATATCTAGCAATGTATCCAGTAAATCAGAAACACCTATACCTACAAATGCGACTAACACAACTACAGCGTCTGTATCTAGCACTGTATCCAGTAAATCAGAAACACACATACATACAACTTCGACTAACACAACTACAGCGTATGTATCTAGCACTGTATCCAGTAAATCAGAAACACCTAGACCTACAACTGCGACTAACACAACTACAGCGTATGTATCTAGCACTGTATCCAGTAAATCAGAAACACCTAGACCTACAACTGCGACTAACACCACTACGGCGTCTGTATCTAACACTGTATCCAGTAAATCAGAAACACCTATACCTATAACTGCGACTACCACAACCACAGCGTCTGTATCTAGCACTGTATACAATAAATCAGAAACACCTATACCTACAACTGCGACTAACACCACTACGGCGTCTGTATCTATCACTGTATCCAGTAAATCAGAAACATCTATACCTACAACTGCGACTAACACAACCACAGCGTCTGTATCTAGCTCTGTATCTACTAAATTAGCAACACCTATACCTACACCTGCGACTAATACCACTACGGCGTCTGTATCTAGCATTGTATCTACTAAATTAGTAACGGCTATACCTACAACTGCGACAAATACCACTACGGTGTCTGTATCTAGCACTGTATCCAGTAAATCAGAAACACCTAGACCTACAACTGCGACTAACACCACTGCGGCGTCTGTATCTAGCACTGTATCCATTAAACCGGAAACACCGAGACCTACAATTGCGACTAACACCACTACGGCGTCTGTGTCTAGTAAATCATCAACAACTATAACTACAACTGCGAGTAATACAACTACGGCGTCTGTATCTAGCACTGTATTCAGTAAATCTGAAACACCTAGACCAACAACTGCGACTACCACAACTACAGCGGCTGTATCTAGAACTGTATCCAATAAATTAGAAACACCTAGACCTACAACTGTGACTAACACCACTACGGCATCTGTATCTAGCACTGTATCCAGTAAATCAGAAACACCTAGACCTACAACTGCGAGTAACACACCTACGGCGTTTGTATCTAGCACTTTGTCCAGTAAATCAGAAACACCTAGACCTACAACTGCGACTAACACCACTACGGGGTCTATATCTAGCAGTGTATCCAGTAAATCAGAAACACCTATACCTACAACTGCGACTTATACCACTACGACATCTGTATCTATCACTGTATCCAGTAAATCAGAAACATCTATACCTACAACTGCGACTAACACAACCACAGCGTCTGTATCTAGCTCTGTATCTACTAAATTAGCAACACCTATACCTACACCTGCGACTAATACCACTACGGCATCTGCATTTAGCACTGTATCTACTAAATCAGCAACACCTATACATACACCTCCGAATAATACAACTACGGCGTCTGTATCTAGCATTGTATCTACTAAATTAGTAACGGCTATACCTACAACTGCGACAAATACCACTACGGTGTCTGTATCTAGCACTGTATCCAGTAAATCAGAAACACCTAGACCTACAACTGCGACTAACACCACTGCGGCGTCTGTATCTAGCACTGTATCCATTAAACCGGAAACACCGAGACCTACAATTGCGACTAACACCACTACGGCGTCTGTGTCTAGTAAATCATCAACAACTATAACTACAACTGCGAGTAATACAACTACGGCGTCTGTATCTAGCACTGTATTCAGTAAATCTGAAACACCTAGACCAACAACTGCGACTACCACAACTACAGCGGCTGTATCTAGAACTGTATCCAATAAATTAGAAACACCTAGACCTACAACTGTGACTAACACCACTACGGCATCTGTATCTAGCACTGTATCCAGTAAATCAGAAACACCTAGACCTACAACTGCGAGTAACACACCTACGGCGTTTGTATCTAGCACTTTGTCCAGTAAATCAGAAACACCTAGACCTACAACTGCGACTAACACCACTACGGGGTCTATATCTAGCAGTGTATCCAGTAAATCAGAAACACCTATACCTACAACTGCGACTTATACCACTACGACATCTGTATCTAGCACTGTATCCAGTAAATCTGAAACACCTAGACCTACAACTGCGAGTAACACAACTGCGGCGTCTGTATCTAGCACTGTATCCAGTAAATCAGAAACACCTATACCTACAAATGCGACTAACACAACTACAGCGTCTGTATCTAGCACTGTATCCAGTAAATCAGAAACACACATACCTACTACTTCGACTAACACATCTACAGCGTATGTATCTAGCACTGTATCCAGTAAATCAGAAGCACCTAGACCTACAACTGCGACTAACACCACTACGGCGTCTGTATCTATCACTTTATCCAGTAAATCAGAAACACCTATACGTACAACTGTGACTAACACCAGTACGGCGTCTGTATCTAGCACTGTGTCCAGTAAATCAGAAACACCTATACCTACACCTGCGAATAATACCACTACAGCGTCTGTATCTAGCACTGTATCTACTGAATCAGCAACACCTATACCTACAAATGCGACTAATACCACTACGGCATCTGTATCTAGCACTGCATCTACTAAATCAGAAACACCTATACCTACAAATGCGACTAATACCACTACGGCATCTGTATCTAGCACTGTATCTACTAAATCAGCAACACCTATACAAACACCTGCGAATAATGCAACTACGACGTATGTATCTAGAACTGTAACTACTGAACCAGAAACACCTATACCTACAACTGCAACTAATACTACTACTGCGTCTGTATCTAGCACTGTATCCAGTAAATCAGAAACAACTAGACCTACAACTGCGACTAACACCACTACGGCGTCTGTATCTAGCAGTGTATCCAATAAATCAGCAACACCTATACCTTCAACTGCGACTAATACAACTACAGCGTCTGTATCTAGCACTGTATCCAGTAAATCAGAAACACCTATACTTACAACTGCGACTACCACAACAACGGCGTCTGTATCTAGCACTGTATCCAGTAAATCAGAAACACCTATACTTACAACTGCGACTACTACAACAACGGCGTCTGTATCTAGCACTTTATCTACCAAATCAGCAACACCTATACCTACAACTGCGGCAAAAACTACTACGGAGTCTGTATTTAGCACTGTATCTGCTAAATTAGCAACACCTATAACTACAAATACGACTAATAAAACTACGGTGTCTGTATCTAGTGCTCTATCAACTACATCAGAAATACCTTTACCTACACGTGAGACTGACACAATTACGGCGTCTATATCTATACCTACAGTTATACATATAACTACTCAATCTGTAACCACCACTGAACCTACTACAAATATTGAGACTACAAGCACCACTGTATCTACAGCTACAAGGAGGCCTCTTATTCAAGATCTTTACTCATACGGTAGAAAAGCAGGTGACAAAAATCTGACAGGGGACGATAAATCAACTGGACAGGTTACGATATTTACCTTACTTCCTGTTCTTGGAAAAAAGTACACATATATTGAGGTAAGTAAATGATTTATCTAGTAGTGACTAACGGTACTTACGTAATTTTACTGGTAGAATAAAAAAGTCATGGTTGAATGCATCATGAGAGAAATATAGTATCTTACATTCGTACGTATACGAGAGGATTATCGGATTTCTCAAATCGAGATAGTTAAATTATGGAATTTTAAGTCCGAGCCTTGGCGAGGACTTAAATTTCCATAATTTAACTATCGGGATTGGAGAAATCCGATAATCCAAGAGTACTAATATACGATTCTATTTCTCTAATTTTAAATAGTAAATTTGCGAAATGAAGTACAAATTCTCCCAACCCCAATTTTACGTTCATGACTTGAATACGGTAAATGGAATGTGTTTTGTTTATGACGCAATGAGTTCTTATTATGACATTATTACATTATTATATTAAACCAATCAACTGCTGAGAACAACAAATTCACTAGTGACGAGAACTATATTTTTCATACCGGTCAAGCGGTTGAAATATTATGTCAAAATTAGAGAATCGAATAAAAGTTATTCTATAATACACGATTGAAACTAAGTCTGCTGGGCACAAAATTAAAAATAAAATAAAAACTAATGCTTTTGTTGTTTATGTCACAAAACGCCTTGACTTTCGCTACATTCTAAGTCAGCCATTTTGGATCGGTAAAAGCAGCTTAAGCTCGATCAAACGCGGTATGCAGTTTTCAATTGTCACAGAAATCTTCAACCCAGACACATTGAGTTTTAGTATTTGTATTCAGCAGGCGCGGATTCAGGCGGGGCGAACCCAGCGCGCGCCCCCTTTAAAACGTAGGAAAGAAAGAAAGAAAGAGAAAGAAACAAACGATCTCAGAGTGTTCCCAAGTTATGTGCAGTAAATGTTTCAATATTTTCATTTATGGAACGTAAGGCACTTTAGTTAAATGGTTAAGCTATTAAAAATAGTAATAACAAGGAATGAACTAAAGCGTGAAATCGAAAGAATATTTATGAAGATATACCTAGAATTTCAACTTGTTCAAACAATAAGCATATGACAAGAAAATAATAGCCGTCCGAACACTATCTAAAATGACCCATTAGAAGCTATCTCTTCAGAGCTTACGGGGCTTTTCCCCCTTCCTGGACCCCTTACCAGGGCACTGCCCTGGAACCGCTGGGGGCTGCGGCTCCCAAACCCTTCGCCCATTTGGTGCGCCCCCTCTAACTGAAAATCCTGTAACCGCGTTTGTAGTGAAAACAATATATATGGACGACGGTAAACAAAATAAACATAGCAGCAGAACATCCTCGACACATAGAGAACTTTTGCTTTTGAATAGAAATTCATATTAGTGACGGCATAAAATTCTTTTTTACAGCAGTTTATACTTATATATATATTGACAGATTTCAACAAATGGACTCATATGCTTCGAATGCTCCTATATATCATTTGAATCAACAGTTCTTGAGAAATTCAATGAAAGGGATATTTTAGCATCGTTTTGGACAGATTTAAATATCACAAGCGACAACCCGATGTGGTATGGTGTTTATTCAGGAGACGACAACACAATAGACCAGACATTATTAGACAGCGTCCTTACTAGAGCTAACACAGACGTACATTATTTGTTAGGGTCAAATGAATTTGAAGCAGTATGGGTTCTTGTTGCAACCTGGGTGAATGCGTCAATTGTGGGTAGTAACGTAAGTAAAGAAGTTTTGATATACAAAGTCGAACCTCGTTGTCTCGAAATCTGTTGACTAAATACCTCGGTTATGTCGGTATAATTTTGAAGTCCTGACTTTTTTCCCCATATCAACAATGAATTCCTTTCTCGGATGTGTCGATCTCGGTTGTTTCGATTTCGTTAACTCGAAGGTATTTTATAGTCCGTACAAAATTAATAAGTGTAATTTTAACCTCGTTGTCTCGAAGTTAATTTCAAATGTATTGTTACTTGCTTCGCGTCTGTTTATTGTGTTTATTATTAAGCGAATTATATATAGATTAACTGGATGAAAATGTTTTATTAAATCTGACACGATGAAATGTGCCGACCCAGACCGGTGTCACAAAATCCGCTGTTTTGCTTGTGGAGAGCTCTTTGACGTCCCACACAAAAAAAGAAAAAAAGAAAAAAAAAGCGTTGGACGGCAGAGGATTCTCGGACTAATTCGCTATTACAATTTGAATATGCGTTGTAATAGCACGAATTGATAATCCAAGCGCGGTACAAGCATTGCTGAGATTGATTGATGGTCCGCTCATTACTGTCCGAATTATTTTGTCATGTTTAAATAAAATGATAATTATTTAAAATTACTTTTGATCTGATCAATGATATATGTGGTTAAGTTTCGTTTCTTTAAGACATTCTATTATTTTTTGTTGACGTGTGTGTTGTTTTCAATTACGTAAAAACCAATCTGCATTGTTGAATTAGTTCTTTCGAACTGTAAGTTGATAAGTAAAACAGGATCTAGATTAATCATAACAATGTTTATATTTGTTTTTAAGGTAACAGTGTCTTTTCAAACAATCCTAGTTACAGATGGAGTAAGCACATATACATGGACGAATTATTTTCATGTAAATGTTGAACCTCCAAAAGGCAGACGTGTTTCTATTGGATACTCAATACTCGGTCATTCAAAGTCTAACATATATTCATTCACCGATGCTGGATTTCGGTTGTCAAAATTCAGAGGAAACACAGATGGTGGTAATATATATTTTTGTAATTTTTCAAGTATTTCAGGTATAATACATACCAAACATACTATACTGACATTTTCTTCTACCTTCTACTTCTTCAGATAAAGTGAAAACCAGTTTTTATTTCGGTTATGCAATTTCAGTTACAGAGGTCAGATTAAGTCTACACAAATGAATGCATTAAATATTTATCATCCTAAAATACTTATTATGTAGAATCACGCTGATAAATGACATACATGTAATGATATATATATATATTGAACTGGTATTGTATTTGTATTTAAAGCAGCATAACATGCAAAAAGGAGAGATAAACAAAACAAAACAATCCTCCCAATTTAATTCTAAAAACAGAACAACAAATCAAAAGCTAACAGCTAGCATGCAACAGTGAACGTTTTTTGTTAATGTTTATATAGTATAATTATACTAAATTTGTTTTATTTCCTTATAGTTTTTCTATATATGTTAACTTTGTGTCACTTATTTTTTTTCCTCTGGAACGCTTCATTTTACCTAATACACTTTTTCATGATTTCAGCATTAAGTCTCCATAATACAATTACAAATATGCACTTATTCAAGTTAAAAAAGTAGAAAGGGCAAGTAGCCTCTTGCATAGTTTAAACATGACAGGACACAAAGAAATAAATAACAATCAACTGAACTAAAAACCGATCTGGGTGCCGTTTCATAAATCGATCGTTAGCTGAACGTGCACGTTATCCCATTTAAATTGCATGGGATAACGAGCACGTTAATTAACGATCGCTTTATAAAACGGCCCCCACTGCTGTTTTTTCGTGATAATACCATTAATGACGGGGGGAGGGGGTGGGCGGATGGGGTCAAAAATTACAAAGCAAGTGATGAATTCTTTTAGATATT
Source organism: Limnoperna fortunei (assembly GCA_944474755.1). Taxonomy (NCBI): domain Eukaryota; kingdom Metazoa; phylum Mollusca; class Bivalvia; order Mytilida; family Modiolidae; genus Limnoperna; species Limnoperna fortunei. The sequence continues at coordinate 79,092,647 of OX104114.1, read as the reverse complement.
GTATCCAACCTGTTTTTAAATGTAAAATGTACATGAAGTTGTTAATATTGTAGATTTTCTTTTAAGGCTTTCCTAGTGTATTTCGAACTATTTATTTTCCGCTTTTTAGACTACTATCTAGTTTTTGTAAATTTTTGCCTAAATTAGAACGGACGTGTAAGGTAGGGGCAAACGATTATTGTCTGCTCGAAACTTTTCTGGCCATGTCGTCTGCAGTTCACAAAGGAAAAGACTCGAGGTCCGAATAAAATAGAACGTCAAAAGCAGACGAACCATTGTAAACAACGTACCCGTTTACAAACAAAAATGGCTAAATTAAAATGTAAAATTCCCGTAGCAAATGTCACAGACGATTTGTGACGTGTAACAACAGAGACATATTATGAAATACGGACCGATTACCATTTGGAAATTTTTATATTGAATTTTCGTAGTAAAAAGGCGTAATATTGAATAAAACAAAAATGCAAGCCAAAAAAACAGGCACTTCATGGAGTGAGGAATTTAGTATGGAATTATTTGTCTTGGTGTTTGAGTATGAGCAAAGCAACTTGTATTATAAAACTTCATTAGAATGTCTAAAATTAAGCCGAGTGCATGATAAAATTTGCTTTTAATATTTTTAAATACCGCTAAAATGGTCAAAGTCCTTTAGCTCATACAAAATTTGACAGAAAATGGTGGTAGAAATATCAATGCCATCCAGTGAGCGATTTCAGTAAAAATATACGTCAACAAGATTCACAATTATATTATTGCCAAAATTGTCGAAATCCCATAATTCCTACAAAATTTTCGAATTAAATAGCGGTAGGGCATTACAAACCTTAATAATTATTTCTATCAAATATCAAAGCAATATGTCAAGCGATTGAAGAGGAGATGGGTTCACGAGATCTAACATTGTACTATATTACTGAAATGGTCAAATTCGCCACAAAATTTGACGAATCAAAATGGCGGTATATGCACATAAGAATTAATCATACCAATTATTACAGTAAAGCAATCGGTTAAGTTGTTTTATAGACGTGTCCACAAAGTTTTGAGTGCGGACAGACGAATGTATGGATGAATAGCAAAAAAATGCCGCCTCGACGTTTGCTGCTTAGGAAATAGTAATGTCGAATGTAAAATATTTTATTATCATTTTATTACGTTGTAACCCTCTTCATGAATCACACTTTGAGAGGTTCAATGGGTATCACGGCTGATAATATATATGGTATAAAACACATTAAACTCCAAGGGAGTCTGAGGTCACCCTATTTATGGCGCGATTCTTGTTGCATATCTTTTGTTTTTTTTTCAGTTCAGATGGGCTATTTTCTCTGTCAGTTGTTGGTTTAGGTTTTGACAACATGCATGGTCGTAGCTAGGGTCCAGTTCTTAAAAAGACAAAACTTAATCAGCAGGGGGTCTGGAGGCCACACAAGTCATAGATTGCAACCTAATTCATATTAAAATTCTAAACATGTTCACAGAAAATATTATTTAATCCTTTGATATATTCACATGCACTTTTTTTTCTACAGCTTCCAGTTTTTAACGAAAAATCTATGTTGCCTGCTTTTTATTTGTTTATTATAATTATTGGAACGACTGCTGAAACTGAACAGTGAAACCCGTAAATAGTAACAAATCGATAATTCCATACTAAGACCGTTGTTTGTTTTAAAGGTACCCGCGTTCGTATTAGTTATAGCGATATACTGTTTTGTAGAAAGTAAAAGAAATAATTTCTATATTTTATTTTTAATTATTAACAAAATTTTCTCGTATATTAAAACCATACTTGGTCAAATCAGTTTTAGTGAGGCAACTGCCTCACTTGCCTCAATGGATGCTACGGCCATGACATAAGTATCCTTTCATATTGATCACAATTTATTTATTACTTCTTGGCATCTTCTGTTTTCTAAATATTTTATTACATTGTAGGTGCCAAAGGCTTATGGTTTACAAAGTTGACAGACAGTTCCAATAACATCAACTATGGCGGATTATGTGTGAAGTGGTATAGGGAAAACAGACAATTGGCTTCTTACTTGGAACTTATTTCACAGGAATCAACCTTTGTGTGTCCCTGCAACGAGTTCCACTTACGTTTTGACGGGCGTTTTTTTCCGATAAGTGAAAGTCGATGCTATTCTAATTACCGATATGGAATTTCACGTGTAAGTGATTTCTGTGTTAACTTATATACTCGCTCAAAAAAGAAACGCAACATCGGATAATTTTTTTAAATCATTTTTTTGCGAACAAATAACCTATAAATATTCAAATATATATACACAACATCATAATTACACCTTAATTAAAGGTTTCCAGGTGAAAGCATTTAAGTTCATCCACTCGTAAACGACTGTGGTCGAAATCTGGAACACAATATGAATTACGCATTGCTAAAAACAGGATCGACTTTCACGTGCAAATCATGGGTATTTTTTTAACTCAGACAATCGGTATAAAACTCCGCAATTTCTTTTCTTGACTGCATTAGTAAAATTTAAACTCTGCTGAGGTGACGCTATGCCAAGGTTAGATGCTGTTACCCGGAATATCACTATAAGTCGAATCGAGGCCAAGGAATCGCAGAAAGCTGTTGTAAGAACGTACAATGTTCATCGTAGCACAATTTTACGTCTCTGGAGACACTACCAGCAGCTTTTCACTACGAAAGACCGCCTATGTTCAGGGCGTCCGCGTGTTACAACTCGGGCGCAGTATCGTTACATTAGATGATTCCATCTAAGGAACAGGACTTACTGCAACAGAAACAGCTGTAAACGTCCCTGGGTTGCATCGTATATCACCACAGACAGTGCGCAATCGGTTACGATTTCATGGATAGCTGGCAAAAAGACCTTACTTCGGAGCAACACTGCGACGCCAATACAGCCGAGCAGTGTAAGATGGTGTACTACCGTTCGTGTATGGAATTTACAGAACTGGAGAAGAGTGTGGTTCAGCGATGAGTCACGTTTTCAGCTTGAAAAGCGGGATGGTCGCATACATGTTTACAGACGCCGAAATGAACGTTTTGCGCAAAACTGTGTTGTAGAAAGAAGCAGTGATATGATTTGGGACGCTATCCCTTACACCAGGAACACACAGATACATATATAAGGCAATATGAACGCTGTTAGGTAAAGAGACGAAATTATACGCCCGCATTTTTTGCCCGTAATTGACATTCATAGAGAATTGTTTCAACACGACAATTCAAGACCACATACAGCACGTGTAACAGTAGATTTTTTTAGAGCAACAGAGAGCAACAGAATGCCAATGATCCGTTGGCCATCACGATCTCTGGATCTTAACCCAACTGAACATCTATGGGATATACTGGATCGGCGCGTGCGTCATTGACAACCACCGCCGCAAAATATGCAACAATTAGAGCAGGCACTTCAGTATGAGTGGCAAAGGATAACGCGTATTCGTACTCAACGTTTAATTGAATCTATGCCAAAAAGAGTAAGGGCTGTGTTACAAGCAAATGGTGGGCACAACAGATACTGACATTTATTGACAATATGCGACAAAATTTCCATTTTATTACGTTGCATATCTTTTTGAGTGGGTATATTTTTAGTATAGTCGAAATAGTTTTCTTTGTAAGGAATTCTTTGGGGGATTATTTGAAAATGAGGGTATTAAACGACTGTTGTTTATTCGTGTCTTGAATATTAAAATGTGTTCACAAAACCAGAAACTTGAGATATTCAAAAGTCATTACTGTTAGATCTTCGACTGTAGAACTCCATTGTCGTCAATGTTAAAATATAGATCACTGTACAAATTAGATCGGGTTGTATATATTATTTCCTTGATCTTAAGATAACTTGGATAAATGTTTATTATATAATCACTAGATGTTTTATGTATCAGAATATCAAATATGATTTTAATTCAAGAAGTCAAACTATTTTACTAGAAATATACGTGCTGTTTCAAAAAGTGGTATTTTTAAAGATTTGTCACTTCATATTTTATTCTAATAGACATGCAACATTGCTTACGTTTTGTCTTTTCTATCCAATAACTATAGCTTTTGATGGTGCCAACATGGCATGTATTTGTTAGAGGCTTTTGTTACTTTATTTTTTTACACGATAACAGTTTTCTGTATATTCATGAAGAATGAATTTTTTTGTAGTTATGCTGCTACGGTGAATCTGGCACAATACTAACGGGATACCCAGAAGCTGGAAGTATTGTTAGTAAAAATCCATTTATGAATTCAAAAGAATATTTTATTCACGACCAACAGCCGAAGGATTATTGCTGTTACAAATCTCAAAACTGTGATCTTTACTATAGTGTCAGGCCGTTGGGTCAGTGTTACAGCAAACCAATTGCAACACCAGGTTTGTTCCCTTTTTTTTTACCAATTTATGCTAGTGTTTCTGAAATTAAGGAGACATTTTTGTCAATAATGTTTGTTTGCTTAAATGTGATTTTATGTAACAAAAAACGTAAATAAATAATAAGATAAATTTAAAATTATTGCTCTTATATTAAGTACGGAATGTGACTTTAATAGTGCATTTGTAAAAACGTAAACCCAATTGGTTAATAATATAGATTCTTTTAAAAGTAAGACATACTGTATAACACTTTAACTTACTTTGCTTGTCTGTAATGTTCTTTTCAACAATATGTATAATGGATAATCTGTTTTAAATATTGTAATTTGATTAAATTATAAATGTGATTTTATAAATTAAAATGGAATTAACAAAAGGTAGACCCTATATAATCAACGTTTATTAGCAATATACTTTTGTTTAGTTCGTTTCATTGCACCTAAATCTGTTAATAACCATTGAAAATGGTATATGTTAAATATTTCCTTACTTATTCGTTTTGGTGGCTTTATATATAGGATTTTCCTTTGGTGACCCTCACATTACAACAATAGATGGCAACGAATATACGTTCAATGGCTGGGGAGAATATACGATGCTGCAAATACATTCGAAGAACCTGACATTTGACCTTCAAGCAAGAACAGATTTAGCAACAACAAGCAATGGAACGGACACAAAACGTATAAATGCCACGATTTTCAGTGCGTTTGCTGGAAAAGATTCAAACTTTTCATTCCACGTAGAATTATCTGCAGACTTAAAATGTACGTTTTTTATTACACTGTAATATTTTTATTCGCTGTGATTTTGTTTTATTTTAAAGTATTTATGGTTTTGGTTATTTCTAATCTAAACATTACTTAACACTCGTAAGTTTATGAACAATATTTATAAGTACCGATACCCAAATAAAGATAGGTGAATGTATGCATAATTTAAATGGCTATTTGTTAATGTTGGGCCTATTTTAATACTATACGTTGTAACGATGTTAATGGCTTTGCTAAAATACAATTTCCTAAGATGCCTATTATTGCTCTTTATGCGACGTTTGTTTGATTTTATTGTTTTCAGCAATGTCCATATTTGCAAATACTATCGACTTTACGAAAGACTTCTATCACAACGAAAAGTTTATAAGCTTTCAGAATGGCGGAGTTCTTAGACGAAAGGATAATACAACGATAAGCTTTGCGTTTTCACTTTGTGGTAAGTGTTTATGCTTATCTGTCGCGTTGTGTTATGTAAAAACATATTCATATTAGTGAAAAACGTTTGCAAAAATTGTTCGTTTCTTCAAAAAAGCATATATACATATATATATATATATATATATATATATATATATATATATATATATATATATATATATAAAACTTGGGCATTACTAGCAACAACATGGTAAATCATTCCACGCCAATTATCAAGTACTATTTTAATGAGATGTCATGGAAAAATTATGTTAATTTCTCGGGCTAATTAGAAATACAAAAAATGTGTCAATGATGCGGTTTCATGCGCAGTTTTCGTTCAGTTTCTGCTGAATTGAAACTTGTTATTATTTCTTTGTTGTGAGTCATAAAATATAAAATAAGTATATGTGTACACACATAACCTAAAGCACATACATAAATGTAATCTAAGTTTAAATGTAGCATAAAGTGAAACATTGTTAAATAAAATGTAAAAATAGGAGTAAAATGCATGTTGAATTATTGCAGAAATTGAAATAAATGTACAAGTAGGACTACGACAGCTTACACTGACTGTTAATGTACCAGATCAGTATAAAGGTCAAGTGAGAGGTTTGATGGGCAATTTTGATGGGAACAAGTCGAATGATTTTATCTTACCAAATGGAACAGTTTTGTCTGAAGCAGATGTTCAGACTGAATCTGATATATTTAACAACTTTGGACAAAGGTGTAAGTTTCTTATCCAATTACATATATCATTACTATCCTATTATTGAAAAGTATCTGCGATATAACACTTTCCTTAAACTATATGTAGCTTATTATAGTTAAATTATTATGTAATAATGTAATAGCCACCATTTAATGAAATGGTATGTCCCCTCTTTATGAAATTACCCTCTTTATGACATGTCAACTTTTTTTCATGTTAGTAAATAAACGTGTTATTTTTATCAAGGTAACTCATTGTAGTCAGGTTAAAAAAGCAACCTTATTACTGACAGGGAAGTTATATTCATCTTGTCACGGCAAGTAACTAGGTTTTCTGTTTAGACGCAAGTTTTGAGTCTCTTCTGTTATGTGATGATAAGTTACCATGTCATGTAATGCTGAGTCTCTTTTGTTCAGGCAAAAGTAACACCTCTTTTGTCATGTATTGGTAAAAGCATTTAGAAAATGAATAAAACCTTTATGTAATAGTTCAATTTACTTATCTAAATGTATGATGTAATCTTAATAAATTTATGTAATCGTAAGTAACCATGTTATGTAATGGTAAGTCATCGTGCCCTGTGGTGGTAAGTAATCATGTCATATAACAGTAAGTAACTTAGTTATGTAATGGCAAGTCTCTGAGGTTGCGGTTGCAAATTAACAATCATGTAATTGCAAGTTTTTATGTAATGTAATGTTGACTACTATGCGATGTATTAATAAATGGGCTTGTCAATAAATGGTAAGTAGACTTCTCAATGACTGTTAATAACGTATTTATGAAGGAATCAAAAATTAGTTTCCAGGTAAATGTATAAAATGTGAATTCCTTTAAGACCATCACTTGCTGCCAATTGCATACAGCTGGCGTTATTTTCCCTCTGACTATAGTTGTATTAATTTTGCCAGCGTATGCAGAATGGAATCCATGTTATCAACCTAATGTAAAAAGATGTTTAGACAAGCTCCGTGATTAAATGTCAAGATTCTTTAATTAAGTATTCATGATAACTATCAAAACAACGTTGCAAACAATGTTTAACTTGTTTCAGGGGCAATAAATTCATCCAATTCTGTTTTCCTGTATCAAAATGGAGAAACCTGGCAACATTTTGTACATCCAAACTTTATACCGTTGTTTATCGATAAAACATCGATAGTGTATAATGAATCTATTTATACCTGTGGACAAGAAAACAAAGCATGTATATATGACTTCTTCGCTACAAGGGATACAGCATTTGCGGAGAAAACTCTAAGCACAAACATAGGTGTTAAACAAGATATAACTTCTCTAGGTAAGTAAATGCTTGTATAACTGTATATATGAAGCCAATTTGCTCTCTTAAGGTAAATAAATTGTCTTTATTACTTTGATTAAATTATAGTTACCATGTCATGTAATGTAATGTTGTATAATCATTTATTGTTTTCGGCAAGTTAAATATGGCATCGTCTGCTTCTTCTTATTGGCTCCAAAGCAAGATAACCTTTAACTGCAATTAATTAAGCCAAAACAATCGCAAGCAAATTCATGATACCTAATATTAAATATCTATACAGTGATTTTATAACACTTATAATTATGAATATACATGTACTATATATTGTGGGTAAGCTATAAAAATACTTCCCACTAATTCCACCTTCTACTTTCTAAGAAACTTTTGTTGTAGAATTCACTAGTAACTACAACATTAATACATTAAATTTGTTATTATTAATTACATTAAAATAAATATTTGTATTAACAATGTGCAAAACCAAGATATAGAAGATACAAAATGTGTGCAATAATTCATGCAGAATAATGGTGTCTGAAATGATGGAAGAAAATAGACGAAACAATATTGTCATGCACATTAAACAACAAAATAAGTGAAATTTTACAATTACCTGTAGAGTTTGTTTAATTAAATGTAATACCAAAATGCCGAACACCGAGGGAACTGTAAAAAAAGACAATATACTGTACAAATAAAAGTCCAAGCAACCGGCAAACTCCAGAACCAACAACCAAAAATACACTACAGCAATGATCCTGAATTGTTACATGCATTCTAAAAGAAATGGTGAGTTAAACCAGGTTTTAGGGCATTCCGAACCTCCCGCCTTCATAACTGAGGTATGTGAGTTGGTTAGTTGATTAAAATGGATAGGTATTATATTCCACTAGTCAGTAATCAGTGTATTCAATAATCATCGTAACGCATACACTGTATATATATATATATATATATATATATATATATATATATATATATATATATATATATATATATATAATATATAAACACCGTATGCAGGAGAAGCTGGAATATTGCTGAATAATCTAGGAAAATTTATAATTTTAAAATTAAATCGTAAATTCTTAGTCCAAGATGACCGTTGGTATCATATTCGATGTGAAAGTCTAAAAGTGATGTCGATAAAGCTGTTTAAATCGTTTATAAAGGAGATGGTGAAATAGTGAATTATAGAACATTATTATTATTATTATTATTAATAATAATTGGGTAATGTAAATTGAAGGCGAGGTATATCAAATGGTAAAGTATTATGATAAAACAGACTGGAATTGGTTTAAGATTATGAACTGTCAAAATGATAATATGAAAAAATTCTTCAGTATAGAAGATAATTCGACCCTACAAAACACGTGTGCTAAATGAATATTTTACGCAGTCAGAGAAATGTATTTTTTTATTATTGATACAAAATGTTTACCTGAACTTTAGCAGCGGTTTTTCATGATGATTAAGGTATACTAGATATTTCAATACATTTTTGTGTTTGCAAATTTTGATTAAATATTAGCAGTTCTTAACTGGAAGTCAAGTTTAGCAATTAATCTTTCATCTTTGGTGTTATAAGATGCGCACGGTGTTGCTTGTATGTTATAAGATGCGCACTATTTGATTGTTTAATAAAGGATTCTGATGGTTTAAAGTATTGTTCACCTTCTGTAGAATCTTTGAACGAATTTTCACATTTAATATTTAAAACGAAAGCCTACCATGCAAAAAATTTGTTCTGTCTGCATTTTCAAATGTAAAGACCGATATGAAATCAAGTTGTTTGAAAGGTCCGTAAAATTGATATACTTTTTAATAATAATGAGGGGTTATCTGTGCAGATTGCTATCAATTTAGCAATATCATAACTAATAATATAATTCCTTATATTATATTATTACATTCTGGAAAACAAAAACTGTTCTTTTTGTGTTAATAAGTGTTCATGCCAAATTTTTGACAATTAAGCAATACATACAGTTTCAACAATAATACCGATCGTTCTCTTTCCAACTCTTTAATTCCAAAAACACATTTTAGCAATCTAAATAGATGAATGATGGTACAGGTTTCATTTTACTTTAACCAGTTTGTCTTTCAATTTGCGTAAATCGCTTTTTAAATGTTTTAGTACATAACAACTAGAAAAAATTGCTTTTTCATTTTAGTATGTGTCTTATGTTTTCACAGTATCTAATAATAGTCTTTATTCACAATGTAATATGCATTAAAATTAAATGATACCTGCTTAAATGACTTCACAAATACAACTAAACATGCAGGTGTAATTTGGTATTGAAGTTTTTTGTTGCATTGAAATTTGACATTTTGGTGTTAATTCTACAAACACCATATTTATGTGACACATGCAAAAATATGCAGAAAAAAATCACTAAATCTATATTTAACACTATATGAGTACTAATATAAGAGGGAAGGATATGTTTTTGCAGTTATTCTTTTATATTAAATTGTCTTACAGCTGTATTTAACACTTATATTCCCTATTCAAAGAACATCGCCTTTAAACATATTAATAGCCAATATATAATTTTTTCTTAAAGCTATCTTATTGTAGTTACTAAAACTAAATTACTATTTAGATTTTTATGATTATTTAGGTAACTCTGCACCAGAAATATTTGGCAATAGAACTGTAAAAGCCATTGTTGGCGTGCAAACTTGTATGATATTTTATGCATCAGATGATGGGGCTTTCAATTTTACCGTATTGGAGAAACCAGACTCAAATGTTACATTGGAGAGAGTTGGAAACTTGCTAAATGTTAGCTGGGTTCCCCAGAATACTAAAGTACAAAACCTCAGGTATGATTTTGAATGAAAGTTTTAATATACAAAATCAATACACAATGTATAGACTTGCTTCTTCGAGAGAGATTGTATATGTCATTTTGTTTAAAGGTCAAACCTAAAAACATTTGATATTCAATATAAAAACCGTAATAAAAATTATAAGAAGTAGAGACGACTCTTTTAGTTGTTCAGTGTCTAAAAATCGACAAATAACAAGGAAAAACTGTATAACCCATCAAAGCATAATACGTACAGTAATTAATGTGTGTTGTTTCTTTGTATTATGTAATAAATTTTAGATTAAATTATAACATAAAAATAATAAATTACTACTCTACAAATGCGTTTCTTACATCTGATAGAAAACACAAGGCTGAACATAAATCTGTTTGCAAACTGGAGGCTTTCACTTCGTTTACGTTCTTTTAAAAAAGATGAATATGGTTTCATTCCTCATTACTCGATTTATCCAATAACTTATTTAAGGCATGCACCAGACATCGACCAAAGAACGTCTGGAGAAATAACATCAACCTAGGTACAACAAGCCATTGTTTGAGTAGTTACATACCTAAAGAACATTATAAACAAAATTCAATCAACCTGTAAAATGCGTGTATAAATTTAAGTTCCAGTTTAAATTACAAAAAAAGAAAGATAAGTTTAATCACAGAAACCCGTAGTGGGGTATTATAAAGTAGAAAAAGTCAAAAGTGTAAGTTTTATTTAGATTGTGTCGTTGTTTTACCTAATATTGTTTCTACTAGTGTAACAGCCAGTGATACATTTGGACTCTCAGCAGCGCCAATAACTATGCAAATCGTTCTTTGTTCATGTGGAAGTCATGGCAGTTGTAATTTCAAAGAAGCTGGAAATAAGAGTAGCGAGTTCTTCATGCTCTCAGAGTGTTCCTGTGAAGTTGGATATGATGGTATAATGTTATATATTTCAGAAAAAATGAGTTATGTGCGTGATTTTATATTGATTGATTAAGTGATGGTTGCTGGACGACTAGCGAGCAAGTTGAATTTAATTTTGACATCAAATTGAATGATATGCTACATTAAGTACGGAGGGTTATAAAAGCTACATGTTGCGTCTACAATGAGCCTTCTCTTTTTTGACATCTTCGGAAGTCATTTCCAAAAATAGTATATATGTTTAACAATATTTTAATAATATACGAATAGAAATTTGTAGATAATAATAGTTTGTTCTGTGACAACTACTTGACAATTAATATAAATTATTGCTGTTTCAAATATTATATAGCGCAAATAATACACAGTAGAGTCAAACTCGATATTTTTGAAACGTTAAAGTTGCGAGATACATTTATAAACAATTTAGGCTGCTTGAAAAAGTGTTAATTCTTATTGGTCTAGAAGAGAGGTGTGGATTTTACTTTTTATTAGGCGAATCCTGTGATCATAATATTGATGGATGCAAAGATTCACCATGTGCGCTAGGACGCAACTGTATAGACCTATGCCCGGAAGAAGAAAAACGATTTGGTCGGCCGCACAATTGCAGTGCGTGTCCTTCAGGATACAGCGAAGATATAGATGGGAAATGTAAAGGTATATCGTGATAGAAATTTCAAGATTTTGACTGATGGTTACCTATAAATGTTCTATGGAATAAGACAAAGTCCTGTCAGAACAGCATAATATTATAGACACATTTTTATACGATGACTTCTATTAAATACGCTTAATAATGTTGTTATAAAGTTGACGCTCTTCAAACATTTATCGTTTTTGTAACACAACTGCTACAAAAATGACTGTAAATACCAGTTGCAGCCATTTTACGCCTGTCACTGCCCGAGATTGACTGCAAATGACTGCAAAAATGTCTGTAAAAGAATGCAAACGGTGTAGCAGACAATAGTTTTTAATGTGACAGTCATTAAATTTGTCTGTAACAGACATTTTCTCGTTGACGCAGTCAAAATTTGTTTGTTACAACGTCGTTTCCGTTTTATCAGTCAAAAATGTCTGCCACAGACACTTTCTGTCTGTCACAGAAAAAATGCGGCTGTCACAACGCCTTGTAATTATTTTTTTTGGTGTCATTTCGTTGTATCAATAAAAATGTCTGTCTCAGTAATTTTTCTGTGGACTCAGTCGAAATTTGTATGTTACAATTTCATAACTGCATCAGTCAAAAATGTCTGTTAGACATTTTCTCCGTTGTATCAGACAAAATGCCATTGTCACAATGCCTGGTCGTTATAATTTTTTTAAGTGGTCGATTAGTAATTTTAATTTCAATTTATTTTGATAAAAATGTTAGGAATTAAATACAAAAATCTATTTTAGGAAATTGTGCTTAATGACATTTTACGATTACCAATGTTATGGAAATAGTGACGTTACAGATAAATGTATGTTAAAATATGTCATTTCTGAAAAGGAATAAAGACTGCTGAAAATGTTAGCATGAGTCCTTATTTTGTAATTATTAAACTGAATTCATCATTGACTTACTGACGCATCTCTTGAAAATAAAAACCGCATTTAAGACATAACACCGTACTCCAATACATTCTACAAAAATGCTTCCTGCAAACACGGACAAAGTTTTAAAAAATATATATAATAAAATCACCAATTTCTTTAATCATGTCGGAAACTGTTAATGTTGTATTCAGTAAGTCTACATACAATTAACTTCGACAATTAGGCGTTACATTTTTGTCTGGTATTTAAATTAATATATTAAAAAAACCTAATAAAGTCATGTTTTTGTCTTGTCTGCATCTCCGGTTGTTGAAATGGATCTGATAATTTAATATAGACAATAAAATTGTACATGACCATTTTGAATAATGACACATGTTGTTAGCTAGATTACAGGTAATCTCACTTCACTGATCAAAGGAAATGTCTATTAGACATTGTACGACAACACCCGCTGTTTATCCGCGTACATTCCGAACAAGGATTGATATTGTTATTTAATAATGTAATAACATATTTATAGTTATTTACAGAGATCATTACATTTATTCCAGACAAATGCAAAGTGCCCTAGAAAAAAACGCCGATCGGTATACTATATCCCATGCAGCTGAATCCAGTGCGCCCTTTGCTTTTTGTTCGTACAGTATCAAGTCAAGCACGAAACGTAATAAGCAGGGGAATTAAACTACACTCGGACGTTTAGGGTTAATAGCCAATCGGTATAGTTTAATAAGAAATTCAATAATTACTTCCTAATAATGAAAATGTACTTTTAGAAAAGTTGTACACGTTGTTGATACAATTATTTCTACTTAGTTTTATTTTTCGCTGCAGTCTTTCATTAGTCGCTCTTATTGATTAATAATTGCGTTATTTTTTGAAGTTATTTATTCACGTTCATAAAATTTTATTTTTTTATCTTATCTTCTTGTTTTTTATTTTGGAGTTAACAGGAAAACCCTGTGAATCCCTCTAACCTTTGATAGTGTTCATTAAGGTCAAGGTCGAACGCAGGATGATGTCGGGCTCGAGTTCACGAGCTTTGTGTACCAACAACATGTCTATCTATTTCGGTTAAAATTAGATACGAAAACGTTCAGATTGACTTCTTACACATTATTTATACCATTTATTACCACCCTTTTAAGTTGTAATAAAATATTTTAATAAATATTTGTTAAAGATAATTAAAACACAGTGTGCACAATAATATACTTTAGTAAAGTAACGAAATACCTTTTTATTTCTTTTCTTAAAAATCTGTTCTGTATTTAAGATTACAATTTAGCGTTTATGGTCTTGGAAGGTGTTCTCGAGAAAAGGGTGTTTTATATATAGAGCTAAAGCCCTAACTTGGCGAGATATGAACGTATGTAGTACAACTTAAAATAGTAATTCTTTCTAAAAACTCAAATTAACTTCTCTGTTATCACATGCTATTTTCGCTATTTTTTTTACACCCGTTTAAAGCTTGGCAACAGATGTCATCAGTTCTCATTATTAATCACTCTAAACTTAACTTTATTTGTCGTCTGCACTTACCGGTAGCCATTTGAACAGTTTTTTTTTAAGTTTCATCATTTGACATTAAGAGTTTCTATTGAAATTAGAGGTTCTAAAAGGCAGGGTTTTTTTTAATTAAAAATAAATCACAAGAGAGGTTTATCAAGTCCTAATGGCAATTAACTTATTTCAATTTAAGAGACTCTTAATGGTATTTTCGTGCAATATACCTGGTTGACTGCATATATTTACAGACTATCAATCCTTTTTTAATTATTTAAAAAAAGTATTTCCCTTGTCTTTTTTCAAAGTCTTTAAGACTCTCTTCAAACGTATGAAATACAGACAGTGGTATCCCATTCAAATAATTAATGCTCTGAGGTGTAAGATATACGACCCTATTATACTTAAGTAAAATTCAATGCAGAGCTTTCTTTCAGGTTCGAAAAATGATGTGTTTTATCATATAGATCCTCAAATTCTTGTGTACTACGTCATCTCAATAATCCTCAAAAACACCTTAGGTTTATTTCATAGACGCTATTTACACTATGTTCAATCAAGTTTTTCTTGTAAAAATAAAAAATTTGATAGGTCGATAAAAACTAGGTGAAAACATTACCTTGAGTGATTATTGAATTCAGAATAAAGGAATGAGTTGTTTTATTTATCTATAAATGTATCAAGTTCATTCACAAAAATTAACCCCTTGAAACACCCTAACCCAGCATATATGTCACCAGATGAATTACAGAATTATTGTTTATTTTGTTTATTACAATAACCAAAGGCAATACAGGATGTGCGAAAAGTGTATTTATTTACTCGTGTACATATATGCAAAGACAATGTTCGCGATGCACTCGAACCAGTAAAAACTAAAAGAAGTCGAAGAATGAATCGTAAAAATTCACTAAGACAAACGGAAAAGCGTTAAGATATACAATAATATATACGATAAACCACACTATGCTCCCAGAAAAAATCATACTACAGTGTTGCTAACTAGTTAAATATGTAATGGCCTTGGTATTGATTCAAGTTTTGCTGTATAGGTCCCGAGACCTGTAGGTTCGCGGGGCAATGCAGTTGACCCAGAATCGATACCAGGCCAATACAGAAGTTCGTAACAATTTAATTAAATGAACAGTACGCATGGCTGGTCTGTATGAACAGTCCTTATGACTAGCCAGTCTAACAATACGCCTTTACGTATTGCGAACGAAACAAGTTATTAACAATTCTATGTTCAGTAAGTAAATATTAATAATGCAAATCTTAGCAAATTAGGGTCGAATTTACTTATTATGTAATAGTATAAGTTCTACGACAAAAAACATTTTACATTTAAAAATACGAACGATCTACGCACGATGTACGAACTATGCACGAACGTCGTACGGTACGAACAAATAAAATCATAACATTTGTGAAAAGCTTTTGCAAAGGAGTAATTTGTGTACTTGTTGTATAAACAATGTAGTTTAACAGTATGTTGCCTAATATTTCCGTTTTCTTTTTACGGGGACACCAAAACTGTCAAACACAGTAATATTTCTATATACTATTTACTGTAATTACAACTCATGCTCTGGACATATCGAATGATTTTCCAAAATAAATGTTAACTTCGAACTTTGTTAACTTTAAAGCAAACGGCGCACTCGTTTCAGTTTCATTCAACATTTTTTTGTTCAAGATTGGAGGGTCTTCCTGTGAGACTTTGCCTTTCTATGGGCTGACGCTAAAGTCAATGTCAAAACGGAGGGGTGGGGGTGAAGTTAACTTACAAGACATCCGTACAATCTATAACTGTAAATGTATACATGTATATTATATTATAAAATTACACAATATTAATTCCTGATCTGGATTACCGAAATAACAACGAATGATTTCGCCCAATGTTTAAAACACTTGTTCTTTGATCAGTGAGGCTTGATTACCCGTAACATAATTAACCACACGAGTCCTTCAAAATCGGATGCGTCCCGTGGACATGATCATGACTTATTATGTTCACTAAATAACCTGATATTTTGAATCAATAGAAAACAAACATGATTTATCTTATTTAATATTATGATAAAAATACATGAAAATAATTATAATAACTTAACATATTGTAAAAAAAGCTTTCGACATAACTAAATAAATCAAGTTTCATAATATTTTGTTCAATTTGTATTGCAGAAAATATTATTATAGAAATGTAGCAAATGAAAAATTTCGAAAAATAGATTTTTTACTGTAATTCCGAACTTTTTTAATAAAGTTAAATTAAAATTAAAAATATAAATCGACCGGTGTTAAAAAATAAAAAAAAATAATTACCAGATGTTGTGACAGTCGCATTTTGTCTGATCCAACGGAGAAAGTGTCTGTGAAAGACAGTTTTTAACTGATACACGAAAACGCCTTTGTAACAGACAAATTTCAACTGAGTCAAAGGAAAAATGTATTTGACAGACACTTTTTGACTGATACAACGGACACGCCGACAAAGAAATAAAATGACTGTCACAGTAAAAATTATTGTCTGACACAACGTTTGCAGTCTTATAGACATGCTTGCAGTCATTTGCAGTCAATATGAGTCAGTGACAGACGGAAAACGACTGCAACTGGTATTTACAGTATTTTTTTATAGCCAGTAGTGTAAAAATGTTCACCTGGATATTTGCATATTAAATTGGTTGTGTGATATTGTTTCTAATGAATTATTTACATTATTATGTATTAAATATCTTATCCAATTTAAGACATCAATGAATGTGCAAGCAATTTGACAAATACTTGTGAACAGATATGTACAAACACTGACGGAGGATTTCTTTGTTCCTGTGAAAAGGGATTTCTATTTATTGAAAACAGTTGTAATGGTAAGTTATAATGAAATAAATGTATGCAGTCCGATAAAAGATAGGAAAACCAATCCAATTTTGATTGAAAAATTTATATTTCCATGTCTTCCTGCTATTTCCAAGACTAATTTATAAGACTTTATTTCTCTCCCGACCTTAGAAAAGTTTTTTCAGAATACTTATAAATTAGTGTCTTTGTAAAGTAAAATGATACAAGTGAGGTGTTTGTAAATAACTACATCCAACATGAAATTTTCAAAACCACCAATGTTTAATTGTGCATCTAAATCCTACACTTTTTCCCATGTTACAACACGAACAACACTTTACTATTATACAATACACAAATAATTTTTTTTGTTTACATAAGAACTGTAACCCCGTGGAAAGGAAAACTGACAATCTTGCCAATTTAAGCTAATCCTTTAGTCAAATAGTACTCACAACCTCCGCTTTGACCTCTTGATGAAAGATACCCAAAAGTATTCATTTATTTCAACATAATAAACAATTTAAACTTCACCGAACAGAGTAACTTGATTCATGATAAAGATACAATAAATTATTGTTTGATGTATCAATGTAGTTAACATACTACATAATATATATTACTACCATGATATTTAAAAAAAAATTAAAGGTCGCAAAAGCTAGCTCTTTAAATGACACGTAAATCAAAGATGGGGAAAGATTATTGTAAAACAAACAAAAATAGTTTGCCAGTATTTCTATAAAGAAATATTTGCAGTAAGTCCCAAAAATTGTTTTTAACGAATTATAGAAATGTTTCTTCAATCTTGTATAGATGTTGACGAATGTATAAAAAAAATTGACGACTGTGAACAGATATGCACTAATACGCACGGAGGATATAACTGTTCTTGTCATTATGGATTTGAATTAGAAAATCACACGAAAAGTTGCCATAAAAGTAAGTGTAACAACAGACGAGACATAACGTGCTTCTTTTCTTTCACAATAAATATATGAGTCTAATATCTTGAAATAATTTTCATGGTATTTCGGTAAATTTATATTTTGTGATACATATACGTTGGAGTATTTTTTTCTTCCTTTTTATCAATACTTTTAAATTTAAGTTAGAACATTCGAGTTTTAATCAGTTTTATAATTGTGTACATTAAGTGGTATTATTTATTTCAGCACTAGATTTCTGTAATATCAATAATTTAAGCTGCAGTTATGGATGTGCCAACACAACAAAAGGCCCATCATGCATCTGTCAAAAAGGATATAAACTTGACAAAAATAATACAAGTTGCATTGGTGAGTTTCGCTGTTTTTTAGAAAACAATAACATAGCAGAAGAAAGACAAACATAGTTTGCACTACAATTACATTGACGTATGAAATAAACGAACTTCAAATATTGGTTAGATAATTGAATATATGGAATATACAACATACAGCGTAAAACGATCCAAAGTAGTCTATTTCCAATAATTTAGCCAACAACTAAAAAAATCTGTATTTTGAATTCATTACTATAAAAAGGACTAACAAGAACAATATTAACAGTACTTATATAATATTGTAACTGGGGGCGTGGTTAAAATACAATGTTATATATAACAATTTTGCTCACCTAAAGTGTTGAAAAGGAATTTTGACTTAAATTTTAATATATAATAAAGTGGCTGTCATAATGATGGAAACAGAAAAGTTTAGTTAATTTTAGTTTAAACGTTTAACGTTAAAATCGTTTTTATGCCCCATAAGAAGCTTAACTATAGTAATTGAAAACGTTATATGACACATTTTTACAAGAATGCGCGTTTTAATTCACTGTTAATTATAACCATAACTTATAACATTACTAACAAATAGTATTTCTTACTGATGTTGATGAACCATACGGATATACTCTTTATTATTTAATAGATATAGATGAATGTCAAGAAGGACCAAAACACTGTGATCAAGTGTGTGAAAATACCAATGGCAGTTTTAACTGCGCGTGCTGGCCTGGATATGAGTTTATTAAGGATGCAAACACGTGTGAAAGTATGTGTCTGCTTTCTTCCCTTGAAATATATATGTTTTATATAATTTTGAATCAAATATGTCACTGTCACTGTAAATGGAAGTTGAAAGCACCATAACTAAACCTTAAGTAAAATAAACACTATCCTAATACATATTAAAATAATCAAATTTGAATTATTATTGTCATTCATGTCATATCATTACATGCCATGTTTTCATCAGAATGCAAGCCCCCACAGTATGGACAGAACTGTAATCATACTTGTTTCTGTGGTCCCGGAGCAAAGGAGTGCAATCATGCCCGTGGATGTGTTTGTGAAAATGGATGGAAGGGAGGTAACTGTGATCAAAACATTGATGAGTGTAATGAGAATCCTAATATATGCGGTATTTTCAAGAAATGTGTAGATACCCATGGAGGCTACAGATGCGACTGTTTTGATGGATATTATAAGGACATGTCTGGAATCTGTTTAGGTAATGCAATATATTGTACAAAACAGTAACGATTCCTATCTGTCTGTTAAATAACGTGCAATATAATTGTTCATAATAAAAAGAGTATATTTTATTTTAACAAGTAAACAACGATTCCTATCTGTCTGTTAAATAACGTGCAATATAATTGTTCATAATAAAAAGAGTATATTTTATTTTAAAAAGTAAACAATGTTTTTCTTGGCCTGCTTTCTATTTTTGACAATGTGTTTGTATATGACTTCCTGTATTCATTTGCAAAATATTTCACATGCATTCCAATTTTGCAGTTTATTTTATTTCCTAGGAGTTCTTGATAACCAAAGGCAATAACTAAAACTCGCAATAATAACGTTAGTATTTAGGCAGTAACTGGTACAATCGAATAACTCTGATAATTTTCGCCTACGCTCAGAAAACGTTTCTACAACTTAAATTTCAACCAGTTCATAAGATAGAACGAAAATGCTTCAAATTGTGAACAATTGTTGAAAACAAATAATAAAGAATTGGAGTGCACTAGCTACTTATTATTTTTCAAAATACTTGTTATTACATAATTTAAACGAAAAAGGGTGAGGCTCCCTATTACCAATGTAACACATATTGCACATATTCATCGTAGGAAAATGTTTATGTGTACGAGCTCGATCTTTCCTTAAAACATAGTTTTTGGAATACGATATTAATTTGCAACTAAAGTGCTTGGAATTTGCTTTCTTGTTTTTGACACTGATATATTTGTCCATGAGACAATATTTGATAAATTTTGTCAACTAGACATTTCGTTGTCTATATACAATTTTGTCAACTGCAAACTTTTATTTGACAACTTTAATCTACTTAATTTTTACTTTTTATTATTAGATTAATAATTTTTTTACAAAAGTTTAGGTCGCTATTACGAGCTATAAGGGCCATTTCATGGATGTACTATTAACTTCTATTATTCGGACGTGATACACGTTGGAGGAAAGATTATTTAATTATATTTAAAATTGTACATAATTTGGCATTTTGCCTTTGATCATACTTGATGTGGGTGTGGGTGTACTTTCTGTTCAATTACTTGACGGGAAAGAAGTCTTGTGTTTAATGTAAAAAATATTTTAAGTTATTTTTAAAATTACACATTTCGGTGAAGACACGTTTTCTAGTGAACATTGAGAACTTAGAGATTTGAAATTTGTTCGTCAACGTTTTGCACCGTGAAAATGGAAAGCAGATAATAGAACTGTTTTAATCCATTTGACAAAAGTGTTTTCCTGCCTGCTTTAAGTTAACTTACGGTTAGAACTGAATCCATCTCAACATGTACTGTAGTGTATACTTTTTCCAATGTGCATGTACATGTAGTTATTCATATTTATTTTTTTCACATGTACCCAGTTTGTTTATGACTTAATCACAAAGGAATAAGAACAATTTATATTGCATATGTTATTCTCGATGACCAACATGCACACATTTTACATTTAATTAATTGTTTATATATTAAACATTTCCAGATAACATTTCATCTAGATTAGGAAAGGTTACGTTGAATTAACTAATTGAACAATCTATACATCCTCAGCTGCACAAAATGTACAATTAGAAATTATCAGAAGTCAAATTTAACATTAAACAGAAATGTTGTATCACATTTACTTTAAAAGAAACTTAGAAGAGTCACCAGGAAGTTCCCGACTGCATACATTGCAACATTATTAGGTAGCATTAATGCAAATACTTTACTATATAGTCTGTGAGATACCTTTTTTAGACATCATTCTAGCTTTCTGAATAGCTGTATTAAGATTATAAGAGAAATAATATAAATTACCCTGTAGAGATTCATATATTTTTACGTTTACGCTGTTATTTGCATTACGTCACTCAAATATATTTAATTTTCAGATGTCAATGAATGTGCAAATCCAAGTCTTAATAACTGCACAGTTACGGCCAAATGCATAAACACTAATGGTTCCTTCGTGTGCGAATGCAGAAAAGGTTATCAGCGCATTCAAGAGTACACCTTTACCACGTGCGAAGGTACAATGCAATGGATTTTCGTGAAATATTATTGAAAATAAAACCGTTTTAATATATATATATATATTTGTAATATATCTTGACATCCTTAAAATTAAGTTAAATATATGTACAGTGGGATGGTGGAAATGTTATTTTGAGTTTATATTTGCATTTCTGTCTGTTAACAACTGTTTCTTAATCGTAATTAAGATATTTTAAGTAAGCTATTCACCAATTCAAACAATTTATTCTGCGATTAAGCATAGGATGAAAAAAATATGACTGATTATTTCAGATATTGACGAGTGTGCCACTGGTGCACATAACTGTCAACAACAGTGTGAAAATGCTGACGGACGATACTCATGTAGCTGCAAATATGGATTTTATTTAGAGGATGACCGGAAAACATGTAGTAAAAGTAACATAAATGTTTTTAAAACACTTTTTAAGGGAGTAAAATATAAAAATTAACATGCGCAGAGGTCACAGATTAGTATAACACTATATCGTTTCTTTAATCGTTGTTATAAGCTTCGTGTAGTCTCTTTTACGTGCATTCAGTACACAGCTATCAGGCGTTTTGAGGTTAACACTGCGTCATTTGTTTGAAGGACTTTAGAGAATAACTGTTTTCATTAACATAAAGTCAGACTTTATATTTTAATACTCAAATATTATAATGAACTATTAAAACCAATAAGAAAACACAAAACATGTATTTGCAAGAGTGATCTTAACCTTAATCATAAATGATTATTAAACAAGGTACCTTGCCGCATAGCGTTTTAATAGATAATTATCATTTTTGCAAAATTGTATTTTTTATAGTATTAGATCCATGTAAATTTTATAATGAAATTAGTTGCGAATACGGATGTTTAACAGACGAACATGGCAAATATTTTTGCTTTTGTGCAAGCGGATACAGGCTACGACCAGATAATAGAACATGCGAAGGTAATTTAACTTAAGAAATATTTTATAGCCCTTTAATAGAATATCATATTAAATTTGTTAGCCCAATACTTACTTACACTATTTACCGGACTACATAGAAATAAAAAAGTAATAACTGGTGTCTCTAGTAGTAGGAATTTTTTATTGAGCTTGATACAACAATATTAAACTCAGATTCGCCTCGTTCAATATAATTCTACCCTTCTGGGTAAAAGTTCATTTTGATCTCGTTAAAGTGCAGTAATTTTAAAATATTGTTAAGCAAATCACCGTATAATTTTTACTATTATATTTATTAAGATTCACAGAAAAATGATTAATACAAGTGTATAATTACCATTTTATTGTTTGTTTTAACATGTTACACTACTGGATAGAATATGACTGTAAATATCAGTTGCAGTCGTTTTTCGTCTGCCACTGACTGAGATTGACTGCAGATGACGACAAAACGTTGTGTCAGACAATAATTTTTACTGTGACAGTAATTTTATGTCTGCCACAGACATACATTGTCTGTGACAGACATTTTTTTGTTGATTCGTTGATGCAGTAACAATTTGTCTGTTACAACGTATCTTTAACAGATATTTGTCCTTTGTATCACACAAAATGCGACTGTCACAACGCCAGGTTATTATTATTGAATGTTTTTACAACGGTTGATCAATTGTTTTTATTTCTGTTCGGAATGTAAACAAAACATATATCTATTTTAAAGACGACCACATGTAATTAATAATGTTACAGGTAATCCAGCCTCGCTGATCACAGTTCACGTGTATAAAACATTGGCGGTATTAAACATTAAGTTTTTTCGTTAATCTAGATCAAGTTTTAATATTGTTTAATTTTATAATGTAATAAATAAATTAACAGTTATAGATTGTACGTTAATTTCACCACCTTTTGTTCTACAGACAACACCTTTATTATAAATGTGTATATTTTTATTGTCTAAATTGACTCTTAAGGCATCCCATAAAAAGGCAAAGTGCCACAGAAAGATTGGCTAATCATAACAAGCAACAGACACACTTAATCGAGTGGAACTGAATCGAGTGCGCCGTGTGCTTTATTCGTACAGAGTTACATTTATTTTGAAAAATCATTAGATATGTCCAGAGAGCAGTTGAAAGAATAGTATATAGAAATATAATAGTGTTTGGTAGTTTCGGTGTGTTCTTAAAAAGAAAACGAAAATTTTAGGCAACACACGGTTAAACTTTATGGTTTATACAACAAATACACACAAATTCGTATTTGGTTAAACGTTAATCGTAGAACGTATATTACTAAATAATACGTAAAATCTGTCTAATTTGCTTAAATCGGCATGATTAATATCTGATCACTGAACTAATATAAAAAGGTCAATAACTTATTTCGTTAGACCCGTTAGGCAATACGGAGTCATATTGCTGGTACGTTCTCCCCTCCGGTCTTTTGGATCAGTAAGCTATTTCGTGACTCCTTCATGCATTTTTTAGACTGGCTATTCACACGGAATGTTAATTTAGAATAGCCATAGGGATTTAGATTTATTTAATAAAATTGTTACTGGCGTCTGTTTTGGCCTTTTCTCGATTCTCGATGAACTGTATTGGCCCTTACCCTATGTGTCTATACACCTAGACAGCTAAGCTCGAATCAATACCAGGGCCTATACATAATTAACTAGTTAGTAACATTATTTTACTGGTTTCTCCTGCGCGCATCGTATGGTTTATCGTTTATTCTATTGTTTATCGTAACGCTTTTTCTTTGGCGTTAGCAAATTTGAATGATGCATCGTTTCGCACAACTTTGTACTCCTGAAATCTAACATTAAAATAACAAATTTCTGAACGTTACTGGGTGAGAGTTATAAATTGCAGCAATCGTTAGACAGTGTAAAAGGTTTTAACATCTTAACACGAGAGTAATCATTTTAAATTTGAATAAATGAATTCGAAAACCAGACTACTTTTAGTTTTTACTGGTTTGAGTACACCACGAACTGTCCTTACGCATATGTACACGAGTAATAACTCCCTTTTAAAGAAATACTCCCTTGGTTAATGTAATTAACAAAATTACAATAATTTTCTTGTTCATCTGGTTACATATAAACGCTATTGGAAACTGAAATGGAGAACAGATGTTAAAAAGCGATACTAAGAATTGAAATAAAAAAAAGTATTTCGTATTTTTACTATTGTTGTGCATACGTTTTTTAATTATCTTAAACAAACATTTAGCGTTTATAAAAATGTTTTATTAAAACTTAAGATTATCGAATATATTCAATGTTTATTTATTAAATCAAAAGTCCAACTGTGGCAATGAAATCGAATAAACAATGTGTAAGAATTCAAACGTAACATTATCATATCTAATTATTACCGAAATAGATAGACGTATTATTCAGTAGCCAAGGCTTGTGAATTTGAGCCCCACATCACGCTGTTCGACTTGGACCTTAATGGAAAATATGCTAAATGTCATAGGGTTTTACAGGTTCTCCATTTACTTCCCAAGATAAAAACTAGAAGATATTATATAGACGAAAATATATTGATGGTGAAGAAATTACAGAAGATATTATATAGCCGAAAATATATTGATGGTGAAGAAATTACTTCCGGCAAATAACCGAATAATTTATTAACAAATAAATAACAGCAACCAATGAAAGACTGCAGTGCAATTAAAAACTAAGTAGAAATATTTGTATCAACAACGTGTACAACTTTTTTAAAGTAATTTTCAAAAATTGGTTGAAAGTAATTATTTCATTTTCTAATTAAACTATACCGATTGGTTAGAAATTTAATAAGTCCGAATGTAGTGAAATTCCCTTTCTTATTTTTGTTCGTGCTTGACTTGATATGGTACGATTGAAAGCAAAGGGATCACTCGATTAAGATTTTAATAATGTTTATTGCTTGTCAATGTTGACAGTAAGACAGTAAGAAAAATACACATTTACAATTAAGTGTTTTGTGTGTAGAAACGGGGGTGGTGGTGGAGAAGGTATTTGAGAAGACATTACCCGTAAATCCATAACTAAAAATGTGTTTATAACATTATATTAAACAATATAAATTCTAGTTCTAGATGATAGCGAAAAAACACTGCATGGTGTCACTTAATGTTTAATTCACGTTATTTGATCAGTGAGGCGACATTACCTGTAACCTAAGTAACAACATGTGTAAATTTTCAAAATGGACATGCATAATTTTGTTGTTTACAATTAATTATTGGATCCATTTAAAAAACAATAGATGTTGATAACAAAAACATGACATTATAAAATTGTAATGCCAGAAAACATAAAACATTGACAGTTTCAGAAATGATGACAATGACAGAAATTGGTAATTTAATTATATTTAAATTGTTTAACTTGGCCGTGTATGCAGAAAACATTATTGTAGAAATGTACAAAAGTCGAATGCTGTTATGTTTTTTTTTCACCATATGTGTAAGTAAGCCATTGATAAATGCAGTTTAATAATTATAAAAATAGGGACAGTCTTAATACATTTTAAAGACAGATACAATTAAACATACATTTATATGTAAAATTACTATTTGCATAACATTTGGTATCGTAAAGTTTGCGTACGCACAATTTCCAAAACTAGTAGAGGTTTGTTCGTTTAATTCCTAACATTTTCAAAAAAGAAATGAAAATTAAAATTATTATTCGACCGCTGTTAATAACTTAAAAATAATAATTATATTGCGTTAAGACAGTCACATTTTGTCAACTTAGAAAATCTCAGTGACAATTTTTTTAACTGATACAACGGTAACGCCGTTGTAACAGATATATAAATGTTGACTAAATCATCGGAAATAATGACTGCGACAGACATGTTTTGACTGATACAACGGAGAAAATGTCTGTGACTGGCAAAATATGTGTGTGACAGACATAAAATGACTGTCACACTAAAACTGTTTTTCTGACACAAAGTTTGCAGTCTTTTGCATACATTTTTGCAGTCATTTGCAGTCAATCTTAGTCAGTGACAGACGGAAAACGACTGCAACTGGTATTTACAATAATTTTTGTGGCCAGTAGTGTTATAAGCATTCTTCATTAACAGAGCTTATACAGTTATTCGAGACCTAAACCGCTTCTCTATGACATAATACCTGTCCAATATGATAACGACTATTTAATGACACTTTCATTAACCTGTTAAGTAAATTTTAATAGCAATTTGTCTTTGACCAAGATAACTATGGTCGAGCCAATGCGGCTTCTCTTGGACCCCAATGTTTTCCGGAAGATTTTACTTCAGATGTGCACCTTACGAAATTCAAATAATAAATTATGTAATGTAAGCGATTATGTTCGTTTTTTGAGATGAATATTTATATATAAATTACCGGCAGACCTCCTGATTTGGTTCTGTTTTTTTCTGTATTAAGCCTTATTTATCTGTATAGGTATAGTTTTTTTCTGTATTGGGCTTGTCCATTTTATCCATATCAAATGTACGATTTTACTCTGGTTAAAAATAGAACATAATTGAAATTATAGTATACACTATCAAGAAATGTGTTTTCAAGCACGAACTGTTTTACAGTGATTTCAAATTTATTATTGTTTAAATTGACTCAAAAAACTGCGGTGCATATTTACCTGTGATAAATAAATGTTTACTACCTGTTAAAAATTGAAACATAAACTTTTAACAATACATTGTAGACCATTCCATGGCATGACTTTCAAAATAGTTTTTGTGCAAAAACAAAAAATGCATTTTTCATTTTGCGTCATTTTTTTTTTATTTCTATTAATATGTTACCCATATTCTGAAACCGATAGGTTAGTTACTTTTAACATTGATTAATAATCAATAAAACGAATTGTTTCATTCATATAGGTCAATACACCGAATATTCCGTATTTCGTCTTTTAATGTTAACAGTAGTTTCATATAGCATTATTGTCTGTTAGAAACTAACTTATTTTGGAGTTGTTCTAAATACAGTAGAAAATTTAAAAAATGCAACCAATTTTGTGACATAATAATACTCAACAACTTGCCTTGTATATTAATAATATCATGCATAAATATAGGCCCACTGAATTTTCCAGTTATTTAATAGGGCAACTAGAATGATTTTTTAAAATTTGAATTTATCAAAGTTGGTTACATCAATCGTACGACAATTACACTTTAAAATTTTACAGATATAAATGAATGCCACAGTACTGAAACTAATAAATGTAGTGAAAAGTCACTATGTACTAATACTAATGGAAGTTTCACATGTGGATGTCCACGAGGAAAAGTTTTGGATAACGATGAAATAACATGCAAAGGTAGACAGTTATGTTGTATTCTTATAGTTTCTAATTATGATTACATGTCTTGTAGTTGCTTTAATTTCTCATATTGAAGGCTTTATCTTGGATAAGTAATTAAAGAGGTTTGCAGTTGGTGTGTATTGGGTTGTTGTAGTAAAAATCGTTTAATTATCGTTATCTAAAGACTTAAGTCATACAGTACAGTACATATAAACAACACAAACACATCGTTGTCAATTTATGTAGTTTAGTGTTTTAGTGCAAAATTAATTTCAATTCTGAAACCAGTTCATATAAACGAACAGAAAGGCTTGCATTATAAATAAAAAATGGAAGAAATAGCAAGCAGGTCGTTCGTTCATGTAATGTCATTACTCGTATGTTTTGCCAAAAGTCCTGAATGCTATGAATTTTTGTTTTAGAATGTGACATATACCATTATGGAGAAAACTGTTCCATTAAATGTAACTGTGGCCGGGGAGCAGATCGTTGTGATTCTGACAAAGGATGTATTTGTAAACCCGGTTGGCAAGGACAAAAATGTGACGCTGACATAAATGAATGCGAAATAAATTCTTCTTTATGCAGAAAAGACAATATGGAGTGTATAAATATTCCTGGATCATACGTGTGTAAATGTGCTACAGGATACCAAAACAACTCAAATTTCTGTCAAGGTAAATGCATTAACTGACATTTGAAAACAAATGAGTGCTTTATTACTGCCAAACTTCACCTAATTGTTATTATTTAAAGAGTATGAATAACTATCGTCCCATTTTAAAATGTCGGCAAAAGATACAATCTAGAATTTTACACTTTTTATTCACGCAATTCATTTTAGATATTTTGTGCAGACTCTTTTATAAGAGAAGTAGGAAAGTGTGAACATTTATTACTTTATTACTAGTACTTGTTGGGCCTTTTTGGAGAATGTATATTTAATCATAAATGTTTCCGAATGCTGAAAAAGGAGTTTTAAATGAAGTCAGTAGAATGATCGTTCTTTATTTCTGAAATATGGGAATGTTTAGGTAAGAATTTAAATTGTTATCTTACAGATATAAATGAATGTAAAAGCAATCCATGTGACCAGAATTGTATCAATACCATTGGAAGCTTTTACTGTTCATGTAAATCGGGTTTTACATTAATAAATGGGACGTGTATAGGTAGGTGATAAGTATTTTGCCAAAAGTTGATACGCACAGTCAATGATACATTGATACGCATTTTCTATTTGAATTTTAGTACGCAATTTTATCATAAGCTTGACAATGTACTAGATTTATTCTTTTATGGATTTCCACTGCATATTTAAAGCACAATTCTAATCTCTGTAGGATGATGTATATTGTTTACAGTTATAAATTGTTACTGGCGTTAGTCGGTCTGAAAAATGTCTAACCATTCCACGCAATTCATATTTAAGACAGTATTGAAAAACATGACTATGAGAGAACTTGCTGGTTTGTTAATTTACATATCAATCCGATTTTTGTCAATATGATATATAATCTGAAACATGTAATCTTGCATACATGTAACGAATATGTGACACGATATCGTTTATTATATTTGTTACATATTTTTTAAGATATGAACGAATGTGCAGGAAATTTTTCTATTTGCCATCATAAATGTTTAAACACAATTGGAGGCTACACATGCGCTTGTGAACATGGGTTTGAGCTGAACAGTAGAGATCATCGGACATGCTTTCGTAAGTAAAAGTTTTATCTTTTGGAGCTTTTGAAAAGATCAAAATGTGCAAAGATCTACAATTTTTTAACTTTGGACACACCTTTATTTAAAATCAATGTAAGTACCATGTAAAATATATTTTGACATTTTCTTTTTTTGTTGTTATAATAGATTACGGAACCGAATTTTATCGCAGACACATATGTAATTTATATATTTATGAAATATATTGACAAAACATCAGTATGGATAATGAATTTTATGAAGCAATTACACTGTTTACTTACGGTATTTTGTTACTTTGTTCTCAATAAATTAACATGTTGACAAATATGTCAAGAAAAGAGAGCAAGATATACCGTTTATTTTCATTTGTCAAAATAATTTAGTTATGATTTTCCTTTTTGCAGCAAAACGTAATTGTTCATCTTTAATATGTAATCAGCCTGCATTTTGTGTGGTGCAAAATGGCAATGACGTCTGCAAATGTCCTAGAGGATATGTAATATTCAATAAAACCTCCTGCACTAGTATGTACCTATAATACTGTATTTGTCAAACAATATTAGTTAAAATCTTACAAATATAACGAAAAATAAACTTAGTGAGCATTGCTCACTAATGCTCACTAATTGATACACCGCTTCTAAATT
Source organism: Limnoperna fortunei (assembly GCA_944474755.1). Lineage (NCBI taxonomy): Eukaryota > Metazoa > Mollusca > Bivalvia > Mytilida > Modiolidae > Limnoperna > Limnoperna fortunei. The sequence goes on along the minus strand of OX104114.1, from coordinate 79,062,280 downwards.
TTGAAAACATCTAGGTAGAAGAAACTGTAGGAGGAGATAATTATATGGGGAAAAATATGTATATCTTCTACACATTTTCTGAAAAAGAACGAACTTCCTAAGTCTTGAAACTTGCTTAAAAAACTCCATAATATTAGGTGCATAATTGAAAAACATGTGCAATTTCTCTGTGACGTTTCAGTGATATTTGATAAAAACTGTAGGAAGGGTTTATTACACAAAATCAGTGCATTCCTGTCTCAAAGAATGGCACAAAGTAAGTACATCCCCATGTCAAAGAAAAGCAAAGTCCATGCTTTTCTATGGGAAACTCCTAAAATCATTCCGATCAAATGTTAAATATTTGGTCCACAACGGCATTACGTGCCAAAGATTATGTTTATGAAATTCCATTCAGTGGTTTAGGTTGAATTGCAGATCAAGGATTGGGAACCCTATCCCCCATCTCAAAGAATGGCAAACAGTCCATTTTCTATTGGCGACCCCAAATATTATTGTATTATTGCCATCAAAATGTTAAATATCTGGTGCACACAGGCATTCAGTGATGTAGGTGGAAATGCGGATATGAGATAAGTATCTTTTATGTCAATGACAGTATGCATGTTTTTTATGGGTAAACCCAACAATCATTCAGATCAAAATGATAAATATTTGGTGCACAATGGCACTATGGGGCAGATTCTTTAAAAGTGTCAAATTACATTCAGTGGTGTAGGTGCAGTTGTGGAAAAAAGATCTGTACAACAAAGTGTAACAAACAGACGGACACCCAATGTCAATATACACCCCGCTTTGCAAATAAATTTGATAAAAATAAAATGTTCCAAACACTGATTAAATATTTACATCAGTCAATATAATGACAAAATACCATGTCTGAGGCAAACTCCACAAAACCTGAAAAATGAATATGTTGTTTTGTAAAGAAAATGAAACATGCAGAATGTGATAAGTCCTAATTTCTAGTGGGTGCTGTAGCGCTACCCAAGACACATCTAGTAGTGAAATATCATTGAACATCTAGTATCCGAGTTTTGTACCTTAACCAAAGTGTTCTGGATGGACGGAAAAGGGTAACAATTTATGTCCGACCCACATACGTGATCAGGCGATAAAAATTTCAAAGGACAGGTGACGGCAATATAATCAGTATATACACTGCAGGCCAAACAATTTTTATTTCTTCACTCAACATGGTGGAAGTATCTTCTCTCCTCCACTCTAAAATTTTGGTGGAGGAGAGTGGAGAGAGGGTGGAGGATAGAGGAGACTTAATTGAAATCGAATTTAAAAATGCAAACAACATGTAAGTTACCTTGATTAAATTGGATTTAAATCATCATTTTAGAAAAACCAGAATTATGTATCTACATGTATAAATATTGAATTGACTATACGTGTTTAAAAATTCAGTACAATTTTAAGTTTAAATAGTTTTTTTTAATTTGTGAAATTTCAATAATCAGACCAAGCTCCTGTATATTCACATGAAAAACATGTAAACATTAATTTGATGGGGTGTATCTATTAATCACAATTTTGTTTATTCCACTTAACCTACATGTATATACATATAATTTGCAACACACCTGACAGGTAAATGCATCCCACTGAGAGAGTAATTTGTTAACTTGTTGACTATTATCAATTCCCTGCTGTAGGGACATGGTTATATAATTGATAATTTAACAATTTATTTATTTGATTACCTTACAATAAACAATTTAATAAATTCATGAGGTTCATAGAACATTTATCATGTTTAATTTGATATTACAATTTTAAATCATAGTAATGTTACAACAGCATTAATTTTTTTAAACATAAAATATTATGTAGACTAAAATTAATATAGATAAAACTTGAAATAATTAATTGATTTAAGAATAAGATAATCATTTGATAAAAACATTTGATTTCCCTTAATTATTCTCTATCTCATCTACTGCATGTCCATCCACTCTACTCCACTATAATTAGGATGTCTCCACCCTGGAGAGTGGTGTCTCCACTCATTTCCACCCAACTCCACTTCCATGGTGTTCAGTGGAAAAAATAAAAACTGTTTGGCCTGCAGTGTAGCTAGTTTTACTGTTTTAAAATTACTTACCAGTAGATTTACTTAATTCTGGCGAAGACAGCCAGATGTTCCCACAATGGTAGCACCCTGCATTAATCAGTCATGTATAGAATTTTATAATACATGTTATATATTTGCTTGAACTAACTAATTTACAATGCGGACCATTCAACTTAAAAAGGGGTAGCTGCAGTTCCGTAGCTTTTAATGGCCCTTTTTGAAATGTTCAGATTTGCCAGATCAATGGTCAACATAAATAAAAAAAATATCAAAAGGACCATACAGAGCTACGAACAGCAGCTAAAAAAGGGGGCCTTGGTTTTTTCTTCTAGTCATATTTTTTTTCCCCACACTATTTATTTTTTAAAGGTGTCATGAAAAAATATTTATTTTCATTATTAGAAATCCTTCAGATTCAGAATACTTTTTCTTAACCTCTGCTACCACAAGGCACAACATGAAAAGGCAAAATATTTTTCATATTTGTATAAAAAAAATCAGATTCATTTTATTTCTTTAGGATAAAAATTAAGGCATCCTTCAAGTTACATTTTATTTACAAACATACATGTATTTACCTATGGTATGGACACACTGCCAGTTTTCCATAAAATTACCTTCTCCCAGAAATCCTTGCTAGTCTGGCAATCAATTCTCCTTTATTTGGGATGTCTTTTGACAGCTTACACTCTTGTAAATCTGCGTTTAGGGCTCGGTCACAATTATGTCATAGAACTGCCTGTACTTCCTTTTTGAATTTGCTATATGGGCCACACTGATCTTTAAAATAAGATAGCAATGAACAACCTTCCCCTTTTTCCATGAGGGCTGCCATTTTGTTTACACTGCCACCTAGTGAAAATATCTCTTCATCTGTGAGAAAGAGTTGTTTCCCTTTGCATACATTTGCATTTGTGATGCCTTGTTTATTAGTTTGGAATAAAAATGCAGTCAAAATGAACATATGTGGATGATTCATCAACATTTCTGTACTTCAATGATATAAGTTTTATTCTTGCATGGATGCGGGAAGTTTACGTTTTTAATTAATAAAAAACACTAGTTTTGGTTAAAAAAAACTACAGGATATTCCATGGCAACTACTTTAAAGAAAGTTTTAATGTTCTTAAAATTTTTGTGGAGATATTATGAACCATGCCAATTAACTTTAATTGAAAATTTACAAAATTTGAAAGAATCCACTTATCACAATTTTTCAAGTTTGCATGATTCTTAGGTAGACCTGTACTTAAGTGTTCTATATTAAATAAATGTGCAACAATTTCGTATTTTGGGGCCACCATATTGACATTATTACCACGGAGTATTAACCATGTGACCAGATACAGTATCTCTTACAAAATGATTAAATATCCAGTTTTAAAGACGTTGTCTGCTTTCGCTTTTTATAGAAACTTTGGCGATGTCTTATTACCAGCTAACAACATAATATTAACAAATACACCTTAATGTTCACAAATGTTCCTTGTATTAGTAACATTTCTTTTAGCCAAAATATGAATCCGTCTATTTTATTTAACTATTTCCACTAAATTTCGTGTTTAAGAAAAACGTGTTCATAAAAAGATATTTTTAATCTTTTTTTTTAAAAAGATTACTAAATGCAGTTTTTCATTCCGTGTGACGGCAATTTTACGTAAAAATTTAACTTTTTTTCAAAGATTTATCTTTTCTGTTCATGAAGCGTAATTAACAGTATTAACAAACACATACGATGTGTATTGCAATTACAAGTTCTAAGGACTTTGAAATATAAATATTCCGAAAATAAAAATCTCTTATGTTATCATAACGGGATTATTTTAGATCAAAGCATGTTATGCTTAAAATACTGCTCGAAACATAATGTTTAAATGTCATTCTATACTGTAGTGGCTCAAACACCTGAACAAAATATGACACGGCGGCACACTCATGATGGAGAAATTTCTAGGAAGCCTACAATACAATACTCTAGTCAGCACAGTACATATAATACATATTATACAAAGAAACAAATTTAGTTTTTAAATACAATTGGTTACAAAACGACAAGTTTCGGTACTGAAAAATGGCGAGAATTCGTTTTTAATGACATATACTTTTATGAATTCATGTAATGCATTATGAAATTTAAAAGTATATCGAACAACTTGTAAATAATACAATTCTGAAGCATGATGTTATAAAATAAACGTCGCCGAAGACAGGTATGATAATTATTAGAACACACGATGTGTATATTAGATTTTTCATTCGTGGAGGTTATGCCACAGGTAATGTAAATGACACGGTGACAAAAACAACAGTTAATAAACACAAGTACAATATAGGAACCTGTGTTTTATGTTTGTTTATGCACACAAAATAAATTCTATCACTAAAAGCAAAAATATATAGTTAATAATAAAACAATACTCGGTTAACATAATGATATTTATTTTTTTTCAATTTATTTCCTATTTTTGGCCACAATTGGGTCGATTGCTTTGCTGGTAAACTGTAAGTGCCTTAGGGTATCTTCGGTGTTAGCAGGAATATCATTGCTTAATCATTTGTATTTAAAATATTGTTTGGTTTTGTTCGCCACTGATGATCCTTGATTAGGCGAAACGCGCTTCTGGCGTAGTAAATTCTATTAATCGTGGTATCTTTGTAAACTTTTTATTTGCAAGCACTTGGTCGAAACGCGCGTCTGGCCTAGTAGATTTTTTTCTTTGATGACATTTTATTTAACTTCAACTAGTATGCAAACAAAATAGAAAAAAGTAAATAGGAAGTACCTTGCAATAAGATATCCTCATAGCAATGTTAAAAATCGCCTTCGCATTCGACATAGTCTCAAGGAGAAATTTGTCAACTAGCAAACGTTACAACAGTTATGTTTCTTGTCTAAATATGGAATATGGAATGTTTTTGCCAGAACTAAATGTTATAATGCTCACTTCTGGTGATCGACCTTTTAAAGTTATTATTACGCAAAGACTTTTGGAACTTATCTTTCACTTAGTTTTTAGTGCTTTGTACACGGAAAATTTCAATGTATAATTTAACCGTCGAATATAAAATAAAACATTCAACTGAAGGTGTGCTTCCTTTTATTTGAAGGACAAACTATACAATTTGAATTATTTTGCAAAGATTTCTTTAATGTTCAACAGTAATTTGTTATAATTGGAATTACGTCTCCTTTTTCTTTTTATTCTTTCCGTTCAATCTTATCCGCACAGTTTCTCTAAGATACAATGTCCAATCAATATATACCTTTTGGAACATGTTAATAGAGACCTGAAGTTTTGCAATCTCTTTTTATGGAATTTTTAAATGGCTACCGTTTGCATGGATACGGGGTCATTAAATAGGACATTGCATTATCTTGGGGAAAAATGTGTTTTTAGGGGTTTTCAACATGGTGAAGATTATGGAGAATTGTTTGGGAGACGTTTGTGTTGGCATCACAGCATAAGTTTTACTAGCTAAGTGATTTGTGTTTAATGTGATTTAAATTATATGTCGTCTTACAGATATAGATGAATGCAGTAATGGTACCCACTTATGTTCCGACAAATGTGTAGACGAATCACCTGGGTACTCTTGTAAATGCTCAAAGCCAGGAACACATTTAGACAAAGACATGCTTACGTGCAAAGGTACACTGCCGATATATATACAAACACATTGTGTATGTAAATGACATGTTCAACCAAAAGTAACACTAGGCCAGTGAAACTCCGTTTTTTAGCGGATGGATCTGGTCTAGAGGTTACACCTCTGTCTTTACATGCTAGGCGCAGTAGCCATAGATGTTATAAACTGACTCGAGTTCGATTCCCGAGGTGGGACGGCTCAAAAATCAAATCTGTGTGCACAGATGATTTTCAGAGTGGAAATTACAACGACATTGTTTGGTTAATTCATTAGACACTTATAAATATCATTCATCTTAACTATGTATCTTTAGTGCATTTCTAAAGATCCAATGTTGAAATACAATCACATGTTGGGCATATATAAATAGACAATTATATATATATATATATATATAAATATATATATATTTTATAATAAATTTTAATCTTAAAGTTTTATTTTATAGTAAGTGTTGACGTATTCTGTAGAGGGTATTTTGCGTGAAAAACTGCTTACCGCGTATGGTTCAGCTTATGATCCTTTTGTACATCAAGAAGTGTACTTTTTGAAATCAATAATGATTTCCTTGAGATATTCAGCGTTTTGAAATATGTCAGTTTTTAAATTTTCCATATTAAAATTTGACCTCAATCGGGTGATGTTGTCTGTAGTTAAGGCGGGCAAAGTCTCGCTGTTTCTACAAATACTATTGAACGTCACGAAAGCAGACAAACATTTGTAAACATCGTAAGGTCCCTTTAGAAAAAAATATTGCTGACTTATTATGTAAAATTCCCGTACCAAAAGCCAAGGACGATTTGTAAAAACTAAACAATTAGGTGTATTATAAAACATGGACAGGTTATAGTATCTACATTTTTTTCTACTAAATTTTCGTAATAAAAAGTAAAATATAGAATATTAAAAAAAATTGCAAGCAAAAAACTTTTTCCAAGGGGGTTTGGCATTTAGTATAATAATTCATGTGTTCATAAATAAACATAATTCTACTCTCAACACAAATTTGATTGAAACATATTTTGACGAAATTTTACCTAGTCTGTCGGCGTTTTTTAATAAACTCTATGCTTAATGATCTGTCAGAAATATCTGTATTGATTTCTATTATTCGTAAAAGTTCACATTAAAGAGAAATTTTCCTTATAAATAAATATCTATGTGCGATTATATACAACGAAATTGTTAACATTGTAATACTAATTTACTATCGACCATCATTTTTTTTCAAATAAGATTACACCTCATATAAAAATGTTGACTTTTGATTGATTAATAGACAGTGTAATTTTTCTGTACATTTCTTGATTTGTACCGCTGTTAGGAAAATTTGTTCGTTGGGGTATTCGGCTAAAAATTACATTGTGTGCCGAGGTTGTGGCTGAAAAATTACCCTCGCTTATAATATCTTACAAAAATTCATTCGAAAGTTTTGACTTTTAACTCAAACTAAACGTAACATGCTTAATCTATTTTGAAAACCGAAAACGTTCCAATAGTAAAGAGTCAACAAACAGCACGCAAGTGGTCTGGTATAATTGCTCTTAAAAACCATGATATTCGGAGTAATTTAACGGATAAATCATGTCTGGGAGGAGTGTTTGTAAAAAATACTAGTCTCGAGAATCCCTCGCCTAACTGCTGGTACTTTTGTTTGCAAATACCATTCCCGGACATGATATATCTGTTCAATGTACACATGCGTATTCGAGATTGAAAACTATGCATAGTTTCTTCCCTTTTTTCAAGACAGTATATTTGGGGCATTATTTTACTATTTATGTTTTTTTCTGGCAAACAAACATAAAAGGCAATTGATTGGAGGTTGAAAACTTGTCATTTCATTTCAGAATGTCAAGACGGCTTCTTCGGTATAAATTGTGCAAATAAGTGTACATGCAATATGGATCATTCCATCTCATGCAGCAAGTCAGATGGAACGTGTATTTGCAAAGGCGGTTGGGATGGAATAAACTGCACTGAGGATATAAATGAATGTAATATAACCAGAGACACAGTCTGTCCGAAATATTCTGAGTGTAATAACACTAATGGTTCATATAGCTGTCAATGTAAAGATGGATATATTTCAAGTAAACAACAAAATGGAGATCCTACATGCCAAGGTACATGTTTTACTTCTGTATTGATCTCTTCCTGAGTAAAGCTGAATTACTGCTTGCTGGATGTAACGCAAACATCCAATTAATCAATCTATATTAGTCGTAACCATATCATTTTCAAATCAATGATACCACATAATTTCTGCTTTATGAGTAATATTGCGCATTGGCAAATGTCACGTTCTAGGTTCAGCGTCCAACAGTTTTATAGATAAGTGTTCTGATAAATGTCACAGTTTCTGAAATTATTGAAATTTTCATTGTACAAATTATCCAAAGAATATTTTGGATTGTGTATATGGCTTAAAATATGTATATATGTATGTATGTATGTATGTATGTATGTATGTTTGTATGTATGTATGTATGTATGTATGTATTACAAACCCCATATACATACGCGATCTATGAATGTTTATTAATAGTTTTAAATTTATTTTATCTATTACAACAGGCAATAGTCTTTTTCTTTCAGAATGTAGTTATCTAACATATGGAAAGAACTGTGGAAAGATATGTCCGTGTAATCCTTCTAACACACAATCATGCAATCGTGTAAATGGATCATGCATTTGTATAGTAGGATGGACAGATTCATTCTGCGATAAGGATATAGATGAATGCACCGTTAAAAGACACAATTGTGGTGATCACTCCATTTGTCAAAACACAAATGGATCTTTTAAATGCCTCTGCCACAACGGGTTTGAGGAAAATGCTGACAAATCTTGTAAAGGTAAGACGGTACTGCTTATTTATACTAAATACAATGTGAAAAATACTGGATACTTGCTAATCTGTAATTTACTTATATACCACCTGCAAATAGATAAGAAAATTTGTATTTACTCATTTAAAGATAATACTAAATGTAGGTGTCCATGTTAGGGAAGAAAAAACCAACCAGGCGAAAAGGATTCTTGCTGATTAGTTCTGCCAACTAAAGATTAATGGCAAAGTTGGCATTTTGCAGCAATTAAATGTTCCATTTGTTAAAGGTGTTACTATTTGAATACATATATAAGTTTCCTGGTTGGTACTGTCTTTAGACTCTTTATATAATATTTTGAACTACCAGTATTTTGTATTGACACGATCCCTGTGGACTCAGATTATTCCATCTCCAAATGAAACAAATACTTTAAGCATTTAATGTTAAACGCCACTGATGAGTATTGAGTAAAAAAAGCGCGTCTGGCGTAATGAATTTGTCACCTTGGTAATTTTTATTACATCTTATTGGAATATTTGAGCAAGCCAAGTGGTGGTGAAGCAGTAAATAAAAGTTTTGTGTTCAGTTGGAGTGAGAAAGTTAAAGATCAATACGTTATGACTTGTTAACGCTATTTATTTATATTGACACTCAATGACTAAGGCCGTTCGTTGGTCAGTCTACAGTCTTGACAATAACACCGTCAGTTGTATCGTTGCATACTTTGGGTGATGGTAAGCAAAAATGTGGCAGTATGAAAAATCTAGTTTTAACAGTGTTGGCTTAAAATAGAGAAAGGATTTTGCTTATTTATTTAAAAGTTTTTTAGTATTGTTTAACGCCACTTTTAGCTATTTTCCGCTATATCATGTGGTCCAGTTGTTTTTATTGGGGAGGAAGCAGGAGTACCCGGAGAAAAAACCCCAACCTACGATATGAAAACTGGCAATCCTTGTCAATTAAGATTGAAGTCTAGTACACCATGCCCGCAGTGGGACTACCCGCAACCTCATTGTTGACAAACCACGTGATCAATAGTAGACGATATACCTTAACCACTCGGGCACCGAGGCCCCAGATTTAGAAAGCTAAGCATTTTCAGCAAGTGAAAAAAATCATGTAATGAAAGTCTTACGTATTTGGAGATGTAAAAGAATGTTCCACTAATATTTCCAACTGTTCTGTAAATGCAGACTTTTTCAATTTTGATGTAGGATTGAATTGCAGTTGCAGTCATGGCTTCAAAGGGGATAGAAATAATTGTGCAGGTGTAATATTCAATACTGGTCATATTTTACTTGAGAATAGTTAACTACAGAACAACTTGGCGCAATAGGCTGGTGCTAATATTTAGCGTATTAAATAAAGAGATCTTTGTAAGGAAAAACATCGAGTTTGAGAAAAAGGTTCTTGCTAATTTTTTATAAGTAAAGATTGTTATAAATTTAAGCATTAAAAAAAAGAATTAAATGAACCGTCGTACGTATTTGAGGATTTATATGAATGTTCCCTTTATACATCCTATTGTTTCGGCAACGCAGACTGTTCCAATTTGATGGTTGGTTTACTTGCAATTGAAAAGATGGTAAACGAGGGTGATGAATATATATTTCTGCAGGTAGAATCTCTTATCTGGGCATACGTATTGTTTAAAAATGTTAAATAACTTGAAAACTAATTTCGTTTATAAGCTAATGCTAGTATTTAAAGGCAACACCAATTAGAAGAAATTGGTTTTTGCTGATTGATTTTGACAAGTAAAGATTGTTTAAATACTTTAGCGTTTTCAGAGAAATAGAGAAATAACATTAAATGAACGTCTTAGATATAACGAATGTTTCAATAATACTTCCAACTGTTCAGTCAATGCAGTCTGTTCAAATTTTGATGGAAGATTCAATTGCTTTTGCAAAGATTGTTTCAAAATGAATAAATATAATTGTACAGTTATAAAATTCTTTACGGGTGATATTTATATCAAAATAATAAAAACTTTTGAACTAATTTGGTCAAGAAGCTGAAAATAGTATTTAGCTTATTAAATAAAGTTGTTCTATTTAAAGAAGGCAAAAAAGGAAAATAGGATATTTCTAATAAATTTTGATTAGTAAACATTGTTAGAAAATTATTAGCTACTTAAAAATGGAGAAATAACATTAAATGAAAGTCTTTCCTCTTTGTAGATATCAACGAATGTTCCAGTAATAACGCCAACTGTTCTGTCAATGCAGACTGTTTTAATTTTGATGGAGGATTTAATTGCAGTTGCAAGGAAGGTTTCAAAGGGGATGGATATAATTGTACAGGTACCAAATTATTTACACTTTATTCATATTTAAAAAATTCCACATATATATTTACAAAGTATAATAATTTAAAACTAATTGTTCTATAAGCTGGAGCTCAAATTTAGCGTATTTCACAAAATTGTAGCACATACGAATAAAGATAATAACAAAATACTGAACACCTGGGACACTAAAAATAATGATCTAAAACTCAAAGTCAAAGAAACTGGCAAACGTTGGAACAAACAACCAAATATATAGCAACAACAGCAATGTTCCTGACTTATACACGCATTTCACTAGAAATATTGTGTTAAACATTGTTAGAACATTTATCAATTTATCATTTTTCAGAGAAATAGAGAAATAACATTAAATGAATATCTTAACTCTTTGTAGATATCAACGAATGTTCCACTAATAACGCCAACTGTTCTGTCAATGCAGACTGTTTCAATTTTGATGTAGGATTTAATTGCAGTTGCAAGGATGGTTTCAAAGGCGATGGATATAATTGTACAGGTACCATATTCTTTACTCCTCATATTATATTCAAACAACCTCCTCATACATATTAACAAATAATAATAACTTTAAAACTAATTGGTCTCTAAGCTGGAGCTCAAATGTAGCGTATTTCACAAAATTGCAGCACATATGAATAAAGATAATAACAAAATACCTAACACCAAGGAAGCTTTTAAAAAGACAATCCACAACTCAAAGTCAAAGAAACTGGCAAAGATTGTCACAAACAACCAAAAATATAGCAACTACAACAATGGTCCTGACTTTTACAGGCGTTTCGCAAGAAATGTAAGGTTAACCAGGTTTGTATGGCAAGTCACACCTCCCGCTTCAATTAATGTAGTATGTTAGTTGGTTTGTTTATAAGAGTGGATAAGCATCAAATACCACTAGAAAGTAATATGTGCATCCAATTATCATTGCAGTACGATCACTGCGTACTGATTTACAAAATTGGGAAGACTATCTGCAGAACTCAGTATTTGGACAGATACTCAGTTTGTCCTTGCTTATATGTTTAGAGTGTTACAAGCCACTTGCATTACTATGTAATGGTCTGCTTTTTTAAATCCAATGTAAACATTTCAATTATTTTAGGTGATCCAGTCTACATTTATGTAGTTGTATTGACACTGAATGCAACGTTTGTAAACGATGCATCTTGCTATGACGATGTAGAGAAAGCAGTAAGTGCATTGTGAGATTATGGTCTTTTTCACTACACTGGGAAGACATTATTATCTTCTTATGATCGTACTGGCAGATTTTCTTACATACCATGTGAAACCGATTTTTGATTAGTAACGGAGTTATTTGCCCAGACATCTTATACCATTGTTAACAAATTAACTCAGAAATCTAAACTGATTTTCCAAATCTGAAGTGTACAAACTGTGGATTGACTTTTGCAATGAATTAACACTAAATATTTTATTTCAATCGACTTAAGGTTTATACTCTATTAACCTTTGTGTATTTAATGATATTTTATTTTATACCGCAGTATAAAAAGTGAATGAATGAATGAATTTTACTCTCATAAACTAGACATAGTTACAGAGATGAAATGTAAACAATACAAAACATATATACATGTATGAAATACATTATAAATATATATTCGAAGGAGTAGTAAGTTTATTGTTAATATATCGTATAAAAATACAAAGATTTTTTTTAAAATTTGGTTGTTGTTTGATGAGAACAATTGGTTAAATTGTACTGTTTTCGCGTGCTTTTGATAAATATAGGGAAACAATTGACGTCTTTCCTTTCGGAAAAAATTACAAGAAAGTACATAGTGGAACTCATCACCCACATCGGATTTATCACAAAGCTGACACAGTCGCTCAGATCTAGAGACATTGTGCCATCTTTCCAATTTCACCGGCAGTTGATGGTTTCCACATTTAAATTTACAAGAAAATTCAAATAGTTCTCAAATCAGTCTTAAAAATTCTATAGCACAACCCTTTAGATAAAAAATTCATATCGGCATTCCAATTTTTTCCATATTGATCCTTCAATTTTTGCTCTAAGGACAAAACTATCCATTCGCTGGCAAAATTATCGGGATATCGCCATACATTTGATATACCACAACTGTAAATTTTTTTTTTTTAAATGATAACCATTTGTTCTCATACCCATAATTATTACAATAAACATATAGAAGTTTATACATAATAGAGGATATTTTATTGCCTGCATGATCATTTAATTTTTACCAAAATTTGACCATTCGTAGTTTTAAAGTATTAGAAATTGGAAATTTGTAAAATTCTCCATAAACCATGAAATTAGGTGTACTTTGGTTTAAAGGCAAAACGTGTTTACAATAATATAAGTGAACTCTTTCAATCAAATCTAGATTTTCAAATCCCCATATTTCAGCCCCGTAAAGTAAGATGGGCAAAAAAGATTTATCAAACATTTCAAAATGGAAAAGACTGCTTTCATAGCTTGCTCTCTCAAATATTTTCTCGTGGCTAAAAAAGATCCACTTCTAGAAAAAATAATTCCTAAGTATTTATAGTTTTTGACAAGCTCAATTTCTTTGTTGTTAATAAAAGACCTATCAGAGTTTGAATTCTGCCTTTTGTAAATGCCATAACTTTAGGTTTTTCAACATTAATCTTCAATTTCCATTTTTCACAGTATATGGAAATATTATCAAGTAAATTTTGCAAGTCCATATTTGATTTTGATACTAAAATAGTGTCGTCGGCATACAACAGTAACAAAATTCTTGAAATAAATATTAAGTTCGTTTTCAATGTCGTATAAGATGGATTCAAACCCTTTACATTAAGAGTCTGCATGTAATCATGTATATCATTTAAAGTGAGAACAGCAATGGAGACAGATTTTCCCCTTGTTTGACACTATTTCACTGACAAAGAATCCAGAGGATTGTTTAACATGGGAGATTTTTAATTTAACATCATTAAACATGTTTTAAACAACTCGTGAAAACTAACCATTTACATTAATCTGTATAAGTTTATGCAATAAAGAATTTCTGTGAACAAAGTCGAAAGGTTTTTAGAAATCGATAAAAACGCAATATAAAATTTCTTTCGTTTCATTCGTAATAGTTTAAAAAAGGTATACAGAGAGAATATATGGTCTTTAGTCGAGTAGCCATGCCTGAAGCCGGCTTGGTTATCTTTCAATATATCAAAGTCTTCAACATAATCAGTCAATCTTTGATTGAGAACTGAAGTAAAAGTTTTACCAATACATGATAGCAGAGTGATTGGTCTATAGTTCTTGGCATCCAAGGAGCTGCCTCTATTTTTATATATCGGTATAATATTACCAATAAGCCTCTGGCAAGATACCGGTATCAAATACAAGGTTAAAAAGATTTACATAAACTTTAATTATCTTATCAAGAGACTATGTGATATACTCGTTGATTACTCTGTCTTCACCTGTTGACTTATTATTTGTCGCCTTTTTAATAGCTTTAATAATTTCACCTTCGGTGTTCACACTTTTAAGTGTATCATTTTGATGATCTGGGTCTAAGTCAATATTAATATCATACTCATCTTCAAAGTTATTCTTGTTAAGATTTTCGAAAAAAATTAAAAAAGTCATGTAATGGGATATTGCTTCATCCCCTTGGTTTCCGCTTATTAAAGATCTTCCAAAATTCTTTTGGATTCTTTGTTTTCGAATCTTTCCTATTTTTACTAAATTTTTCTTGAAAACTATTTATATTCTTGTTCATCACTTTTTTATATGTCGTTTCACTTTGTTGCAATCGTTCCTTAAAAATATTGAAACTATAATGTACAATCGTTGAGCCTTTCTATAATGTTTCTTTGCTTTATGACATTCTTTATAATACCAATCATTTTTGTTTTTTAAGTTCCCTTAAAATTCATATTAACAACACCAAATGTATTTTTTGCACTATCAAATAATAAATTACAAATATTTTCAATAACATTATCGATGTCATTTTTTTAACATTTGTCATATTTCTTTGTAGATCAATTAAATTTTCGACCAATTCATTTACAATAATTTGATCAAAATTTAGATTAAAATAGTCTGCTTTTGTATCATCCCATTTTCTGATTTTTTCTTTTCTGGAAATAAATGTATCCTGTTCTACAATGTTTATTCGTGTCTGTTTAATTTCAAGTGATAAAGGGGAGTGTATATCTGAAAACAATTCACAGAAAGCCACAAATTTGCAACACATTTTAAAATATTTGATGTACAGGCAATATAGTCTATAACACTATTGTGTATAGTTGTTGGCTTACCAACTGGACGCCCTTCCATTCTACTATTTACAATAAAAAAATGTTATGTTTTCAAAATTCAATAAACTTTCGCCCAAAACAATTGATAACAGAATCACAATTCTTTCTATTCCGTGGAATGATTAAGTTGTCAAGAAAACATAACATCATTGAATTCATTTTGAGCATCAAATTTATTATCAAAAATGAAGCGATCAACTTCATCATTATAAAAATCAGACAAATTTCTAGTTCGTCCGCTAAAATCTCCAACTGAAATAATATTTTGTGTTTTTTGTGCATAATTTCGAAATTCATATTCAATTTGATCAAATGCTTCATTACAGCTATATTTTGTATTTATTGGCGGAATATAGACAATTCCAAACATTACATTTTCTTCGGTTGTCAAAAGTGTTTTATCTACTTGGAACCAATACACAAATTGACACACAGATTCAATGGCTTAATACATGTATAATTTTTCAAGTGTTTTTTGTAACCTAAAGCTATTCCACCTGATCTATGGTTAGACGATTTACACCTATTTTTAAATGTAAAATAAAATTCATTTAACTCTATTTCGGAACAATCATCAAGTTTAGTTTCTGTAAACAATGTCATGAATTTTTAAAAGAGATTTAAATTCAGGGTACAGTAATTTAGTCTTAATACCACAAACATTTAGTGACAACAATTTCAAACACTGATCATTTAAAGTTTTATTGATTACAGAATGTTGATCTTTAACGGTTTCGTGACTTAATGTTCCTCCTTGATCGTCCTATCGTGAGTTGATGTCAGAATGATGCTCTCTACGGGGTCCTCTCGCATAGTTATCCTTGGGTCGCGCACCACGTTTTCATACTTTTTCCTCTCATTTGGATCCGCATCGACATTTGTTTCCATGCCTTCGTTCTGTATAGGTGGATGGACCTCAGTTCCCTCGACAAAGAGTCTACCTTTCTTAAAAAACGCCTATTTCTTGTTATTTCTTTGCCTCCTGGAATTTGGCCACAGTGCTTTCCTTCTGTCGTTGGTTTCCTTTGGGAATGGTTCACTGATTCCAAATTTGCGTCCTTTAAGTTCTTCTGCTGCTTTTTTAACGATAATACTTTCTCGGTAGTGTCCGAGTCTTCTTCCTCGATTTCTAGAGGTATACCAATGAATATAAAATTTTCCCTCACAGTAATCGGTATATTTGTACTTGTACATGACACATAAATTAATTCAAAGCCGCTGTAATTTACCTCTTTTATTAATATTGTCAAGAAATTATTTCTAATGTTAAGCACTTTATTCGACGATCGTTTTTTAATAAATATTTAAAACCTCAAGAGTTCTAAATATGACACGGTACCCGTTGATTATATCAAATACTTATAGTAATAATTCTGCATAGTGAAACTGCTTGTGAGGAACCTTACAGAAATGTTGGTAGTTTCAGTTATGTATAAAAATAGACAACGATAATAAATATTTAATAAGCATGCAATTGTTTAAATGTTGAAATTACTAGTCTGTCAAAGACTTGCAAGTTAAAATAGGTGCACAAAAGCAAATACGTGCACTGTTTTTTGAATTTGTGTAAATAAATCAGAATGCACACAAATTAGGGGGAAAATATCTTATGTCCCTTTCAAAACGCTATTACAGACATACAAGACACAACAAACACAGAACAGGAGAACACACAAACAAAAGCCAGCGACGCGAACTCTCAGAAAGTGAGAGTGAACTTGCCTGTTGCACACACCGCAGTGTCGTTTTTGCCGAAAATCCAAGTAAATTCAATTCAAGGAAGAGACTACACAAAGTCTTTGACAACTACAGTATACTCATTTGAGAGACAGGTATCGCGTATTCGTCTACAAGTACATATTTTCATCAATACAATTTCTTCAATGAAAACAACCTTAAAGCAACAAATTCAGAATTTTGTAATTTACGCGTTAACGAATACCTCGCTCAGTAACATATCATTTCAGAGGTTCTTTAAAAAAATACAAAAAAGTCAAAGCAGGACGCTCCATTTGATTGCATATCCTTCGGCAATACACTGTGTTATAGTGTAATGTATTAGGGTTGTAATTTTTATTACTGTAGCTCAGTGAATACTATAACCAGTCGTTGGGTAATTCGTTTATCAACATCACCATACTTAATATCACGTAAGTATAAGTTACATTACTAGTTTATGATTTTAGTTTTTTTTTCAAAACATTTATTCAAAATACATTTGAAGGTATTATTTGTTCAACTATTAACGGTAGATTTTGTTAAGGTAAAAACTCATTGTTTGAAAATCTGTAATGATATGGTAACTATTTAAGTCATATTTATATTTTAGGTTTCTATGCACTTATCTATGTCCAGTTTTTTGTGTACAAATATTTTCAAAAACTTAAAGTTGTTTCCATTAGGTAATCTACATGTGTCTTCAAAATATATTTTAACTTTCGGTATAAAATACCTTTGTATGAAAGTGATTCCTTTCATATAAATGGGATATTCACCATTAGAGTAAATCATTGAAACTTTGTAAGGGTATCGGGTGACAACAATCGTTGTTTGCATTCAGAAACTATTAAAATATATCCGATATGAATCTTGTTTTAGAAATAAGTAGAGGTTTCCAGAATTTCCAGAATCGGTTAGGTCAAACAGTTTGTCTGTTTTTCATTCACAATTTTAAGTAAAGTAGATTGTTTTATTTGTAGCAACAGTTTTCATTTTGCTTTTGAGGAAGCATTTAATTAATTCAGTGTCATCTATTTGTTTATTTTGTATATGCAGTTTCTCAATTAAATTTTTTAAATTGTTTTAGAGGGTGTTCGCCTTCACGCATGAAACGGAGCGCAGATGAAGAGTCAAAATCGTATGTATTATTTTGTTAACAAAACAGAAAAGCACGCTTGAATAATTGGAATGGAGGCATTCACAACAGATATCATCACTCTTGACTTTATTCGTAACTTTTAAAGCTGTGAATCTGCTATACGATTCTGTATTTGAGAAAAAAAACCATTCCGTTTGACTCCTTTAATATGATGGACATTTATCTACCTAATATTATTATTATTATTATTAAAATTATTATGTAGCAACCTTATTTGAATACCTAACTACATTTGTTCATGTAATTAAAACCTGCTGATCTTTAAAATACGTTTGAGTAAAGTTTAAACTCTTACCTAATAACGAAAAGCAGTAGAAGAATCCTTTTCCAAAAACTAATATCGGTACTACTACTACTACTAAAAATAAACCCTTTACGCATTGAAACCAAAACTATACATATGAGTAACCCAACTTTGTAACTAAAAGTTCGTCGTTAAATTTAGCTATGATATGCAAAGCCTAGAAAAAGCTGCCCGGAACATTGTCATTGTTCATCTCCAGCCAATGATTCAAAGAATGTAATCGTCGAAGTACTATTTTCAAAGTAGCGCAACGGTCTATTTAAGATAGTATAGATGTTCGCGCCGATCAACATCAGCAGTAATTAACCCAATATGTTACACCATTACAAACACCGAAACAACATTAAAGCCTTAGGTCTCCTTAGAATATCCCAAGAAAATTAAAAACTATCTCCATTATAGCTGACATTTTGAATTTTGAGCAGCACTGAGAATTCATTGATTTGTGGAAAATTCAAAATCAGTCTTTTTCAAGAGACTGCGTTTAGATGAGGACGTTTGATGATGTGTGTGCCATATCTTACTTCCGACTAACTCGACTGGTAAAATTCGCAGATAGATTAACGCTGCTTGATACTCGCCACCACAAATGTTTCTCGCAATAAACCTCAATAATGCTGCATTTAATTGATTGAATGTTTGCTTCATGTCCAGCGAGCAGTATTGCAGCTATATCCAGGACGAGAATTTAAGAAGCTTTATATCAACATAGAAATGGGAAATAATTTTGGAGACTACTTTCCGTATAATGACATGACAGCTTCTTACTAAGATGGCATTCCTCATCCTTTAAAAAAATAAAACCCTGTATTGTTATTTTTCCCATAATCGTACGTTTTATTAATGTATATTGATACTAACTAACTAAATATTTTAAAAGATAATGCATATAGTAATACAAAAGTCACAGTTTTCGACATGATAAAAGCTTGGAGATGCCAATTTTAAAAATCGTTTTCCGTGTTTGCAGAAAATATTATTGTAGAAAAAGTAAAGTTTTGATATCGCAAATAAGGCTTTTGTTTTCAGTAGACCATCAGTGCGCGTATGAAAAATTCATTTAATATAAAAATTAAAAAAATAATGAATACTGTTTTCATTCCTGAGGGTTAATTAACAAATAGCGATTTTTTGTGTAATGTCAATCATAAAATAATTTAAAATATTTTTATCAACCACAGTTAACAAAACAAAATAGAGATGTTAATTGCTTGACATTGTTACAGTAGCAGTTTGTCTTATTCAAAGGAAACACTATTGTAGCAGACGTTTTGACTGAGTCAGTAGAACAAAAAGGTCTTTGGCAGTCATTATTTGACTGATACGACGGTCACGTCATTGTAACAGACAAATTTTGACTTAGTCAACATAAACATGTCCCAGTAATATACATAATTGTCTGAAATAATATTTGCAGTCTTTTACAGACATTTTGGCAGTCATTTGCATCCAAATTTGGTCAGTAACACAGCAAGACTGCAACTGGTATTTGCAGTCATTTATAGGCAGAAGTGTTTTGCACAACGCATCAAATTAATACTTCATAAATAATTCAATAAATAATATGGTGCAATTGAATAAAACATTATATACAAATATTAAAGTATGTTAACTTAACAATAGGTGGTCTCTGTGTTGGAACCCTTCCAGTGTGGTCCAACCTCTGTGAAGATATTTTTAAGCAAGAAAAGGCTAGTGCTACTGTTTACTTTCTAAACAACCGAAACGTAACAGTGATTGCTTTGTCATCAAAATTACGATTTAAATACAGTAGAACATTTGGGATGTTTCTATCTATGTGTGTTCTGTCACCCATCACCTAAAAATGCAAACTCTGCAAGATCTATTGCATGCCTTTACTAATAGAAAATAATTTAGCAACAACGTATCCGTCGATAGATAAGTCAAGTGTATATTTTTATATCTTTATAAGTTAAAAGCTAATGGTGGGCACATCATGTACTGGTAAAAAGTTAATAACATTTTCGAGAAGTATTGCCAAGAAGTATTGCGAATTCATTTTGACCATTTTTTCCTTCTTTTCTTCAATATGTTTAAAACGTGATGGAAAAACAAGAATGCTCGTGCAGTACATGACATGGGTAACTTATGACATCGATGAATAATGATACCGGGGTTCACAATTATGTCTACAGGGCTTTTGTAAAAATTTCCCGACTTTAACACATTTTAAATAATAAAACTACCTTACTGCATTGCAAGAAATTATTCTAACATACTTGTAATGTTGCATTGAGGTCTGGTTGTCCGAGTTTAACCACGACCAGAATTATATCTTTAATATGGCTAAGCTTAAATGTTCTCAAGAGTTTTTAGTGGTTTTAAACTTCCGTATAGCAACATGAGTGAGTGTGTATTGCACACCGTCAGAAACAGGTGTCATGCAGGTTATTCCAAATCTTTACGACCAGTAGTTCATTCTAAAATGACATCGAACAACTACATCGAAATCATGCTCACTGATGTCTAGTAACTGTGTTATTGGACCCCTATTTTCTTTAAATAAGTCGACTTTTATGATAGACCACATCGTGATTGTTTGAATGATGTTTAACGTCACTATTAGTAAGTTTTAGCTATATCACGGCTTCCAGTTTCAGGGCGCAAGTCTAAATCACCGCTATTGGCAAATAAAGATCGCTTGTAGGGACTGAATTTCAGTAAAATGAAAGTATCAATCGAATGAAATAACCAAGTCTTTCATCAGACCAGAATCTCATTCAACATGCATGGGTGAATTTACAGAAAGCCGGTTCTACGCGTTACTCCACCATACCGTGAAGATCATACTGCTGCATTCATGGAAAATGAACAATGTTTCCTCAAATAATGTCAAGATGTTTACCTGAAGCATGTATTTGCGAAGTTGCGCGAGAAATTAATCTTGTGGTTGTCGTACTGCTTATTGACTGTAAGATGGATAAATATTGAACGTTGTGCTCTTATGTGTGTATTTTCTGATTTGAAGTGGTGTCTGACAATGAAGCTTGACTTAACTTTTTCGTTACGCTTTTTGATTAACATGGTTCGTTACATTTGTGAAATTGTAATGAATTAATCCTATGATAAATTATGATCCTAAACTTTTTTTTACCTTGTATTGAGTTTGAAGTCTTCTTATCCCTAGGGACGTGAAATAAATATGTCATTTAAAAAAACTTTAAAGTCTAACAACCAGTGTGCCATATTTTAGTGTAATGTATTGCTGATTCATGCGATTGGTGCGGTTGAAAAGAAGGATAACTGAAAAAAATTAAATCAATCACTCTTTGTGATTTTTGGGAGAGTATATTTATTTCTATTTGTGATCGATATTTTATTGTCTTGGAAGTAAACAAGCAGAATCTAATGAGCGTTTTAGTAAATAGGGTCGTTGATAAAAGTGTATTATGTGTTAGAAATTTACTATTCAGTAATGCGACAAGTGTTTGAATCTTTTTGTTAGATGGAATGAAACTACTGTAAACCACATGTGTACGACTAAAGTGGAATCAGAGAAAATAATTGATAGAGCATTAATGGAGCTTAAAGAGAATAAGACACTTTTAATTGGAAACAGGAATATTCGCTCTCTAAGATCAACGGTGACAGGTATGAAAAACAAATATTAATTGCTATTGTATTGAACGTACAGTTGGATCTTAGTTTACAAGTCCCTATTCGTTTGCTTCTAACTGGTCTTTAAACTGGAACCCAATTCTGTAAAGCATTTGTCAGAGTGGAATGCTAACCTAATACATATTACACTTGCAAATTTATTGCAAAAATATTTTAAAATGTAGTCAAACAATAACATATACAATCCAATATTCAAGTTTATTTACGAATTTTGTCATCGTTTCGACTAATTATCATATTTGAAGTTATAAATAAATTATCGGTTTGTTCTTAGTGAGCTACGGCGCTGACAGTTATCAGTATAATCATTTTCAAACTATTCTTTTACCAATCTAACTTGTTTGTTATTGTTATTGTTTCAAAACATTTTCACATCCACAAGTAAGAAAAATTTATGGATACAAATTCTTTGTTGTAATGTACAACAGCTGAAATGACAATGCTATGTTTTCGTCAATTTTAAAATGTTTAAGACACAGCATTTCCTGTTTGCCAGATACTAATTAACTAAAGGGATGCATTCGCTCACCATATCTGTAGGATTTTTTCTGTACATAGGTTATTGGTGTTTAAAACATATAATAATACACGGTTTTATTCTTTTGGTAGGAAAAAAGACATCAAGTAAGTAGTTTAAGCTGACATTCGTCGGAAACCGTTAAATTTAATGTTATGCACATGAGGTAACGTTAACAAAAACATTCGTTAGCACAGTCAATATGACTATCGTACATGTATTTAAAGGAGAAAACTCTTCATATTCCGTGTAAAGAAATGATATAACAACCACAAATAAAAATAAAAAGAAGAGAATCTATACATATAGCATTGCTTTCCGTCATGTTATTCGTTACGTTTTTAAGAAATAATTTCAGATAGCATTCTAGTCCCTATCTCAATATAAAAAACCAGAGATATTATTAAAAATATATTTCCTGGCTAGTTAATGAAAAACTCTTTTTTAATATTATGCAGAGAATAAAGAGAAACCAAACATTCAAACATCTTTTTAAAGACAAATCCTACTCTTGTCTCTGTTTTTGAACGTTGTTGTTTCGTAATTCATTGAAGACGTTGTCTTGGTTATAATTTTCATTTCAATAATCATAGGCTTTTTTGGACAGTTTATAAATAAAACAGCAACATAGACTTTAAAACTTTTTATACAAATCACTTTACAATAGCAAACATAAACAAAAAAAACTATTGTACATTCTTTTGAAATGCCTGTACCAAGTTAGGAATATAGCTGAATTTACTATATTTTTGGCTGTTGGTTCTGGAGTTTGCCGGTTTCTCGGAATTAGATTTGTGGATTGTCTGTTTCGACAGTTGTTCGGTATTTTGTTATTATCTTAATTCGTGATGGTATTCTGCTGTACTAATCCGAAATGATATTGCAGTTTGTACGACGATAAACGCCCGCGCCCTTTTCTTCCCGTCTTTTCTATCATTTACATTTTTTTTAACAAAAATTTTTGTCTTTTAATTCAGTGACTATATGTTGTTAATTCGAAGAGTAAGTTATTTTCTTCATTATGAGAAAATATAGGTTATACAGATGACGTCATAACTTTTAAATACGGTCTGTGACCACTTATTTATACTTTGCATTTTAGCTTTATTTAAACATTTTCATAAGGGAAGTTAAATAAAATATTAAGACAATACCATATCGTAAAACAACATCATAATTCAACATGCGGTTCACTTTGAAATGAGCCAAAGCAAATATAATGTTATAAAGAAAAATTCATCCAAAAGGAATTTCGATACATTCTGGTAGCCATGACTAGTGCGTAGATCTTAATTGTGATTGCGTAAACATTAGGTAGCTGACTTTAAACCGGAAACAATTGGAGTAAGCAGTCACCGAAAAAAAGAAAACAAGTTGGCAGTAGTTATTTTAAAGTAGGAAGATAATAGCCTATAGTCAAGGTTTTGCAGTAAACAAAACACTGTCGTCTATTGAATGCCATAAAATAATTATTGTGTAAACTGTAACTGAAAACCGTAAAATCAAACATGCTTCCATTTCAGACGTATTAACTACACTGAACGCCAACATACACCAACCGACTATTAAGACAGGTAATTGATTAGGTGTTCTAAGCAATCTTGATCCATGCTATTCAAATGACAGGTTATTCTCACCCTCATAAGAGTAAATACATAGTTTTCATCCTTGTATAATTTGCAAAACTTTTTAAATATCGCGTAGAAAGGCAGAACAAAAATATAAACTACAGAAAACTTTTATGTATATAACACACGTATTTCGCATAAAATAAAAATTATAAACATTATTAGTACTTTACTTTTTTCATATCACAACTAAAAGAGTAATATCAACTCTTTATGTTGTATTGATATACCGACTCATTGAGTAATAGATCGCTAACGTTGAATATAAAAAAAATGGAATTATATTAATGGTTATGTCCGACTTACGACATTTGAGGGACATGTAAATGTTCTGACCGTTTGTTCGTTCGACCTCGCGCTTTTTTGTTGAAGCTTTTTCCAATGAAGATTACTTCACATCTTTATGAAACTTTTTACGCAGTTAAAAACTAGTGAGATCTCTACACTAGCAATTTTTCATTAGAGCTGCGGATATAGTTTTTTTTTATTGAGTGAACTTAGAATAATTTTATAAAAATATGTGCCAAGCGGGATATCAGTGTCGCCAACATGCAGTTTCGTGTTAGATATCTTTCATATTTTTAATTAAGATCTGGTAACTATATTACAACCAAGTATTATATTTGATTTCGGATTAGTTTTAAACGTTAATGTTGACAATTCGTATATGATCGTCAAAATATGTGTTAGCAGCTTAAAACATGTAGGGTTTCTACGGTCATCAAGTGTTTGTCGTCGTCAAAATAGATCAGACCGGGTATTTTTCATTGTGTAAAAGCGAGGGCAGTGATTTTATACAACGATTTTAAAGCCCGATGTTATCATAAAACATTAAAATTGAAACATTGTAAATTAAGTTTTATGTGTTTAAAATTGTCAAAATGTTAGCACTTTTATAATTTAACAGTACAAAGTACACATCAAGTGACAAGTGAAGAACCCGGAACATCTAGTAAGTAGTCAAGCTGTCATCTTTTTTTCTCGAATTTAGACAATAATCCATTTATTATAATGCATTTATATTAACAGACGTTTAGGAGAAAAAAGCTTATTGAGTAAACATTAACTCCATACAGTTAAATCTGACATGCTGCTTTTTGCATAACTTTTAAGATGACAGATACAGCTCATCTGCAGAAAGTTCTCAAAAGAATATCTGCATCTAATGGTTTTTGTAAATTATATTGTTTAATTGATTGTAAGCTTTTGAAACTTCGAAATAGCACATAGGCATAGAAAATGCTGTTTGTAGACTATTTTGCTCCCCCGTCCCAGTCTTCATGTTGTATTATAACAGTAGTTATTTATACGTGTAAAACAGATATTCATTGAATTATCTTTATTAGCGTATACGCAAGTAATTAATTTCTGAGCTCACAGACAAACATTTAATCAGGTGCGCCTCAATAGTCTGATAGTAACAAATCCGTATATATAGACACTGGAAAAACAAATTTAAGCAAAATATTTGATAAATTATACAAAATAAAAATTATTTTCATAATAAATGTAAATGTTTCAACAATTATTACTGCTTTAGTGGTTAATAGCAGGAAATAATGGACCCCAAAACGTGTGCTCTAGGTAAGTGAGAGTCCAGGTCGAAGGGGTCATCATTTCCTACCATTGACCAATAAAGCAGTAATCAATCACTTTATTATACCGAATAAAATATTTTCGTTATTTTGGTAATTAAGACAAATTCATTTGTCGACACATTTTTTAAACATTAAAGAGTAATACAATAAACTATTTTAACGTGTCAGAAGATAACATCTACAAATACAAATAGTTTGTGGTAGTGAAATGTTCTTCTCCAAAGTCAACATATGTCATTTGACAAATACTGTAAACCAATTAATATTCGCGAAAGCAAACTTACGCGGTTTTATTCAATAGACGCATTCGCGGATACTAATTTTCGCGGAATTTACAGCACTGAAAAAAATTTCAGATCTTCTGACCGTTTTATAGAACAGAGCACACAACAAAATAATATATACCTAGTTGTGTTTTGTTTTATTTCGATCGATTTTTAAAGCTGACTGATTTACATTAACAACAACTCAAGTACAAGTAGCTTGGTTTTTTCGTTCTTAACATATTCAATTTATGAAAACGGAAATTAAAAAAATAATTGTTGTCATAACGGCTAATAAGCCGTTTAATCTATTGACACCTGATAGAACCAAATCTTTCCATTAAAGAACCAAACAGATTGCAACGACGGGAGTAAAGATAAAGACAACATGAAGGCCATTTTTTCCAGCTATATTTGTTCCACCCCAAGCCATTACATACAAATGTAGCTGCCTCCAAAAGGGTGATGTTCAGCAGTTTGCAAAACGTTCATCTGTCATACGTTCATCATACCAACCGTGACGAAAGTCGTTTCTTGTCTGTTAAAAAGAATAGCAGTACAATGTCATTTGTTAGATATAATTAGAAAATAGGTTATGTATTTTGCAGAATCTGGATCGCTTAACTTGGGACTTGCCGTTGGAATACCTCTTATTACAATTGTGATAATAATTATAGTTATCATAGTAGTACATCGATGTAAAGGGAAACCAGAAACATTCAGGGAATATGATGGCGCCAGTATGCACAGGTAGATGTTGTAGTAACCTGTTTTAGCAATTTTTGGTTTCTGACTGACAAAAAATGATTCTTATAGCAGTGCTAGATGCGTAACAAGGATGTTTAAATTGAAAGACTTCAATATTGTAATATATTCTTTGAAATAAACACTTTAATAGATTACGTTGACAACAACAATGACAACGTAATAATTGCGGTACGTTGGGCTTTACCTACCAATAGTTTATAATTGGGAATAAACGGTAATTATGCCGTCACATCAGGATAGAAAAATATGCTTCAGTTGACACGTCACATCTGAACATTTTTTAATATACAGTTTTTATACTTTAAATGCACTGTTATGATGAAGAAAGAAATCCAAAGCATACTTGTGGTGATGAACATTTCTTATGCATGACGTTAGATACGGTTATAACTTTCATATAACTGTAGAATATTGTACAAGAACGTTTTCTAATTGGTATTTTAACTTTTTACTTTTTGCTTGATACATGTCCTTTTGAACTCGATATTGTTTTGAACTTTTCAGAGCAAGAATTCATCGAGAAGGTCTTTTTAAAGGGGCTGCTGCAACACGTTTTCAGGATAGAAATAAAAAATCATCGCCATTCTACAGTAATTGGGAAAATGAATCAGTGTCTGATAATTCTGACAATTCACTTAGATATGATTATGGCAAGTATTTCTTTCACTCGTTTATTTTTTTGTATAATGAATGGTTATAAGGAAAATTTCAGAAATTGTAACCTACTTAGTTCAAATGTGTATGCTGCCATAATTTAAAAGATATAAGTATTCTTTGCTAACTCCAGAGTGGACTTTCCTCAACTTTTTAACAAGATAATTAATTTAACGGAGAGAGGATTTATGGTTGATCGCGTAATTTGTCAAAAAAATCATTAATATGGCCTTTGAAAGCAGCTTTGCTGCATTGGCGTAATTAAAAACAAATGACAAAGAAATACATATATTAATATGTAACAGTATTAGGCACTACGCAAACGCTTATCATTGTAGAATATTATTTTTATTAATAAACTATCAGCAGATGACAATGGTGGTCTAAATAGTTAAGACAACTTTAAATGTCGTACATTTATTCTGAATGCAAACAATTGTGTTATAAACGGGCATTTGTTTTTATGATTTTTATCAAATGTTCAATATAACGTTTTTGAACGTTGATTATTATAAACCTTACAGCATCTTAATCATTTTGATTTTACACATCTCAGTTTTCAGAGCAACTGATGTGTCTTTATTAGACGACACGCGCGTCTGGCGTAAAAAATGTTATAATCATAGTATCATTTATGAAATGTTTATTAACAGCGATTAGTAATGATATGAAATTCAATGAAGGTTATAGAATTACAATTTGAATATCATAACACTTTAAACCTTTAATTTTGAATATTGTACACACTTTTGCTCGTATGTAAAATCAACACCACGAAAAAGGTACATAACATTACATTTTTATGTTACAGCCTATGATAATGGCAAACAATCAAACTTTTCATGGAAGTTTGTACACGAAGCCATTGGCGAAAAGATAGAGGTACGCATATAATTATGTATAATTTAACTGATTTGTGTGGGTTTTAATCAATTCTACCATCATTTGGGTCGTACATATTCATAAAATTATAATATATGCTATATTATTTCATTATTTTGCTCCTCATGTTCGCTTTTTATACCAATTATCGGCCGTTGTAGTCTGATTGATCGCCGTACGATTTGTATCATCATTAAATATAGTATTGTTAATATCAACCTGCCTATAGTTTTCTTTAAGATAGAAAGTGACTTTAACGTCGACTATCTAAATTAGCTGCTTTTATATTTCCTCAAGAGGAATGAGGATGTTATTCAAGGTGTTGTTTTCATTTTGGAAAAAGCTATTACTACTAATGGTTATATATTGTCATGAAATTTTAGGGTTCTTGATTAAAAACTGTTGGGGGGCCTCGGTGGCCGAGTGGTCAAGGTAGTTGGTCTACTATTGATCACGTGGTCTGTCAACACTGAGATTGCGGGTTCGATTCTCACTGCAGGCAGGGTGTACTCGACTCCAATCTTAATTGACAAGGATTGTCAGTTTTCCTACCGCATGTCGGGGGTTTTCTCCGGGTACTCCGGCTTCCTCCCCCAATAAAAACTGGACGCCATGAAATAGCTGAAAAATTGCTGAAAGTGGCGTTAAAACACCATTCAAAAAAACAAATAAAAACTGTTGGAAGAGTTGATTACACATAATTGGCATCCTTTCTTCCGCCAAGAGTGCCACTCTCCTTGAATTTTGTTGCAAAAGCCGTTACTGTTTGTTAACTTGTTCTCGTCCTAAATATAGCTGAAATATTGCTTGTCGGACGTCAATCAATCAGACGCGCATGCAACGAATCGTATTTATATTTTAAAGCTAAATTAGGAATTATATTTAACTTTGCATGACGTCTTTGGCAGTATCTTTGCAATATGATACAATTCTACAAATTTTATAGTTTCCTTTGTGTGGGGATGTCTAAGTGCTAATCCGAGTTAAAATATGATGTGTCGGGCTGAAAAAAAGATGCCTCTTGTGTTATCAACTCCTGTTACAACATTTAACAAAGATCCCTTAATCTCCATAAAAGATGCCTCATAATTGGAAGTTGAGCAAGTGCTAGAATTGAATTGTTTGAAGTTTTCTCATTTTCCATACTTGGGAACTTTAAAGCAAATTTTACCAGAAATCGTTAAAGAATGTTTTTTGCATTTCCAATTTTTCAGGAACTTTATTATATTTTACCAATTTTTAAAGATGGTATCTTTTTCTTGCACTCAAATTAAACAAGCTTTCAATAACAAATCCTGCATTTCACAAGAATATTGTAATCATTTTAAGGTTGTGCTCCTGCTATAATGAAATTGTTTGGAGACCAGCTGTCATGGGCGTGTTTAAGGATATTTTTTCATTTTTTCTAGTCTTGAAAATTAGGTATGTTTAAGCAGCTTTTAAAGAAGTTTATATTAAAGTTGTAAACCCAAATACATGAAACTTTGGAAAAAGTTTGCACACTTGTTGAAGTTGTGCATCTACTTTATTGTAGAATTGTTCAAGAAAAAAGTTCCCTATCTCACAAGACTTTAGAACTTTTTCATCGGCATTTGCTAAGAAGGTACTTTGTGTAATTAACGCCTCTTAAATTGTTCACTCCAGATCCCTGAAACTTTACAGATATATTGCATATATTGCATCCATTTTAAAGTTCAAACCCATATCTCAAAAAGATCGCACATATATTAAAGTTGTGCACCTTTTATTATGGAATTGATCAAGAACTATTTAAATTGTATTTTACAAGACTTGGGAACTGTACTTTTTTGCTTAATCAACTCTTCATACAATGTTTGAACCAGACTTCAATCTTTTTCAAATCAGTTGTAAACTATTTCTATCTGTTCAGGCACACATGCTTTGCAACCCGGCTATTTTGGACTTTTGCGATTTTTAAAGTTTACCACCCGATCCTGGTAGAACATTTTAACTATCAAGTAGTGAAACAATATGGTAGCCAGACATAGGTCTAATACGAAACAATTAAATAAAGTTTGGTTTATTGAAACAAATGTGTCATTAATTGCACACAAAAAAAGTATAATGTATGAGTCGCATTATTCATATTAAGGATAAAAATAAGGATAACACAGGTATAACTCCGTCAACAGATTGTAGATGTAAATGATTAATTTATTGTTTTTTTAATTGTGTTTTACAAAAAATGCAGCAATATTATCACAGTTCAGTACAAGGCAAATATTCATAAACGGATCAATTATCCAGTATCCCAAAACGCGAAAAAAGGACGAAAAGTTAGGTAATACCTATTGCGTAATAAGCTAAATTGATCTTTACTTAATGTCGAAAATTTTTATTTAGAACTTGATTATATTTCAGTTCAAGATTGAACGC
Source organism: Limnoperna fortunei (assembly GCA_944474755.1). Taxonomy (NCBI): domain Eukaryota; kingdom Metazoa; phylum Mollusca; class Bivalvia; order Mytilida; family Modiolidae; genus Limnoperna; species Limnoperna fortunei. The sequence goes on along the minus strand of OX104114.1, from coordinate 79,031,588 downwards.
CCAAAGCTTCAGTTGAATTTAAATTAATATATTCAGGTATGATTCTTTATGTCTTTTTTAAGTGTTTTCCAAATCTTTGTATGATATTTTATTGTTTACCCCATGAATGTTTTGTTTGAATCATTGCTGTATCCATCGACAATATGCTATATACAAGTTAAAATCGACGAGGACCTCCGTGGCCCGATGGTCATGGTAGTTAATGATCTGCTATTAATAGCCGCTGTCACAAAACTGAAGTTGCAGGCTCAAGCCTTACTTCAATCAGCTTTTGCTTGACGCCAACCTTAATTGACAAGTATAGACAATTTTCATACCCATTAATCGGGAAGTTTAAACGAGTTCTACAAATTCCTTCCCTATTAAAACTGGACTCCTTGAAATAGCTGACAAAAAAGGTAAACATAACGTTAAACCCCAGACAAAAGAAAACAAATCTATCTGTTCGACAAGTTCAGAAAATTTGAAAATTTTAACTTTTGGATCATACACTATTTTTGATTAGACCAAACGTTCAAGGGGCCTTGTAAGTTATATTACAATAGTTTAGTTTATTTCTTCAGTTATACAGATTATTTTGTTTATTACTTGATATCGTTAATTTGTTTGCCTTTTTTGTGTACGTCAATACTGTTTATCTATTGTCACACTTTTTTAGGAAGGAGGAAAGTCGACGATTTGAACATCTCTATTGATAAAGTCATTCCAAAATGTGCAATAGTACTTGCCGTCTTAATGTGAATGTTATGAGTGTATTTTAATATTTAAATGTTCATATTTTTTGATTTTTAGAAGTGTTTTATATTTATATTGAAAAGTAATAAACTTTAACGTACACTAACATAAAGTGTTCTCTTTGTGTATGTATTTTATGGTTTTATGGCTCGTTTTTGTTTCAACTGTATGTCCTACTTCTCTTTTGTTTTCGTTTGAATTTTATGAATGATGTGTCATGCCTATAGGCATGACACATCATTCAAACATTCATGTACCAGTAAAGGGAGCCGGTGTGGCCAATGCGACCCCACACTTTGCCCAAGGCAACTGACAATATATGACAATTAACGAGCAAAATGAGTTAAACTCACAAACTCGTTATCATTTTTTTATCATCACATAATACATTTTGAGTACAGTATTAAAATTGTAATGGAGAAAGAAAGATATTTTATTTTGAACATATGTCTAGCCATTGTATGTGATCGATATTTTCGTGATATATAAGGAAACGAACGACATCTGCGTTTAACAACCATAAGAAGACAATATTATATATGTTTTTGTATCATTATATTTAAAAAGACATGTCCATAAATGTTTGTAATAATTTGGTAAATTTAACATTTAAATAAACGCAACAATAAGCGTTTCCGTTGTTCTCTATACTTCACTGAGACATACCCTGAAAACTGTTTGTTTTATTTGTTTGTTTGAATGAAGTTTATTACAAATTGTAAAAACTTTTAGCTATATCGTGCTGTCAAGTTTTTTTTGCGCAGAAAAAGCCAAAGTACTCGGAAAAAACCCACGACCTTTGGTAGGAGAATTGGCAAGAATTTTGGAACCAAGGATTGCTTTAGCTCCGGCAAATCGTTATTTATTTTTTTTTAAAGAACTCTCTTGTTGGCAAAAAAGAGATCATCAGTGGTGAAAAAAAGAATACCGATTTCAATAGTATTTTAAGACTTACAAATTCATAAAATGGAGAGACAATAAGTGAAAAGTGAAGAGTCAAACGAAATTGTAGTTATAGTATTTAACAAATGCTATAAAAGAGTCACTGAATTCTTTTAGTTGACTTAGTCCAAATTGCCTGTTGTTACAACGGCGTGTACTATTTTTTATGTTTTAGCGCTGGTTACTTAATAGTTTTCATTTATGATTTTTTTATGAACATTGCAGGAATTAAAAAAAAACTTATTTGTACACTATACGTAACCATAATGTAAAATTGTTATGCAAATAGTAACGTTACACACATAAATGTATTTTTAAATATATCTGTTTCTAAATAATAAGCCTGGACAATGTAGGCAGAGAGATGAAAATGTTTCAATTTTTCTTTTTTTATTTTATAATTATTAAAATTAATTATTAATGTGGTACTGACACATCTGGTGAAAATAAAACCCACGTTTAAGACGTTACACAACGTACATATTTTATGAAATGTTTTTTTCTGCAAATACAGACAAGTTAAAACTTTCATTTTACAAAATTGTACAACAACATCTAGATACATAATTAAAGCGAAAACAGCACAAATATTTCGCCTGACCAACAGGCTACATCAGTGTTAATACAACCAAAAATATATACATAATAAAATCGCCAATGTATTTAATTTTATCGGAAATAGTTAATTTTTTTTCAGTTCGTCGGTATAAATTAAATTTTGAACTTTTAGTTGTTATAGTTGTGTCTTGTATTTCAGTTAAAATATAAAAAAAAACTCAAGTCACGTTTGTTTTTGTTATCTGTATATATCGTTGTGTAAAAGGATCTGGAAATTTAGTGTACAGAATATAACTGCACATATCTATTTTGAAGAATGTCACATATTGTTAATTAGGTTACAGGTAATCCCGCATCACTTATCAAATCAAATATGTATTAAACATAAATATAGCTATCAAGTCACACACGAAGCGTAATAAGCAAGAGAATTAAATTACACTCCTTCGAAAATTACTTGCCAATCGGTATAATTGAATGAGAACATGAAAGGACCTAAGGATAGTAATTTCCACCAAAAAAGTCTTGAAATGACAATAATACAAAATGTACGTTTAAACAGTTTTGCACGTTTTTGATACACTTAATTCTATTTATTTCTATAGTCGTTTTATTTTGGAAGTGATTTCTTCACTTTCAACAAATTTTCGTAGCAGGAAAATCTCGTGAAAACATCTGAATGATGGCAGAAATAGCAGTTCATGTCCGTCAAAGTCGAACACAACCTGATGTCGGGAAATACGAGCCCTGTGAACTTAACATTATGTTTATTTATAATTGGGTACGGTAACGTTTAGATTTAATTCTTAAACATTGCGATTTCCCTACCACACGCGAAGTATTGATTTAATGAATAAAAACCTGTAAAACAAATTCTATTCGATAATCTTACGTAATAAAATATTAAATAAATTTTTTAATATTTAATATTTAATAAAATATTTTAATACACACTAATTGTTTTAGAATTAATAGACCGTGTGCTCATAATTACACTAGATTAAAAATACGAAACAACATTTCATTTCAGTTCTTAATATCGCTTTTAAATTATCTCTTTTTTAACTTCTCAAGCGTTTAAATTGTGTCGCCTGATAAACTAGAGAATGATTGTTAATTTTATTAATCGAAATGACCCAAGGCAATAGAAAATATGCATATTCCTCTAAAGTATGTTTATTACTTGTGCACATGTGCGTAAGGGCGATGGTCGTGGAGTATTCCAACCAGTTAAAACGTTAACAGTAAGGATTTTCGAATTCCTCTGTTAAAACAATAACGTTTAACAATCACTGCCTTTTCTATACCACTAAAATTATAGACCCCCTTTTTAAGAGCGCATCAAAAAACACAGAGAAACATCGCAGAATTAACCCATATAAGGTTACATGCAGTTAAAGTTGCATATGCAAAATATTTAATTTTTATATCGATTATTGATATAAATAATTAGCAATTAACGATTAGTAACGTCCGCAAATTTGTACCGGATACGGTCCTTTTTTCATTTAAAACTTTATTTCTGGGTCAAGGAAAACCCGGACGCGTGAGGGGTACAAAACAAGTGTACGCCTACCCATCTGGCAACTGTTAAATTAGAAGGCATTTATTACGAGGTAATAGTGAAAGAGTAATTTTAGTTCTTTTTTAATGTCATAGCAGACCTGATCACAGTAAAAACAAAATCCGTATGACTTACCAGACATGTCTGGTAAAAATCCCTTCGATTCCAATCGTTTTCTTGAAGTGACCCTGCTGAATTTATGCAAGAACAACCTGTTCGCTTGCTTCGCGTGACGGACGTCTATAGCTGTAATTCGTACTTCAATATGTATAGGATACATGCAGTTGATGTTACACATTAAAAATGTTCAATTTTGATATCGATATAGTCGATTATTAAATTAATTTTCTGTGTTTTGTGATACTCGCTTTAAAAAGGGGTCTATAATTTTATTAGTATAGATGATAAGCATTTGGGTAAATTTCTGAGAGACAATGACCCCAAATTTATGCAAAGCAAACCATCCCTGTGATATTAACCTACAGTTGTGTTCCTTATATTGCTATCACAAAAGTAACCACAAAAATCAATACCACGGGTTACAAAAATCCGTCTTTCTGGTATAATGTAAAATCCTTTTACACTAACTATTTCTGCATTTTTTATTCTCATAATGTGAAATTCAAAATTATTTTTTATGATAAATTTCTTTTGTAAAACATTGTACGAAACGATGTATCGTTAAAAAGGGTAACGCAAACGGAAACGTAGTACGATATATGATAGAACAAATAATAAAAACCACACAATGCACGCAGGAGAAACCATGCTTTGCTATAGTGTTACTTTCTGGCTGAATAGGTATTGGCCCTATTATTGATTCGATATTGGTTGTATAGGTCCCGAGACCGCTGACCAAGAAACAATAAAAGGTCAAGACGGATTTAGCCAGTTCGTCAAAATTTAATTACATAAATCAAATTGTCCGTACGACTGTTCTGTATGAACATTCCGCATGACAAGCCAGTCTTACAAGAGCATGGAGTATTGGTACAAGATTTAGCCAATTGGTCAAAATTAAATTAAATAAGTCAAACAGTCCGTACGGTTGTCCTGTATGTTCTGTATGAACATTTCGTATGACTATCAAGAGCATGGGGTATTGGTACTAAATACACTTAAACATTCAAAATACCAAACATCAAACCACTCTCGTTTAAAGTAGCCAAGAAAACTGCAAAAGAAAATAAGTTTCGTATCTGGCAATAGTTTCAGGATGGCCATTATGTCAATACTTTTGTCAATGCTATTATTCATATCTTTTTCATAGTAACTCTAGTCTTTTTGTCAGTAAGCTTGCCAACAAAGCATACGTTTCACTACACGAAACGTCATGACATTCCCTTGACCATCTTAAGAGACACGAAATAGCTTACTGATACAAAAGACTGGAGGTGAGATCCTATTGGGCAATATGACTTTTCGTATTGCCCTGTGGTACTTACAAAAAGGTTATTACCTATTTTATATTAATTCAGTAATCAAGATAGTCATGCATATAAGGGGTGATTTGTAAGTATTATTTAATAATATACGTTCTACAAAAAATCATCGATTTACGTTTAAAAATATACAAACGATATAAGATGTACGATGCACGAACTCGTACGAACAATGAATGAAATCGTTAACCTAACGAGCGTTTTAGGGACTACAACACGCAAATCTGCAAATTATATTAACAAATTACAATACTACAACATTTTGGAAAAGCCTTATCCAAAGGAGGTGATTTGTGTATTTGTTATATAAATCCCTAAGTTAAACAGTGTGTTGTTTACAATTTCTGCTTTCGTTTTCGGGACACCGAAACCGCCAAACACAGTAATATTTCTATACACTACATGTTATTTGCTATGCTTACAACTGCTGCTCTTGACATATGTAATGACTATCCAAAATAAATGGTAACTTTGTACGATTTAAACAAACGGCACACTCGATTCAGTTTCACCGAATAAAGTGTGCCCAAGTTCAAAATTGTCGAGTCTTTCTAGGGCACTTTGGCTGCCTATGGTATTTTAAAGTTGATGAAGTTAATGCTATTCATAACTGTAAATTTATTTATTACAATATAAAATATTAATTGTAGATCTGGGTTAACGCAAAAAAACATAGAATGATGTCATCCAATGTTTAATACACGTTCTTTGATCCACGAGGCAAGATTGCCTGTAACACAATTAACCACACGTGCCTTTCTTTAAAATCGGAAGCGCCCCATGGACGAACATTTTTGTTCACTCAATTACCTGATGTTTTTAAACAATAGTAGATACAGATAAGAAAACAAACATCAATTATTTTTGGAAAAATATTTTAATAAAACATCTGGGAAAATTATAATAACTAACATTGTCAGATTTAATTCATATAGTCCTGAATAAAAACAGTTTTGAACAATAATTACCATGTGTTGTGACAGTCGCATTTGGACTGATACAACGAAAATGCCGATGTTACATACAAATTTCCACTGAGTTAACAGAAAAAATGTCTCTTACATACATTTTGTGCCTGATAAAACGGACACGTCATTGTAACAAATTTTGGCTGAATCAACGGTGGGTTGGTCTCTGTTCCCTTCACCCAATCGAGGCATAAGACTAGGCTGTCCTGTCAGAGCTCAGAAATAATATCATGCCAAATAAAAATCCCCCCAAAATTATTAAAGGTATCTCATTTAAACTGGACACTAAAACACACAGTCAACTAGCAGATGACACAACAATACTAGTCTTGTAAGTTCGAAACTAGAAATAACCAAAGCCTTAATTCTCTAAGTGGTTTTTGGGCACATTGTCTGGGCTAAAATGAAATCAGAAATAAATCAGAGGGAATATGGCTACGGAAACTAAAACACTTTAGAGATAAATGTGAAAAGGTAAAATGCATAGGAATTAACTTTGGTCATAATCAAGAAGAGTGTATAAGATTAAATATGGAAAAACAATTATTAAATTCATAAAACACTTTGAGAAGTTTGGGGAAACATGAAATTTAACTAAATTGAGGAAAATTACAGTAGTCAAGTCATTTATAATTCCTAACATAACATATAGCTTCATTCACAAATATTTATAAAAACAAATCTACAAATTCAAAACATTACTTTTTAATTTTATCTAGAACCAACAAATATATGAAAAGGTCAAACGCCTTGTGCTTTTGTCACGGTTTTTGGTAATAGAGGCCTAAGAATTATTGACATAGATTAATACATTGATACTGTACAAATTTATGGATAAACAAACTGTTAAAAGCATATGTGTGCAATAAAATGTTATCTGTTTTTCGTTATAAAAAGTTTACATGCAATTTAGTACATTGACTATTTATAAATGTAATTATTTAATTAAAAATGAAACGCATTGTACAATCATAGGTATTTCAAATACTACTTAAAACATCAAAATGCTCTTATAAAAGACTTTTTAGCGTATTGAGAATATTTAATACTACACTGTTTTAAATTAATCTTATCTATAAATAACACAAATATTCGACTTAACAATTAGCTTTATTATTGTGTGTGTGTATATATATGTGTATATATAAACATATATATTATTAACCAACTAAGCAGAGTTTCGCAGAACCACTTCATTCATTGTTTTGCCAATATAGTGAATGAAAATAATAACAAAAATGTCGCAGGCCAAAAGTAATTTCTACATTACAACAGGACTATAGGTAAACCTATTGTTAAATATTTTTGGTGCAGAATGTTAATTTCAAAACTAAATCTCCAATATATATATACCTTAACTGAAAACAATAATTTGTGTTGGTTGTTTTAAGGAGGTTTGACACCACGTTTAACAATTTGTTTAGTTTTGTCGTGGAGTCTAGTTTTTATTGGGGTAGAAAGCCGTAATACCTGTTACTTCGAGGAGAAAACTGGCAGAATTGGAGTCGGGCGCATCCTGCTTGCAGTAAGGCTCTAACCTCGATGTGGAGAGTCACAGATCACGGATACTACTATTTATTTGTTTTTTTTTTAATTTAAAGAATTAGTCAATGGTACACCATATCCAGTGTTTATGTGATTGGTCAATAATTGATTCCATTTTTATGCCTTTTTAAGTTGTCAAAGTTTAAGCGTGGTTATCAGTGATTCCCTGATTAACTTTTTCTATTTGAATTTTGTATTGAAGTTTTGTTAAATTATTCATAGTTTTAAATACAAGTTTGATTAAAATATGGATAAACCAGAACGGACTGTGCTAATAAAGATTAAATGTCATATACAAGAAGTACTTACGTACACAAAATGCAACAGAATCTAACTTTAAAACAACACAAATAGTGTAAACTATGTTTTTACGTTTCATCTCCTTTTCCCGTATTTGATACAAATTTACAAGGATCAATATAGATTTACAAAACATATACAAAGTTATCAGAAAATCAATTATAACGATTACTGAAAGTTCAATATTGTTTACATTTTTCAAAAACTTTATCTAGTAGACGGCCCGGAAAAGCCACTATAATAACTTACAAAATATACAAAAGATTAGCAAATGACAGATGTATACAGACATTATTGTGTGTAGATCAAGCGCAAACATTAAAGGCGTAATTGCGTTCCAAAATTTAAGTATAGGAGATGAGTATGTGCCTCGACGTTTTATTGTCAAATTTAATATTGTTTAAAATAAAAATAGGATTTAAAAAAAACTAATATTTAAATCAAAGTTCTTGAATCATTGTGTTCATGTATTACTACAATACTGCTGATGGGTTATAGATATACTAGTATAATTTTACCATGATTGATAATTATTTATGTTCGTCAAAGCATAAATCATATAGTGCATACATTATAACCTGACACTATGCAAATTGTAAAATTCACTTTCTTAAGACGCAATGCATTTAATAACAAAACATTAAATAAACAATATTAATACAACAGATTTATAGACACATTGGCACATTTGGGATCTCTAAATAAAGATAACATTAAAACGATATATATTATAAAGGTAAATCGTCTATATACATAACCCCCACCATAAACTGGATGGGAAAGTATCAAAGTAAAGGTTTTTTGTACCAGGTTCAATTTTTGTTGATGGTGTTTTGAGGACAATTAAAGTATGAATGTGAATGATTGTGGAGGTGTCTGATAACACGATGCCTGAAAAAGGGGGTATTCTGGCATAATAATATGGAAATTCTGGTAGTGCCGGTACATGTTTGTTAAGTTGTACATGTATTGCTCTTGAAATTATACGTTTGTTGTTTATTGCTTTTTTCAGCATTTGGCATAGTTTTGTAGTTTTATAGATATATCAAACAATACGGGAATAAATCTAGCGAACAAAATGAGACAAAGACATATATATATAAGGTAATTTCATTGGAGGGTTTTCATGTTATTTTGAGCAAGGCCTGACCGAGGACTACTATATTTAATTCGTGAATGTTATATATTAACCAGTGCTTTTTTTAACCGAGGTCGTGTCACAGGCAATAATGACAATGCCATTATATATTCAAAAGTGCTATATTGTGTTGAAATACAAAGTGTTACAAACGCTGTAATACCCGTCATCCGTAATCCATCAGTATCATATACAACGAAGACAGTGAGCTATTGAATGGCTGGAAATGAATTCAGCATTTCAGATGATACATATTATTAGCCAATTCTATTAAATGGACGACATTATGTAACATACTTATATATATTTTCTTGTCAATGATAAGGATTTTTACAAATGCGTAATGTTAATATATTGACAATGCAATCGGACCGTATTTTAATATACCACACATGACGTACCGGTATAAATACGTCTGTAGCTACCAAACTAATAAGTGCTGTTTATTATTTATGTTAGACTGTCATGACGGGTTTAAAGTATCGAAATCTTCGTTAAAATTGTCTTACTTGTTAGCTTTGCTGTCAGTATTGTCAATGGTTTTAAAATGTGTATACTTAATAATTGTTTGATGAGTGCTAAAATAAACCGGAATAATGTTTATTTTATTCAACCAAATTAATATTTACTTAAAGCACCAAATTTATATAGAAAAGGTTTTTATTGGTTTCTGGTACCTGAATCCTTTGCGATGGAATATTCTGTGAGAGATATTTATTTTATTTATTATTGTATTAATTAACGTACGTTAATGGCATATTTCATCGATACAGCCAGAATATGAGCTGACCAATATAGTGGTATATATGTATTCAATCTCCTTACAGCGGACGATAATAGGTAACGTTTTTGGATAGTCTTTTTGAACATTAAGAAAAAGAGAACGCTCATCGCTACAAATGGCTAAATTTTCTATCGCTACAAAATACACAATACTTTTACCAGTGGTAAAATAATTCCCGTTAGTCCATTACTTTTCCTACTAGGTTTATAGTTTTTTAACTTATTTTCGTCATGAATATAGATAGAATAATAAAACATTTAATCCTCGAGTGACATCGAGACATTGAAAGACACATTATATAAATTAAAGCAAGGTTGCAAAATGTCTTCTGTTTAAACAAAAATGTCTATAAAAAACCTTCTTTAAGATATTTAACAGTTGTTTGTGCGGCACTTTATCACATTTTCTACATACTAGTATTGTTTTCAGACATTGTGAAATTCAGTTAGATCTAATTTTTCACAAAATGGTTCCAGTGTTCCGATACTTATTTGTGGTTTGTTTTGCGTGTAACGAAAAACGAGTAAGTGGATATCTGGTATTGAATTTAGATTTAGGTAACAAACAGTACAGAAATTTGATAAATCTACATAAATCGAAAGCACATACCAAAGTCAATATTAAGTTAGCAAATTCGTGTCATACTGTTGATTTGTTTATTTGGCTACAACCATCTCATTATGTGACACGTTTAGATAATTAATTTTCATGTATAACTGCAGCATGATTTCTCGTACATTTCTTTCTAGACTATTGGTGGTTTAGAGGACAAAGGGTAAGATCTGCCTGCATAAAAATTTATGTTAAAATACGGAATCCTTATATCAAACCTTGGTGTGGTTGATTAATGTTCTTTAAACAATAAAAACCAATTTAAAAGATTGCTTAAACAATTCTCAATGTAGCCGCTATTAAAGGCAAATTTCTTTGCATACAATCTTCTTTCCAGTGGCAGTCAAGACTTGTTCTCACCTAAAAAAGAAAAAAAAACTGCTTGCTTGACATTAATTTAATCATTCCATCATTTCGCAATAAATTTATAACATTAAATGAGAGTATTTTTATCAAGCAAGCGACACATTACAGCTATATTATGGCGAAAAAACTTGCTTTGTTGAACGCTTTCATCTATGAGTTGGGCAATAGAGCAGTTCTAAGAGCTTGAAAAACAAAGCTTCCATGCGCAACCCTGTTTGATAAATAGAAAATGTCATCTAGATTAGGCCATGTTTAGTGTCAATTTATAGTGCTGAATGCCTAGTCGTTGACGTGTTAGAGTTGTGCAATAACTGCAATTCAAGGATCCCATATGAAGATCTATAAAAAGAGAAGATGATAAGCAACCATTTACTTCACCAATTAACCAATCAATCACCTTGCACACTTGCAGAAATTCGTGATTGTCAATCTATTAATAAATATTTAATAGACCTGACATTTTTTCCGTGCTCGTTTACCTATATATAAATATTTGATTGACCTGAAATTTTTGGAGGGTATTTTTCCTTTGATATTTCTTGTTTCTTGTACAATAGGCGTTGCAGCTTTATAAACAATGCTATTTTACTTTAAGAAAAGTTTGATACATCCGGTGCAGTCTAAATATCGTACGTAATAACTTGTATATATGTAAAAAAAGAATTTTAAGAACATTTACTTCATTAAAAAAAGATTGAAACTTTTAAGTAAGAACTAATTTTAGAAACTATTTTTGTAAAATTAGCTTTATTTCTTGTCCAGATTAATTGCATTGGGTATGCCAGTTTCGTGATTGTATTGTTTATTTCAATTCATTTACTAACAAATTTTCTACCCTTCTAAAAAAATAATTTATGATTTTGAAATATATTCCTTTGTTTCCTTTTACTTTGAATCATACTATTCTTAATGTGTAATACATCGCAAGTTTTATCACAATATTTCTTTGTCATATGGTATTCAGGATGGTATTTAATAGATAACAGCCAAATAAAAATAACAATATTTGACCAAAAACCAACTGTGTTAATGCTATTTGTAAGTGCATTTATTTCGCATGCAACGAAACTGCGGAGGACAACTTTTACTACATGTGTAAGTACCTTTTTTTAAAATATGCGTATTCAAGTTTTTTTATATCAACAGTAGTGTTTCAAAAACGTATATAAACTAGTAATTACATGTGGATAGGCGCATTAAAATCATATTACTGTAGATATTTTTCCCCTCAAGATATTTATATAAGTAATAAACATGTTGTTTAAAGATGTTTATAGATGAAAACTTAGCGAAACGAAAAAACCACCGTAAATAAATGTTTGCCTATTTTCAGACCAACAAAATGCCAAGAGTTGTAATAATTAGTTCATAGTTTTGTTTCGTAGAATATTTATAAAGCAACGAATCTTAAAAATTGTACTAACATTAATTCCGTTGGACACAACAACACAAACTTGCTTTTAATTCATACGCATATTCTGTTAGTATTCCTAAATGAAAGCAATAAATTCAGTTGAAGATTTAACTTTTAATAGATTCAAATTGATGCCTTAATATATAAAAACGAAACGTTTAGAAAAATATAAACTTACTCCGGCGACTCACAAATAAAGCATAGTCCAAAGTAGTTAATGTTAAGCTTGTAACAATACTATAGATAATATGAACCCAATTTTCAATTTTTGTCTTCATGTTATATTCAAACAAATCGTTCAATTTAATTAAAAATCATTGTAACAGGCAAAAACATTGTCCGTACGTAGGAAGACGCCATCTTTGTATGATGGAAGTTGTCCACTTAGAAGAATTATTTATGTAAAATGTTTTTTGATTATCGGAGAAGACGTAATCAAAGTTAAAGTAACTAAAATGTGTTATATATATTGTACAAGGTACTGGTTTCAAGATTAAAAAGCATTAATGTCTGAATAATAGCTAATAAACGGGTTGTTATTAACATGTTTTAAAGGAGACTTTTAGAATTATAGGTTTAGAAAAATTTTGTTGTACGT